>CM021103.1:265102182-265419214 GCA_007115665.2 Sequoiadendron giganteum
AAAGGAAAAAAGAAATATCACAGTACTCCTACAATAATTAATGTAACTACTTCAAAACCTAGTAATCACGCTTCTAAACAAAAGTACATACCCCCTGTTGGAAATTTTGCCACTCCTAGAAGAATAAAAAACCAAAAGAAAATAGAAAAAGAAACTTAAGTGATATTGTACAAGAAGAAAGTGATCTTGGATTGGAAGAAGAGAAACAATTGAAGATAAATAGGAGCAGTATTTCCACCAGCAATGAAGAAGAAAAAACTTAAAAAAATGTTGATATCTCATCTGATGAAGAGATAGAAGATGAAATGGAATCTTTTAAGATCCATGTGCATGAGAAGAAGAAAGAAGAAGGCACATCAGAACCTATGGAGGAAATGCCAAGATTTCCTCTGGTAAGTGATCATTCACCTCTATAGATGGAAGATTTAGTAAATAATATGGTAGACTTAGAAGACTTGCTAGCTACTGCTAGGTTATTTGATGAAGTTGATAAAAAGGAAAATAAAATAATTGTAGATGTTTATGTTCAATACATGGTGTCTTTTGAATGAGAC
This sequence comes from Sequoiadendron giganteum, assembly GCA_007115665.2. Classification (NCBI taxonomy): domain Eukaryota; kingdom Viridiplantae; phylum Streptophyta; class Pinopsida; order Cupressales; family Cupressaceae; genus Sequoiadendron; species Sequoiadendron giganteum. The sequence goes on from CM021103.1 coordinate 265,102,737, forward strand.
TATGAAATCTATAAGGTAGAAGCTGACTAACAATGTGTGGGAAGCATTGGTACATAAAAGGCATGAAGCTATAACTGTTGAAGACAAAATGAAATATGATGCCCTTATTTGAGGAAGATGTTGCTAAGTTTCTAAAAGAATGTTCCCAATTGTTCAGAATCATGGGATGAGAACCAGTTCTTCATCTCATACAACTCAAGCACAAAAGAAAGCTAATGTTACAAATGTAGAAGATCATCCTATTATAGAAAATGTTGGCGAAATGTTGAACATTCAGTATATTGAAAGGGGGGTGAATTAGTATTCCATAAAACCATAATAAAATCCATCTTATCATTATCACAATTCAGACTAAATCGATAAGAAGGAACATGAAAAAAAATCAATGCAACCACACACATGAACACCAAGATTTTTACATGGAAAACCCAGAAAGGGAAAAACCACAGTGAGGGTTAACTCACAATATATTATATCTGGATACAAAATATTACAAGGCTCACTGCCAGGACTCACTTTCCTTAAAAAGGCTCACTACTTGAGTACAAAATATGGCTAACCGCCAAGATACAAAGATAGTGGCTCATTGCCAAAAGATTGAACTAATGGAATGCACCTTCAATGTGTAGGTTTTAGTTCCAATGAAGCTCAAAATATGAAATGCTACCTCACACAACAATCACTCCAAAAATTTGCACTGATCCACAACTGATAAAGCATTTAGGCTTAGATATTTCTTCCACACACACTTTCACACACACACCACTTCATGCTCTTTCCTTATCTCATTCCTCAAAACATCTTATAAATATACAAGTATATCTTATTCATCAATTAGGTAAGCCTAATTAGATGAAAACAAAATCATCCAAACTCTCTTTGTCGATACCATGTATAATTTAAACATTTAATTCATGTAGTGCATTATACCAAGTCAAATAACATCCATAAAACATAACTAATCTCCATAATGTATTGCATACACTAAGTCGTTTAAGACTACAACACAATTCTCTAAACCAACAAATAAACCTCAAAGAAAACACCTTCCATATTTGAGAACATATTAATTTTCCATCATACCACCAACATAGAGACTATCAACAAAATCACAATATAAGAATGTCCACCTTGATAAAATGTAGAGTCTCCCACACAGTATGCTTGAGCACATAAAAACAATAGAATACAGAGTTAAACTCTGTCAAAGATAACTTTCTACTCACAACCAAAAACATCTCAAGATCTAGGATACAACTATTTGAATGAGTCATGATAGAATGGTTAAGATATTAGAGTCATATTAGATCTTGTAGTGAATTCTAGACTCAAATACCAACACATTGATTCATCACAAAAGAGTATTACTGACAAAGAATAACTTTCAGTAAACCAGGTGGACTTCTCATATAGTTATCACCATGTTGACATCAATGACAACATAGGAACATCCAACACAAACCATCCATACTTCATGCTCATGTTGCAAGGCTCCATAATCCCAACAATCTCCCCCTTTGGCAATGATGACAACATACATGACAAAAAAAAATTCAAATATATTACAACTGAAAACTCTAAATACTCCCCCTATCAAAACTATTCTTCATAAAAATGTTTTTCTCTATTAACCTCTATCTCTTCATCTCTCTATCTCTCCAACTCTCTATCTCTCCCCCTTTGAAATCAATGTTAAAGGATGGGGTCTGGTATATATGTATATAAGCATCAAAATGTAACCAAAAAAATATGAACACAAAATTGAATTAACCTAAAGAAGAACCTTTGAGACTCTCCAGGATGACCTTCCACGACACTTTGCCTTATTCCCATGAAACTTTTGCACTTATAAGAGTTGTGAAATAGCTCAAGCTTAGTTAAGAAATCTATACCATTTGCTAGAGTATTGGTACTAAGATTAATCTCTGATAATTCACCAATACAACCAAGATCACTAGAAGCATAAGTGTGTCTAAGTTTAATCATGTCTTTGAGTGCCACAGACTTCTTGATAACATATATCCTTTTATCTTGCAGATGAAAGAATTATTCTTGAAGCTGCATATTGTAGGACCACCTTTGATTATCTCTATCTTCTGCTAACCTGTATGTATCTACCTGAGTGATCATCTGAGATTCATTCATCCTTATCTCATTTCTTATATTCAGTGTATTACTAGACCAATCTAGGCAAAAATAAAACGGTTCATGTGCCTCTTCTTTACAAACTTGTACACTCTCCAATTCCTTCATCACTCAATTGTGTGCATTTGCACATTTTTCCTTGATATCTTCCAAATTTACTTCATTAGACCTAATTCCAACATGCACTTCAAGTCCAAAGATGTAGACCTGCAAAGAATCAATCATGCCACAAAGATTCTCCACAATAGAAATAGATGAATCAAAATTAATACCAAGAATAACCTTTTTCAATTCTTCCAAATCTCTTTGAATATTTATTCTTTCATGCTCATGTTGAGCTCTCTCAAACCCAATTCCTTCTACAATTTATTGCTTAACAAAAATATTCCTCTTCTTTCTTATTCTGGTTACGCTATCAAAGGTACCTTCTACACTTAAATTCTTAGAGCTTAACAAAATAATTTTAGCATAATTATCAACTTAAGTCCTTGACACTTCATAATATAATTTTGATATTCAAACCAACCTTGATTCAACTACTTCCATGTGACAGAAATCTATGGACACAAGAAAATTGATGCTTCCAGAGTACCTTTCAACAACACTTACTAGAATTCTAAGCCTTCTACTCATCTTTATCTAAAATGTTCCAAAGAATGCTGCAAGGTCAGTCTCTTGAGCATATGAGCTACCAATATTTATCATGAAGTTCCTAATTTTATGGGCAATAGGCTCTAAATTTGACCATTATATCCTTCCTATTAGTGGTAGTTCTCTCAAAAAGTAAAGGAGTAAACAAAAAATTTCCATACCAAAAAATGTTCTTCTTACTCTTCTTGATTTCCTTTAAATTCTTCAAAAGATGTATACAAATAAATTCACACAATTCATAATGCATACCTCTTTTAATCATATCAACAATAGTAGAAATTGTAAGGTCATTGCTAGGAATATAAAATTTGTGACCGATGACCATATCAACATACCTTATTACTAGATCCATAATTGATCTCAAATCAATCTTTCCCTTCAAGATTCACACCAGTAACCTCAATTATCTCTTCCTCATCCATATCCTTCCATTTGGGAACTAGTCTGAAGGAACACAAACCCGTTACATCTTTGATTGCTTCTATGGTAATCAAATGTGTCTCATCAATCCATAAAGATTCATCATGAATTTTTCTCAATACTATTCGAATATACTTCTTCTCAAATTCAAACAAAGGGACTTTCCTCCAAACATCCATATTTTTTCAACTAACACTCTATAGGCATCAACGCTCTCTTCCAATTCATTCTTCCATAACATGCTCAACTGAACTGACGAAATTTCTTCTATCTTGCAGTAAACAAATTCATAGATATCTTCTATGGGAAACACTCTTAGAGGGATGCGAGATAATGCACCAATAGACTCTTCTGAAACATTCTTCAAATATCTCTTCAAACTAAATTGCACTCTATTCGCATTATTCACAACCTTTGAATTATCCATAGAAATAAAAATGAAAGATTTTACAAACAAGAAACCTTTGTAAATGCCAACAAGAAATGTATAGATATCCTACTTCCAGAGCTCACTTTGAATCTTGATCTCTTCTTCAAACCCTAAAAATCTGAATTTCTCTCTAAGATTTATTTGCGCACTTCTCCGAAAATACATAAGCCTCTTGAATTATCTGAATTTATTCCTTTCAATCCGAATGATTTTTCAATAAATTCTTTAACTTTCAGGTAGATTACCTTGAAAATTGTGCACACCTCCATTCTTTCAAATTTTGCAGATCTCATCCTTCATACATGCGACTGAGAAAAATCCTTAATTTTGTTACCACATTAAATATACTTATGTCATGATGTGACACAAGTATCGATGAGGGCGTTTAATATATTTTCTAATAATTTCTCCCCCTTAGCCACTGATTTACTTAAAAATTGATGGGAGTATCTACACTGAAGGTCGACACAGATAACACTGATTATTTAAAATCTTGCTTTCCTTCTTTTCTCCAAATCTTTTTCATTTCCTTTCTTGCTTCTTCTGGCTTAATGATTTGATTATTCTTCTTCGTTGGATAATTATTTTTTCTTCTTCTGTAATCATTAACAGGGTGTTCTGAATAGATTTACTTACAACAAACAACATTCTTCCTTCCATATTTTCTTTTATTCAACTTGTCTTCACACAGACTAACTTTATATCCAATCTTCTTGCACTTAAGATATTTGCTAAAGAATGATAAAGAATCATTCATTTTACTTTTGCAGTCCTTTGCCTTATGACCAAATTTCTTTCAGAAATAACAAACACCATTGAAAGATAAATACATTTTAGCATCAGATTGTTTGATAGGAGTTTTTTTGGAGTTCCTACTTAGATCCTTGATTCATCCATCTTTACACAGAGTCTTCTTACTAGTAAATTTCCTCGCTTTAGAACTTTGACCTTTCTAAAACCCTAAACCACTCTTATCCATCATTGGTTTCTGAGAAGTAATCAACTCATCAAGCATTGTCGAGCTTATCTTAAAGTTGTCTTTAAAAATTCCTGCCTTTTCTAGATCAGATCTCAGGATTTATGCTTCTTCCTCGAGCTTTATGCATTCAACCATCTTCCTCCAAATTTCAATTTTCTGGCATTCTTTAGTTCCCTTCTTCTCATCTAATTGTTGCAGCAAATCAGAGACAATTTCATCAGCCTTAACCAATGGATCGCATGATTCAACACTTTTGCTTTGCAGATTTTCAATATACTCATTCACTTTCATCAAATTTTCCTTTAGATCTTTTGTTTCTTCTAAATATCCAACAAAGACCACTTCCAAAGGAAAAGAATTATTATACTTAAATTTTGAGACCTTCCTTAAGTTGTTAGGCTTCTTCCAAGGAACTGAGCTCTAATACCAATTGTTGAACATCTAAAATACTCAAAGGGGGGGTGAATTAGTATTACATAAAACCATAATAGAATCCATCTTATCATTATCACAATTTTGACTGAATCAGAAAGGAGGAACATAAAAACAAATCAATGCAACCATACACATGAACACCAAGATTTTTATGTGGAAAACCTAGAAAGGGAAAAATCACGATGAGGTTTAAATCACAATATATTATATTCGGATACAAATTATTACAAGGATCACTGCCAGGACTCACTATCCTTAAAAAGGCTCACTACCTGAGTACAAAAGATGGCTAACCTCCAAGATACAAAGATAGTGGCTCACTACCAAAAGATTTAATTGATGGAATACACCTTCAATGTGTAGGGTTCAATTCCAATGAATCTTAGAATATGAAGTATTTCCTTACACAACAATCGCTCAATAAATTTGCGATGTTCCACAACTGATAAATAATTTAGGCTCAAATCTTTCTTCCACACACACTTTCACACACACACACACACACACACACACACCACTTCACACTCCTTCCTTCTATCATTCCTTAAATTATCTTATATATACAAGTATTCTACAACTGATAAAGAATTTAGGTTCAGATATTTCTTCCACACACACTTTCACACACACACACACACCACTTTACGCCCCTTCCTTCTCTCATTTGTGAAATCATCTTATATATACAAGTATATCAAATTCATCAATTAGATCATCCTAATTAGATGAAAACAAAATAATCCAATCTCTCTTTGTTGACACCATGTATAATTTAAACATTTAATTCATGTAGTGCATTATACCAAGTCATCTAGCATCCATGAAACATAACTAGTCTCCATAATGTATTGCATACACTAAGTCAACCAAGACTAGAACACAATTCTCCAAACCAATAAATAAACCTCAAATAAAAAACCTTTCGGATCTGAGAACACATTAATGTCCCATCATACCACCAACATAGAGAATATCAACAAAACCACAATATAATAATGTTCACCTTAATAAAATGCAGAGTCTCCCACATAGTATGCCAAGAATAGAACAACAATAGAATATAGAGTTGAACTATATAAGAGATAAATTTCTACACACAACCAAAAATGTCTCAAGATCCAAGATATAGCTGTTAGAATGAATCATGATAACATGGCTAAGAGATTAGAGTCATATCAGATCTTGTAGAGAATTTTGAACTCAAATACCAACACACTGATCCATTATAAAAGAGTATTACTAGCAGAGAACAACTTCCAGTAAACCAAGTAGACTTCCCATATAGTTATCACCATGTTGACATCAATGACAAAATAGGAATAACCTTGGAGGAAACTCTGTAGTTAGGCGTGCTTGAGCTGGAGCAGTACTGGGATGGGTGACCTCCCAGGACGGACCAATGCTTCACCTCTGTGAGCATCACCTAGATGCAATGAGTGTTAAGTGGACCATTCATTATCATGAGAGATGGGTTTTTTTGAACCACTACTCATGAATCATGGGTCAATGAGTTTGACTTGAAAACTACACGGTTGAATCCTGATAGCAATATATTAATTTGACATACTCTGGAAGAAACCTCCTACTTATCAATTGATGAGCTAAAGGGGCTCTATAATGAATGGTTCATAAGGCACAAAACTTGCTGAAGGTTTTTCAAATGGGGTGGCAAGCTAAGTGGGCTTAGCCTTGGGGGAAACTCCGTAGTTAAGCGTGCTTGAGCTAGAGCAGTACTAGTATGGGTGACCTCCCAGGACAGACCAATGCTTCACCTCTGTGAGCATCTTCACCTCTGTGAGCATAAACTAGATGCAATGAGTGCTAAGTGGACCATTCATTATCATGAGAGATGGGTTCTTGTGAACCGCTACTCATGAATCATGGGTCAATGAGTTTGACTCGAAAACTACACGGTTGAATCCTGATAGCAATATCATAAAATAGGAATAACCAGCACAAACCATCCATACTTCATGCTCATGTTGCAAGGCTTCATAATCCCAACATGAAACACATGTTGCTTCAGAGACATCTACTCGTCCAAATGATACAAAGGAAATAACCAGTAAGCACACTGAAGATCAACATAAGAATGACATTGGTAACAATCCAAAGGAATACAATTAGGATATCAAAAATAGGGAAGAATAAGACAAGAATGAAAATGAAGCAAACAAAGGAAAATAGGAAAATAATGATAGAGATGATGAAGACAAGAAAGAGGAAGAAAATAAAAACAAACCATCAAAAAAATCCTTCAAAGAAGAAGAAGGAAAAGAAGCAGAAGGGGGTAAGAAGGAAGAAAACAAGGAAGAAATAGTGATTGGAAGAAGTGAAGAATATTTCCCCAAGACCACTAAGCCATCAAAGCCACTCGGAGAATCATCCAAAAGTAATATTAAGGGCCTAATGACAAGGGAAACAAGGATGATCCAGCATATGCTACCACCTCAATCGGTTCAACTTATGTCTCAGCCAAGCTATGTGGACCTAAGTAAGATGTCGTCAATAGAAAGAATAAATTTTTTTGGTAATTTTCTTAACTCTAGAACACAGGAAATTGAACATACCCATCAAAGAGGGACTGAATTGGTGAATGAATCTATTAAGGCTTTGCAGGAGACAATCCCCGGTGCCACAATTGATACTTTTTTAGCACCTATTGAAAAATTAAAGCTCTTAGTTGTTTATGTGAAATAATATGCCTCCAACCTTAAGATATAGACTGAAAAAGAAGTGAAATCAAGGCTTCTAGAGAAAAAGCTACTTGTACTACAACATAAATGTGTAATTTCACACAAAGGAGTGTTCCAAAGTTTGAAAAAATTAAAGGATTGTGATGAGGAAGCAGAGATATTGTTTGTATATTGTATGTGATGGCATGATGTCACTCAAGGAATTAAAGACTTAATAGACTCAATTGAGTCTCAAATTGCCAATACCTCTGGAACCTACAAAATATTAGATGGTAGAAGTTATACTACTTGGAATTCCTTTGTAAACTTACAGAGCAAGTTTTTCATCTTATAGAGACAGAAAGAAGATACTATAAGACAATTTGGAGATCTGGTAATGACCAGACAAATTCCTATATCAACTGCCTTAGTGGATGCAAAGAAACTAAATAAAATGAATCTTATTCCATCCACTCTAAAAGAAGGAGAAGCATGCCTAGTTATGTTGGAATCATTGCATCAAACACTTGTCAAAGCTAAGGGGATCTAGGATGATGGAAAATTGTCTTTGGAAGCTATTCTCAAGGAATTACCAAGTGCCCCCGGTTCCAATTAAAATATTTCTACATTTCCTTTTGTTTATTTTTTGAGTTCCTTATTGGAACATCCTTTTTCCTTAATGTCAAAGTGGGAGAAGATTCTGTGGAGAGAAGAAACTGCGTGGAGAAGGATCTGTGTATGAAGAATTTAATGTGATTTTTTGTGTATATCTGAAAGGGGGAGTTGTGTTCGCACATTGTTTTTGGCTTTGAAGTCTAAAGTTTTTTTGAAGTTCCATTTTTGGCACATGTTGCCATCAATGACAAAGGGGGATATTGTTGGAAGAATGAAGAAGAATCCCTCTAATGTGTTGTCATTGATGCCTATATTGGTTTGTGACGGTTTTTGTCTATCTGATAAACAATGGTTTTGGTACTTTGATTTAGTAATTTGTTCTAAAAAATCTCATGTTGGAAGATCTATCTATGTGATTTTAATATGTTGATCAAAACCACTAGTTGTACCTATGGACGAGTTTTCAACAATTTTAGTTTAATAGGTTGAGAGATTTAAAAGATAGAAGATCGACTTTGTATATTCTTTTGGCTAACATGGTTAAGTGATGATCGCTTCAAGGGTGATTAAAAAATTTGGGCATGTGCAAGATCATGGGTGTCCAAAAAGTGGCAACGAGGAAAAAAGTGCATTTTTACTTCACCGAAATCATGAAAAAAAATGTTGACTTTTTGTATGGGTTGGGTACAATATCCATTTTGGTTTGGTAACACCAAACCAAAACCAGATATTTGTTTCCCGAAATTAATTATCATCAATTTATGCATATCTATTTTAAAAAGGATATCCATTTTGAAAAGCTTAAAAAGCACACTTCAGTAAAATGGGCATAACTTTTGTGTTATTGATCGAAATATTGACGTCTTATAGGCGTTGGAAAGGTGATTCAAAGATATCCACAATGGATAAGATTATTTTGATAGATTGACAATAAAAAAATAATTATAATAATTTTAAGTTCCTCCTTAAGTTTTAAAATTTTAAATGCTCATAATTCTTGCATACAAAGTCTTTTTTTCATGATTTTTTGGCAATAATCATCCTAAATGACTTGAAACATTAAATAAGTAAAAAAAAAAAAAATTACTAAGGAGAGTAAAAATTTGCATAAATCATCATAGAAGGCCTCCTTGTTGTCTTTGATCCTATGTGCACATTTACCCAAGTTGAACTAGGAGAACATATATATCCCTCTATATATTTAGCTATATATATCTCTCTCTCCATCTCTCCTTAATTTACCCTCTCTACCTATCTCTCTCCCTTTCTCTTCCCCTCTATCTTTCACGGGTTCTATATATCTCTACATATCTCTCCCTCTTTTTATCTATATCTCTCTCTATCTTCCTCTATTTGTATCACTCCATATTTCTATATCTCACTACTTATCTCTCTCTATGTCTCTCACTCCCTCTCCATCTCCCTCCCTCTATCTATTTATATATTCTAAATTTTCATCAAGTTATCTCCATATATATCTCTCACACATATATACACACACAATCTATTTATGCCTCCCTATATCTATCTCTTTGCCTATGTCCCTCTCTCCATATCTCTCTCCCTATCTCTATTACTTGTCTCTATCACCTCCTTTCTCTCTCTCTTTCCTCCTTTATCTATATCTCTATATCTATCTCTTTATATCTCTCTATATCTCATTATCTCTACCTCTCTCTCAAATTAATTCTCTCTGTCCCTATACCTTTATATCCATATATTTTTATACCTCTATCTCCCTATCTCTCTATATATTCCTCTATCATTATCTCTCCCTCTTTCTGTGTCCCACAATATATTGATATATCTCTGCCCCTCTTCTTCTCTCTCCTTTTATCTACCTCTATCTCACTATCTACACCTTCTCTACATATTTCCCCCTCTCTCTCTCTCTCTCTCTCTCTATCTATCTATCTATATATCTATATATATATATATCTACCTCTTTATCTCTCTCCTTTTCTCTACCTCTATCTCTCTATCTAGGGTACTTGGAGAGATAGGTAGGGAGTGGGAGGGACTTGAGAGAGAGAGAGAGAGAGGGAGAGACTCGAGAGATATAGAACTAAGAGGGATAGAGACTTAAGAGGGATAGAGACTTAAGAGGGAGAGAGACTTTAGAGGGAGGGAGAGAGAGAGATAGATAGAGGGAGGGAAGGAGGGAAGGAGGGAGGGAGGGAGGGAGAGCGGCTTGAGAGGGAGAGAGGGAGAGAATGTGGGAGAGAGAGAGATTTATCTAGTTAGGGTGGGAAGGAGACACCTAAGAGAGAGAGAGAGGAAGGTGGAAAGTGAGTGAGAGATAGAGGAAATGGGAGAGACCTAAGAGGGAGGGAGAGGGAGAGAGGGAGATGGAGAGTAAGTGGGAGGGACATGAGAAATAGAGAGAGGGGAGGGAGAGAGAGAGATACTTGAGATGGAGAGAAAGAGAGATCGATAGAGGAAGGGAGAGGGAGAGAGGGAGAGAGGGAGAGAGAGACCTAAGAGGGAGGTGGAGAGTGTTTTTTTTTTTGTGTGTGTGAGAGAGAGAGAGACACTAAGACTGAGATTGAGAGAGATAGAGAGATAGGGATAGAGATAGAGAAGGATAGGGAGTGGGAGGGCCCTGAGAGAGAGAGGGAAGGAGAGGGAGTGGTAGGGACTGAAGAGAGAGAGAGGGAAGGAGAGGGAGAGAGACTTGATATAGAGAGAGAGATACCTAGGAGGGATATGGGGAGTGTGTATGTGTGTGTGTGAGAGAGAGAGATACTTCAGAGGGAAAGAGGAGAGAGAGAGTGGGAGAGAGAGGCATGAGAGGGGGATGGAGTGTGTGTGTAACGGAGGGAGAGAGATAGAAGGAGGGAGAGAGAGAAACTTGAGAGGACGAGAGGGAGATAGAGGGAGGGAGAGGGAGAGAGACTTGATATGGAGAGAGAGTGGGAGAGAGATACTTGAGAAGGAGATGGAGAGTGTGAGTGTGAGTGTGTGAGAGAGAGAGAGTGGGAGAGACCTAAGAGAGAAACACCTAAGAGAGAGAGAGAGGCTTAAGAGGGGGAGATACTTCAAAGGGAGAGGGAGAGAGAGGGGGGGAAAGGGGAGAGTGGTAGGGACTTGAGAGAGAGAGAGAAAAAAAAAGAGATACCTAAGAGGTAGATGGAGTATGTGTGAGAGAGAGAGACTTGAGAGAGATATCTAAGAGGGAGAGAGACTTTAGAGGGAGGGAGTGAGAGGGAGAGGAGAGAGGAGGTAGATGGAGTATGTGTGAGAGAGAGAGACTTGAGAGAGATATCTAAGAGGGAGAGAGACTTTAGAGGGAGGGAGTGAGAGGGAGGGAGAGAGGGAGATGGAGAGTGAGATGGAGAGGGAGAGATAGAGAGGGAGAGGGAGTGGGAGGGACTTGAGAGAGAGAGGGGGGGAAAGAGGGAGAGAGGGAGGGAGAGAGAGGGAGGTAGATAGGGATGGAGGGAGGGAGAGAGAGACTTGAGAGGGAGAGAGGGTGATAGAGGGAGGGAGAGGGAGAGAGACTTGAGATGGAGAGAGATAGTGGGAGAGAGGGACACCTAAGAGGGAGATGGAGAGTGTGAGTGTGAATGTGTGTGTGTGTGTGTGTGTGTGTGTGTGTGTTTGTGTGTGTGTGTGTGTGTGAGAGAGAGAGAGACTTTAGAGGGTGAGAGGTAGAGATAGGAAGTGAGAGACAGAGGGAGGGGGGGAGAGAGAGACTTGAGAAGGAGAGAGAATTGAGATGGAGAGAGAGTGGGAGAGATAGTCACTTGAGAGGGAGATGGAGAGAGTGAGTGTGTATGTGTGTGTGAGAGAGAGAGAGAGAGGGAGTGGGAGAGACCATAGAGAGACCTAAGAGGGAGATAGACTTAAGAGGGAGGGAGAATTTAAAGGGATTGAGAGAGAGAGAGGGAGAGGGGGATATGGAGAATGATAGGGAGTGGGAGGGATCTGATGAAGAGAGAGGGAGTGAGAGAGATATAAAGATGGAAAAAGAGAGAGGGAAGGATGGAGAGAGAGGTAGAGAGATAGGTCTAGATCTCAAGGAGAGAAAGAGTGAGAAAGATATGTCTAAAGAGGGACAAAGAGATAATGAAGGAGGAAGGGATGGAGAAGTAGATAGTTAAGTCTAGAGTTCAATATATGATAAGGAGAGGTATAAAGAGGTAAAAAGAGAGGGAAGGAGGGGGGGAGGGAGAAACAAGTGGAGTTATAGGTCCAAAGCTTAAGGGGAGACATAGTGAAATATAGAGAGGTAGAGAAAGAGACCTAAGAGGGAGATGGAGAGTGTGAGTGTGTGTGTGTGAGAGAGAGAGAGAGGTCTAAAGAGGGATAAAGAGAGAAGGAAGGAGGGAGGGAGGGATAGAGAAGTAGATAGTTAAGTATAGAGTTCAATATATTGATAGGGAGAGGTCTAATTAGGTAACAAGAGAGGGAGGGAGAAACAAATGGAGGGATAGGTCCAAAGCTTAAGGGGAGACATAGTGAAATATAGAGAGGTAGAGAAAGGGACAAAGAGATATGATGAATTATGAAGTTACTACAAAAAATATAAATATTTCATTATTGATTACTTTTTCTAATGTTTCAAGTATTTTGAGATGAGTGTTACAAAAAAATTAGGAAAAAGAGACTTTGTATGTGGAATTAGTGAGCATTTGATGTTTCTAAAATGAAATATGAAGTTCAAATGATTACTATTAATTTTTTATGTATAATATAGAAACACTACCTAGTCCATTACGTAGAGCTCCCAATCACTTTTCCAATTCATGTAAAATAAATTTGATAATAAATGCAAAAGTTATGCCCATTTTACTAGAGAGGGTTTTTTAGGTCTTGAAAATGGATATCCATTTGAAACAGATATTTTTTTTTAATTTTCAAAATGGATACATCCGTTTTTTTTTTCAAAAAAAATAGTTCCCGCTTTCCAAAATGGATATCCATTTTGTCTAAAAAAATTTCCAGCCTTGGGATTCCCCTCAAGTTTGCCTTGGTTTTTGGCTTGGGATTGCCAACCTTGGAAAGTCAACCAAAAAATGTGTTTACAAAATTTTCTTAGTTTTCCAAAGTTCGCCCTTGTGGATAACGACTTTTTTTAATCCGAATTTCATGAAATGAAAAGGGTTAATAGAAAAAATTGTCATATTTCCGCAAATATAAGTTATGCATTATTTTGAATTTAACAATAATTATTGATTTTCTACATACATTACGACTAAAGTCCTGATTGATAGGCTGATTGAAAAACTTCTATAACTTTCAAACTAACTAACATTTTTTGAACCTACAAGATGTGTCACATTCTATGCTTTGCATACCATACGATAAAAAAAATTGAATTTCATAAAGTTTTGACCAAGTTATGGTGGCCAGACACATGCATTTTAATAATTCTGAAATGTTCTAATAAAAAAATCATAACTAATTATTTACATGGAAAAAATTACAAAAAAAATCTGGCACATTTGTGCATGTGTCTTCTACATATATTGAAAGATTCGGAATTTTATTTTATTTTTTCTTGTACTTAGGGTGGTCAGACATACACCTGATTCTTATCATTTTCCTGAAAATTTAGTACCATTGCATTGAAATTTCAATTTTTTGCAAAACATATATTTGATTTTTTTCCAAAAAAGGACTAGTAGCCTAGAAAATACATTCAATTTTCTCCAACTTTTGTTCTTGCATATTTTTCAAATTATGTTAAGAACCTATTCAAATTTTTATGTCAAGTTGTCTAACTCTAATTTCTGAATTTTCATCGCCACTTAGAGGCCTAGTTTGGATCCCCATGATCTTGCACTGACCTAGTTCTTTATTTGGTCCAAGGTGACCAAATTTATGTCTTGCATGCTTTTTTTTGAGAGCCAAAGAAGTTTTGTTTTATGCCGACAAGCTATTTTAAATCGGGTATGCTTACATCCAATTAGGTTGACCTAATTGATGTATGTTGGTGAAGATTGGTATATATGTATGATTTTTTTTTTTTGTACCAAGAATATATAGATAAGATGTGTATGTGATTTGCGACATATTAAAAATTAGTGAAGTGTGACAGTGTGATAGCGTGCGAAGTTGTATCCACTTGATGTATTTACTGTGAACCCACAAACCGATGTAGGAATTTGCTTTCCAACACTTATTTGGAACTTAACTCAGCACACAAAAGGTGCATTTCTTTAGTTCATGTTTTGGCAGTGAGCCATACTTCTTTTGTAATCATTTTTGAAGTTGTGAGCCTTTCCAAAACAATGTGTCTTAGCAGTGTGCTTTGTAATATCTTATGACTAGTTATAATATATTGTGAGCTAATCCTCATCATGGTTTTTCCCACTTTGAGTTTTCCACGTAAAAATCTTGGTGTTCATGTGTCATGTAATTTTATGATTCCTTTCATGTTTTTGTTTACAATTGGCGTTAAATATGTTTTAATTATTGAATGGTTAGCAGTTAAATGGTTCAATAGAGTGTTGATTCACTCCGCCCCCTCCTCGTATTTTGGGTGTTCAACAGTTTAAAAGATCTAGGATATTCTTACAATATTGGAAACTAAAATTTCTTTTTTCACCACAAAGTTCAAGCTAGTCATAGTGTGGTTGAGATTATATAATCTTCCATTTGAATATTGGGAATTTTTATATTTGGCAGAAATAATAATGTGGTGAGATTCTTCAGTTGATGAATGAAAATGTTACAGAAGGGGTTTGATTTTTTTATGCATGATGATTTGTTCTCATGGATGTTTCAAAGGATAATCTTATATTTCTATAGTTTATTAAAAAATGGAATTTGGAAATAATCTAAGTGAAATATCTAGATCCACTACGCTTTTAGTTTTATAGGCATGGTCATGTTTATAAAAACTATAAATTGAATGATATTAAATAAGGGTTCAAAAGGAGATAAAAAATAGAAAGAGAAGGTCGAGGGATTATCTTCAAAGGAATACTTTTTTAGGGAAAACCCGTTCAAGAGATGTGTTGAGTGTGATATCTCCTATATCTTTAGAAGGGGATATCTTTTTGAGTAAATATTATCTCCAAAAGTTCATAGGAATAGGGAAAGATACAAAGGAGTTGTTAGTAATTGTGGGTTTAATTTTTGATGATTGTAATGACCACGTGTCATCAATTCTTTGATGTGAAGAAAGATGGTCTTTTGAAAGACATTGTGATTCAAAAATTAAATGAATATGCTTGATATCTAGAAATTTTTTTTGGATGCTTAGGACTTCCTTAAGATAATGGTTGATGATATTTTAAGATAGGTTTGGATAAATTCATTGAGGAAGAAACTAAATAAATAATGGTAGAATAATGATCCTATATTCATAAAAAAATAATGGTGTTTCAAACTGAGGCACTGCAAAAGTTTGAGAAGACTAAGATGAATGAAAAAATAGAAAGGTTGTACAACTAAGAAGATAAAAAACTTAGGATTCAATATTAATAGAGAGGACCTAACTCTACATGGGAGATGTGAAATAAATACCTTGGAATATTATGGGTATTAATGCCCCTAAAAATGGTGTTTGATAAAGGTCCAACCAACTAGAAAGTAATATGCCAATAATATTTTTTCCAAAAATCTAAAATTATTTTAGTTATGGTAGAGGAAATATTGTGTAATAATACCAATGGAATATTTCTTTTGTGAATTCAGTGGGTGATTTAGGTGGTTTGGTTGTTCTCTTCTCACCTCGAAGGATCAAAATAGAGAGGATATATTCTAATCAAAATTATATGCTTTAAAAAATAGAGTTTTGTTTTTAAGCTATCATTACGGTTATTAATGTGTATGACCCTATAGAGATTATTATCTTAAAATATATTTGGGATCAACTACATATGATTCTTGATTGTCTAAAGTAGGATTTGGTTCTCTTGGGAGGATATTTCAATACTATTATTGGACTACATGTAAAATTTGGATGTTTGATGCAATTAACAAATATCAATATGATTTTGTAGAATATAACCATCATAATAGTTTTCTTGATGTTCCTCACTCTAATGGAACTTTTAATTGGTCTTATTGTAGATCAAAATTTATATATTGAAAAAGAACTAGATAATTTCCTTCCATCCCTTGCACAATTGATTAATTTGACTAGATATAAAAATATTATTCCTTTTCTAGGCTTGGACCATTTTCTTATTTATCTTTAATTTTTGAAGATGAAATTCTAGACATGTTTCCTTTAAATTTTGAAGCTATGTTGATTACTTGAATCTAAAATTTCTAAAATATCTCAAATCATGATAGATTCAACCTTCAAAAATAAGGATGCAAAAATGTTTTAGATCTTTATTTGTACAAAGGAGGTAGGAGAATATTTTTTTTTGAATAAATAAGAGGAATTTTTATTGGAAGCAAGGAATACAAATAAATAACTAGAAGAAGCCTTGTAGAGAATTAAAAAATTAGAAGACCTACTAAAAACATACCAACAAAAGGACAGTGAGAGAGATGAAAGGATTAGGGATTTGGAAGAAAGACTCCACAAATTTGAGATGGATCAAAACTAGAAATTTTGGCACAACTTGGTATGGTTGAAATAGATGAAAAATATCCAATTCTTAACATCTAAATTAGACTTATAAATACACCCATTATACTTATTGTTGTGTCATTAGGCATTGAATTGTGGAAGAAAACACAAGAATTTTCCCAAAAAGAAAAATATTGGAAAAAGGAGAAAACTGAAATGATATATACACATGTTAGGGAAGTTGAAAAGAAAGAAATAGAGGTAAAGAGATTAAAATTGAAAATTGAGAAACTTGCAGAAAAAACAATGCAACTAATGAAATATAGATCGTCTGCTAGGGTATATATCTTGTTTTTGCAAGAAATTTTTTTATGTTTTCAATTTAGTCAGATAACTAGTGATATCCCTATTGCAATGAATTCAAGGGCTTCATTTTTAGAAACTTTTTGAAGGTCTACACCTAAAATTCAAGACTAACTATGTGAGTTTTATTTGTACAATTTTTTTCTTTCTTACAATACTGCATGGAACCCATTAATGTTTGTGGTGGATCTCTAGATCAGGGCCTTGGCCTCTTATTTTAGAAATTAGAACTAAAAGGGGAAGCTTCTAAAAGAATATCATGAGAGAGAAATCTTTACCCTATAGCTAAGAGAAGAGTCAATGTACCCTAATGTAGTAGTGGACTAGTGGTTAGAACTTATATGGAACAGGGGATTAAACAAAAGATTATGGAATGTAGAGAAATAGATTATAAGAGAATGGACGAACTAGTAGCAGGTGCCATCACATAATCTTTTCACTTTTCTCAAGGCAGATGGAATGAGCTCATGCTAGAACCAAAGAGGAAGGAAACACGTTCTATTTAAAATTACGCAAAAAAAATTTGTAGGTCACATAAATACATTTCAATTACAATGAGGAATGTAATGGCTTGGTTCCCAATCACCTTCCATCCCCCTATCCTCATTTTCCCTATACTAAATTAGACAAGGAGGAATCGAGAGGAAGAGGCAACAACAAAAAAAAAAATACTGGAAAAGCTCTCAGATAAACAAGGATACTACTTGAAGCAAGACAAAGGAGTGAACTATGTGGTGGATTTTAGAGAAATGGCTTTGCAATACAACCTTCAACCTTAAATTTTCTTGAGGAAAATGATGGGCTCAATTAATGGCTAGTTTTCCTTTTCCTATTTTACACTTTTATCATTTCTTCTACTAAAATTCAAAGACATTACCAAGACATTACATATCTTTTATATACCTTGTATACACTTTTAAGCAGTTTCAAGCATGTGGAAATGGAAATGTGTTATGTTGATATATGTCTGTATGAATGCATGAATGTCTATGGAATCTAGTATGATTCTATGCTTAATTTATTATTTTTAATAATGTGGATGCCTTAGGAATGAGACTAACATCTTGCAACAAGGACTATTAACCCACATAAATAGGTTTCCCAACCTATAGCATAATGATTGTGGATGGTTATAGAGAAGAAGTCAAGTAGCCAAGGTGTGAAACTTTCAAAAAGGAATGAATGTGATCATTTATTGATCAAGCGTGAGTCACCACATAATAATCTTTCTCGTTGAATAAGACTACCAAGAGGAGGAGTATACTCTCAGCAAGATTGATTTATGACACAACTGTTCTTAGGAACACGTCTATGTCATACTAGTTAAAACATTGGAAATATTCAAAATCGGTTTCTCTACTCCTGCTTTATAGTTATTGTTTTATGTTTCAAACTAACTCCTTTTCCTATCTTTGAGGGAGATTAGATAGTTTCTTTATGATTTTTTTTTCAATCCAAGAAGAATAAAACTCGTCATAGACCCTATTTAGTGGGATCTATTGTTGAGAATCTTATTGATAATTGATTATTTATTTATTGCTAGTTAGTTGTTTATCTATTACTTAATAGTTGCACTAATAGATTATGTGCTATTGAATAAGAGATCTTCAACAAATTCCTTATTGGTTTGTATGTAAGAATTTAGTGTTAGAATGCAATAAAGGGAGATATTTTGATAACATGGTTTGCTGAGTAATTAAGTGAATGTTTGGAAAATTTTATGGAAGAAAAAACTCGAACAACAACCACTTGGGGTACTACTAATCCACCTCATTTTTTGTTGATAGATTAAATGACACATTGTTGAGTTTAGTTAGTATTTTCCAGTTATATGTATGTGTTGTGATTTATGAATTTCATTCTATAGCTTTGAATTTAATTTTGTAGGTTTATGTTAGTTTCATACTCTAGACAAATTAGCTAGGTTAGGACACTATAACAATTGACAGTTACAGTCTTAAGCATTAGGTACCGGTAGCAAAGGTAGCAGTTTATATTTATTTCCCCTATTTTATGAATTAGCAATTCATTTCACTTTCCAACTTTATTTTATTTTGTACATGTGTAATTCCTATACTCCATTATTGTAGGATGTGTCTAGAGTCCATGAGCGCATATATTTTTCCAACACTATCTAAATTTTATGATTCTTTGGTTGATAATTAAATGTAAACCCTCTCATGGAAGATGAACTATTTAGTTAAGGATTCTCAAGTTCTTTGAGTTGTGTGTATACCTAGTAGAACGAAGTTAATTAGATGTTAGAGAGGATCTACACTATTCTTGAGATCTCTCTCTCTCATTCTCTCTATGTAATATTCTTTAGACTTTATGTCATCTTCATAATATTGGGGATTTTTTCTTTATTTTTCCCCTTACAAAATCTTGTGTCTCCTCTTGGATATTTGGTGTGCATGCTCTAGGTTTTCATCTTGGATGGTAATATTTCCTTCAAAAGAAATATTAGTGGATTATTACTTTCCTTTAATTAGATTTTATTATTCCTTTCAACCTATAATTCACTAGCCTCCTTCACCTAATAGATTGCACACCTAAAACATGTGTATTAAAAATAGATAATTTTTTAGGAAGAGCTCTCTTCCTTATTTGTATTATTCTCTAGGACACACTATTATCTAAATCATCATAGTGGGGGGAAAGGAAAGGATAATCCTCTACTATCACCTCAACCTACTCTACCATGTACAAAGAAGAAAAGTGTCTAGACAAAGAAGATATAAGATGCACATACACCAAAGGAGAGCAAAAAACAATGGTTTCACCAACACACTCCCTAAAATTATTAGACTTAAAAGAGGAGTAGCCACCAAAATAGGGTCAAGAGAAGTTAATCCATTAAAAAATAAAGGAAATATAGCTACACTAGCCATAAAGAGATCCAAACCTTGATAAAGTTCATCAAGATTTAGAGAAGCCATATGAGATGCTCTATCCTAAGAGATATACAATTCACCAACAATCAAGTGTTTGAGATGATAATTCCTCTGCTAAGTATTTGAACCAGCCAATCTACATTGAAATCATAGTAAATGAAATGCAAGGTAGCTAGTAGAAAATTTTCCTCTACAATAGAAGATAAGACCTCATAATCGAATAATTAATTATAGGTTCTATCCTCCACCATAAGGACAATATCCCTAAGAAGATCCATGAAAATATCAATGTCAACCAAGATATAAGCAAAGGTGGTGCAACCAAAATAGAAGCAATGTAAATCCTAAGAAAATGGCCAATAGTGTTGCCAATATCTTCAAGGTAGGAGATGAACCAAAAATGGAGAGGGAAACTAGGTAATCTAACCTAGATAGGATTGATATTGAGAGGTTCAAAAAGAGGGTTGAATGAGAGGGAACACTAATCCCCCATCCATAGTTTACCATCCAATTTCCCATCCTTATTTGTATCTAATTGAAAAGTTACAATGTAAAACCCCTAGTGCAATGGTAGAGTTCAATTCCATCCTTTGTGAGAGGCATCCAAGATTCTAACATCTATTGATGGAAGTTAGGAAGAGAGGATCACAATTGATTAAATTTATAAATTAAACCAATGATAGAAAAAAATGGTATCATCAATCACATACTATCCACAAATAAGGACAAGGGAGTATTACAAACATTGTAGAGGCTTCTTACAATGCAATTCAATAGTAGAGAATCCTGACCTAGACAAGGTAGTGAATGAAACCCTAAATGAACCAAAAACCATCTTCTCATAGATGTCATGTGGTGGCACCTATTCACCATTTCTTTCTTTAAAATAATTTAAAATACCATGGGTTTTGTGATCATTAATTTATATGTTTTATTATAAAATTAAAAAGATAAAACTATAAAGATTGGGTTTATAATTTCTAAAACAAGATGATTATCTCAACTTGCCACTATATTGACCTTTGAGCTTCAAAAAACCCATACCATTATTTTCACTCTCTGCTTCTACATGTACTAAATTAATTATCATTTATGCTTCCTCCTTGAGTATATCAAAATCAAATAACTTATCAATGATCTAAAAAGTAATATAAAAAATCAATACTTTTCAATCTTAATCTACTAATAATAGGATAGACATTATCGAAATGTGTGATATACTAAATCAACTAGATAATTACAAAATTTTAATTATCAATGGGTATTAAAATTGGAAATCTTCATGTCTCATGACAACATATTAAATTCAAAGTTTTATAATACCACAATGTCATTAACAATCTTAAGAATTTCAGCTCCTAGCACTTTCATAACTTCTTTAAATGTTTTCCAAAGTAAAATTAATCCATATAACTTAAAAATAGAGAAATTGTTAGAGTTTATTTGGAAAGTGGGAGGAAGGTGTACATGTAAACAACTAGCATTAATGCAATGTAGGTTGCTTACATTTTATGTTTAACACATTACACATGTCTATTATGTGCTAGGTAGTATTTTAGTTGCTTAGGGTGAAAGTTCAAAGTTGTGTCACACTTTAGACTAATTTATCAACACAAATGAATCTAAACATTTCCAACTAAAAGTCAATTTTAGTCAAACATATATAGTCTCGTTGTACTCATTCTAGTTAAATTAGATATGAGTCATGAATTTTCTAATTGAAAGTGTCCATTAAATACATATACAACATCACTTTGAATTCAATTTACCAAAAAGATAAAATGATTAGAAAAAAAATGATCAAAAAATAAAACTAAAAATAATATTTTTATTAGTTTATATCATTTTAAAATTTAAACATGTCACCTAGTGATTCAAATTAAAGTTTTAAATCAATGTTGGATATTTTCTTTATAAAAGTGTGACACAATTTTAAATTTTCACCCTAGTTAGATCACACTTTGTGATTCATCATTCACTCTAATAATAGATTGTAGAGCATGATTAGAAATGTTAATAGAAAAATATTGACTTTATTTTTGTCTTGGAACACTATTTTGAAACTAATGAAAATTTGTATAGTAATAATTATCTCCTCTATAAAATACAAGAAAACTCCAACATTAACTGTTCAATTTAATTTTTCTCTTGACATAGTATTCTATACAAACAAATATGGTACAAGTAAAAATATAAATATTTCTCTCAGGTCACATAAGGAATGATATATATATATGTATTAAAACAAAGAAAATTACAAAGAATAGGTGCTATCAACAGGTAGCTAAAAAAATACACATAGTTTGACCATAGTCTAGTTGTACTCTTTCTAGTTAAATTAGATACGAGTCATGACTTTTCCAACTGAAAGTGTCCATTAAATACATATACAACATCACTTTGGATTCAATTTACCAAAAAGATAAAATTATTAAAACAAATTGATTAAAAAATTAAAATAAATCAAATTAAAAAATATATGTTTATTAGCTTATATCATTTTAAAATTGAAACATGTAACTTAGTGAATCAAATTAAAAGATTAAATCAATGTTCGATATTTTATTTATAAAAGTGTGACAACTTTGAATTTTCACCCTAGTTAGATCACACTTTGTGACTGATCATTAAGTTTGATAATATATTGTAGAGCATGATTAGAAATGTTAATGAAAAAATATCAAATTTATTTTTGTCTTGGCACACTATTTTGAAACTAATGGAATTTTTTATAGTAATAATTATCTCCTTTATAAAATACAAGAAAACTCCAACATTAACAGTTCACTTTAATTTTTGTCTTGACTTAGTATTCTATACAAACAAATATGGTACAAGTAAAAATATAAATATTTCTCTTAGATCACATAAGGAATGATTATATATCTATTGAAACAAAGAAAATTACAAAGAATAGGTGCTATCAACAAGTAGCTAAAAAAATATGCATAGTCTAACCATAGTGTAAAGCAACTATTAGATGGCTAAGAGAGACATTCATTTTATATATTAAATTTTTTTAATTTGACAAACATTAATAATAGACTAAAATTGTAGCACTTGTTCTTTAATTTACTGAAGTTGATCCTTGGCTTTCGTATTTTTTTGCATAAAACTTGAAGTTGTGAAAGCAAAAAAGCCACCTCAAGAAAAAAATCTAGAGTAAAGCCTTAAAGTTTCAGTTGCCTGATGATAGTTTTTGAAAAACATTATAGAACATATAACCTTCCATATATGCCTTAAAATAACCTTGTTATCACATAAGTATGCACCCTTGCTAAGTTACAAAACTTAGCTTACTGGTGAAACATTGGATCTCTTCCAAGTTTGTGGGTCACCTATGATAGAAGAGAATCTTCAGAGAGGGTTGGTTCCCTTGGACCTGACACCTAAACCAACAATTTTAATGATTTTTTGATGGAAAATGGTAAAATATGGCATATAAATGAAACTAGTTATGAGGGTGATGCACTAAAATGTCTATGACCTGCTTTTTCTATTTTTGACACACAAACTTTTGTTTTTTAGCTTATGTTCACACAACTCACATGTTCAAATACTCAAGCATAAGTGCTTCATAAGAAAGTTTGATATGTTTATAAGCTCTAAAAGGAAAACCAAATATTTTCACAAGTAAAGAGTTTAAACCTTAACAACATAACTTATGACTTGCAAGAAACATGCATTTTATGCCTAAAGGTGTTGCAAATCAGAGTATATTAGAGGTTCTAAACATAAAGAATAGAAATACACATCAATCATCAGTTGCACACAATAAAACAACCATTGAGAAGGAAAAATCATTGAACTCTATTAAAATAAAGGTGTTCTTACAACAAATGCAAGTCTGGAGTATATACCCTTGTTTTGAAAAATGTATTACAAAGTGTTTTGTTTCTGTCTAAAATTGAAAAAAAATGAGTTACAATACACAAAAAGGACAAAAAGAAGCTTTGGCAGCTTACAATACATCTCCAATAAGTGAAAGAACTAACTAACAATGAAACTAGGTGTGCCTTTTGCAAACAATCCTTTCCTAAACCTTAGTAATATGTTACAATAAAAAAGCAACATGTGTCACAGTTTGAAAAGTCAAAAATCCCTTGGGTGCCTAAATGTTGCTTCCACCTTTTGAGCTCCTCAAAAAGGCTCCATGATGTTGTCATTTGAAATCCTTCCTTTAGTGCTCTTGAATTTTTCTAGCTTGAGGTCTTCCTATATGCTTGAAAAGTGGATGACTTGACCAAACTGTCTCCTATATCCACTCATTTAGCTTCCAGCACACCAACTGACCCCTTTATTCTTGCAACTATTTTTGACTAATCTAAACTGCCATGACCTATTTTGTTCAGGTTTATAGGATATGTGCCAAGGCTTTGGCATGGTCAAAAAATCACCCTAGGGTATAGGGGAGCTTAAAGAATTGAATTTACCACATGTTTTATGTCTTCAAGATGCTCTTTACCCACTACTTTTCACCAGTCATATTTTCCCTTACCTATCAAATTGTTTCCTTCTTGTCATTGTGTATTATCTTGGGGACTAACTTGTAACCATTTGAAATGACCCTCCATTATTAAATGCTTTGGTTATCTCACTATTGAAGTGATTGAGCTTCACTAAATAAGAATTGCCCTTTACAAACAACTGTAAGGTAACTGAAATGTATGAAGACTATCCCATTGAAATTTCGTATACTTTTATCACTGTCACTTGAACCTTTATCCTCTATCTCTCTGCTTTTAAACTCCAACTGCCTAACTTGACCTCTAGTTATCATCTCCATGGCATGACTATATGAGATGACCACCTTTAAGTGCTTTTCTTTATTGCATTTTGTCCATTGTCACTGTATTAGATTACCTTCAAGATAACTCTTTTCAAGACTTTTGCTCTTATAACTATGTTTTTTACCTTTTAAAATGTTCAAGGTGACTATGCTTATGACTTGTTATTTTTTCACTGCAATGGCAGTCCTCTATCTTCATGACTACTTTCTTGTGTTCAAAATTATCATTGATGGATTGAGATTGTCATTTACATTAGACTAGGTTTATCTAATTTTCATAGTTCTCTTCTATGACTTTGAAAATAAGGGTTTAACAAGAATTTGTGCATCTCATATAGCTTCTATCTCCTTCAAAACTTCCCTTTATTGTGAACTACCTTTTATAGATTTGAAAATTCTCTTGACTATGATGTTTATTCATGATTGTGATTGAATTCATTTATGATTGTACTAAATGAATGGTTGTCTTCATTTTTATGATTTCTCTATCTCTTTGATATTGTCTTTAACTTCAAAGTTTATTTCAATTCCTCCATATTTGCACGAGTGTAGATTCTTGAATATTTGTCTTTTCAACACCACAAATATACCTAATAGGTGAGGATTCCTTTAAGGATTGAGTGAATCCTTCTAAGATCTTCACTTGAGGATTATTGTCCTATTGCATATTCTTGTTGCTTATCTCATTGACTATCATGCAGCCTATTGCATTCATGAGAGATTTTATCAAACTACCCATTTGTCACTACTATCCATGTCAAAAGTATTTTCATATCTAATGAATATTCATGACTTAAACTATGTTTTCCCTTCTTTTCTATCCATGTTCCTCTAGATTTTCAAGCATGGTATTAGTAACATTCCCTTGACTGCTATTGTCATCACTTGATTGAACTCTTGGAAAATATCTATTGAGCATCAATTTCATTCTATTTTATTATCTATCATTTTATGATTAATCTTCTACCACTTGTCTTTTAGGATAGTCATGGCATGACATTCAACTTTAGTCTCATAACTAGAATGTTTGTTCTTTTCATTAAACAATATTTCCAGAAAGTATAAATGGTTGCTCTTTTGATCTTTAACATGTTGCTCAATGTCAAATTTTGTAAGATATCTATGATGACTGCTCCATGTTACTTGCCAGTGATCCACTAGTTCTTGCTAAATGCTTCTCTTCCTACAGACACAAAATCCTTTCTTGATCATTTTTCTATAGACACTACAACTGTCCTTGATTGTTCATGATCTATCTTTCAAAAAATTGTCCTCTTATTGCACTACAATCCTATATTTTGATCACTTTCATAGGCTTCATCCAGGTTTCTATACCAGTCCCTTTTATACTCCAACTCTTATGGTTTTGTCTTCTCAAATAATATCTACTCTTCCTATATTTCAAGGGATCTCTTGTTAACTCAAAACTGTATAAGGTTTGTCATGTGTGACTCAACACCAAGGCATCTCACCACTATGATAGGTTGAAAAAGAGCATTAATCTTGATCGATAATTAACTCCCAAAACTACAAACTTCTCAACTAAATTAATGGCCAATGCAACACCTTTTACCTCAGGCTGCAACATCAAAAGGTAAAATGGACCAAAACCTAGAGTGTCAACAAGGGTTTTGGCAAACAACTCAAAAATAATAGCGAGAAGACCATTGCCTTTGTGTGTCCATTGAAACTCAACCATTTTCAACTTGATCTTCAAGGATTGTCTTCCATTTAACTTCAATCTCCATAACTCATGCAAGTTTTCCACTCAAATTTTACATGCTCTTTATTGTTGCTCTTAAAATCAACAGTATGTCTTTATGCTATTTAGCCTTTATCATTGTCATTGAAACCTCTAGAGATACTATACTTTCTTGATTCCTAGGAAATTGGTAAAGATTTTTTGGTACTCACACTGTATATCCTTAAGGATAAGAGGAAAAAAGGGTAGCCTATGGTAAACTGCAACATCAATGAAGTCCATGGGTTTTCTGGTATACAATTGTTTTTATCACTAAAAAAGATTTATGGCTCATTTAAAATCAGAGATTATGGAAAAATATTCTGACCCAAAATAGTCAAGCTCTTTGAATACTTCCACAAATGTTAAGCGCTTGACAACATGAAAGAGTACCTGGTAAAAAATGAGAGAAAATATACACAGATCCAACAACGCGGGTGAAAGAAATGCATGCCTAGAGTTCTTTCAACATGAGCAACTTGTCCATTAATCCCTAAAACTTTGCAATGTGCCACACAAGTTCTCCTCATGCCTCCAAGGAAAAATTATTCAAATCCAACGAACAAAACAAAACCCTAACATGTTGTTGCAACATGGATGGACAAAACCCTCCT
Source organism: Sequoiadendron giganteum (assembly GCA_007115665.2). Taxonomy (NCBI): domain Eukaryota; kingdom Viridiplantae; phylum Streptophyta; class Pinopsida; order Cupressales; family Cupressaceae; genus Sequoiadendron; species Sequoiadendron giganteum. Next base: position 265,129,964 of record CM021103.1, read on the forward strand.
TCCTCTAAACTTGGCACCCAAACTTCATAACTTCCTTTGTTTTATTTTACTTCCCAATTATTTCCATTTTTCTTCCTTTTACCTTAGCTTTTCACCATGCTCAATTATTTTATTTTTTTGCTCTTTCATTAACACTTTAAATTTTTTTATTTTTTATTTTAATAAAATGCTTTTAAAACTTAAAGTGTTAACATGTTTGGTGACCTTTAATGTAGTTTTTCTTGCTAAAACTTACTGACCAGCTGCCTTAGACAACCCATTGGGCATAAGAGTCATGAAAGAACTTGAAAGAATGGATAATCAGACCTTGCATATTGTTGTAGCATACTCAAAACAACATTTGACACCTTCAAACTTATTTAACCTACCCAAGAAGACTCAAAACTAGACTGAAACTAACTGACCAACTGTGCATCAATACTTGCAGGAATGAAAAGATTCATAATCTAACCTACCCTAACCAACAACACGGCTCACTCAAACAAAACCATTGACTGATTATGTGAAATAGCTACCCTTCCTTAACAACTTGCAATGTTTATCATGTTCACAAACAACTGAAAAAATATGCAACACAAGTAAAAACTCAATGAACAACTGCAATGCTTCTAGAAGAAAATAAACATACTGACTTACCCTTTAATTTTGATCATGCTTACTGTTGTTTTAGACTAGAAAAGTGAGCTGAAACTGATATTCCTTAGTTGCAACTTTAAATTCATCTTCTTCTTGAATTATAACTTCATGCTTTGGTGCAAGCGTGACTTTTGATGCTTTCTGGTCTTCCATCCTAGATAAATGTTTGATAGGAAACCATCTTGAATGAACAAACTTTGAGCTCCCATTGTTGGTTTCTTCTTTTTGGACTGCTTGTTCAACATCATGCACATTGGAATGATTTGCTTCATATTATTCAAATGAAAATGTGACTATTTTCTCCTCTAATTTATGCTTCTCATAATTTTTTGGTTCATTAAGTGTCTATCTTGCCATCAAGATTTGAGAAAAAGTCCTCAATGATGCTAGAGAAAATATCTTCACCAATTTCCAGCTTGTTCTTCTCATCTTTTCCATATTTGCACTCTTCAAAATAGCATTGTCCTCATTTTGCACTTGGTATATCAACACGTTATCAAGACTATTTGTATTTTCCAACTATCCCAAAGTTGACATTGATGTCAATATGTGCATGTCTTCTTCACCTTGTTCAACAAAAGAAGGAAGCTCATCAAACCATAAGGTAGACTCCTCTTTTTCACCACCTCCTTCTTGCTTTTCATTTTGTTGTCCCAAATGATTTTTTGACATAGACATATTCTCATCTTCAACAAAAGATGGGAGTTCATTAAACAAAATAGTCAACACTTCACATTCAGACCCTATTACTTCCTTTTCAACCTATTTTCCTACTTGATTATTTTCATCACCCTCTTGTATTAAATTAGATTTTCCATTTTGTTCGTAATGTGCAAGTTCATCAGTTGCAAGTTGTTCTTCTCTTACCTCATAAAAATCCTCCTTCTTGTCATTAAACCAACTATCTTGATAAACAATAGGTCCATCCTTGAAAAGGGAAATGGTACTAGGACAAGAAGATTGATTTGGTGGATGATTTTGAGGAGTTTGTTGAGTCTCTTGAGGTAGTAAAATCTCTTGAAATGACTCTTCATGAAAAATAGTGGGCTGACTTTGTTCAAGAACATGTTCTCGCAATGGAAAAGTACTCCTAAAACTTGGTATTTCAAATTTAGAACACTTAATTGAGAATTAAAGAGACTTATCTTGCTTGAAACTTGGAAACTTGTACTTAGGAGCCTCCCCTTCCACAAGATGATTGGAATGCAAGAGGTTGATTGGGATTCAAGATTGTACTCAAGCAAGCAACAAACTCATTTTCTCTTGTTTGGCATAAATCTCTTTTAAAAGAGACTCCTCATATTGCTTCCTCTAAATATCTATATCATGTTGGTATTAGTAGGCTTGGTAAGCCAACTCCTCTTGCTGCAAATAAAATTCTTGCTGCCTCTTGATTCCATCTAGTTTCTCATTGAAGCCTATCAATATAAATTTGATATCACTAATCCCCATGTTGTTAGCATTTTTAGGTTTAGCAGGAAAATAACAATATTGGTTTGACATGGAAGTGACTTCTTGAGACTAGTTTTGAGCACATATAGGTTGCCATGAGGTTTGATCAAGGTTGTGTGGGTGGAAAACCTAATAATTTTGCTGATAATTTGTTGCTATAGGGTCATTTGGGGTGAAACCAACAAGTTGTTCTATGTGGTATGACTGATAAGAAGGCATATAAGCAACATTTTCATGGGATGGAGGTGAAAATTAATTTTTTCCATGAAAATTTGACATACTAAAATATTTAAAAAGCTATAAATTTGCTTAGAAATGCTTTGAAATAAAATAAAATCAATTCTATTTTCTTGAACATACCAACACTTATTCTGCTTGAGCCAATATATTTGAACTTAGAGTCACCAGGTGTGTAAATGTTATTCCTCCAAAGGTGGATATTGTTGACATAAACACCAAAGACTAACAATGAATGGATAAATATTGAATTGAGATTATTCAATTTTCCCCACCAAGTGTGCTAAAAACTATTATCACCTAAGTATGCACCCTTGCTAAGTTGAAGAACTTAGCTTACTAGTGAAACATTGGATCTCTTGTAGGTTTGTGGGTCACCTATGACAAAAGACAACCTCCAGAGTGGGTTGGTTCCCTTGGAACTATCACATAAACCAACCGTTTTAATGCTTTTCTGATGGAAAAGGGTAAAAGATGGCATACAAATGAAACTAGTTATGAGGGTGATGTACCAAAATGTCTGACCTGCTTTTGTTGTTTTTGACACACAAACTTCTTTTTTTCAGCTTATGTTCACACAACTCATATTTTTAAATGCTCAAGCATAAGTGTTTCATAAGAAAGTATGATATGTTTATAACCTCTAGAAGGAAAACCAAATGTTTTCACTAGTAAAGATTTTAAACATTGACAAAATAACTTATGACCTGCAAGAAACATGCATTTTATTCCTAAAGGTGCTAGAAATGAGATAGTATATTAGAAGTTCTAAACATAAAACAAACAAATAAACATCAATCATCAATTGCACACAATAAAACAACCATTGAGAAGGCAAAATCATCGAGCTTTATTAAAAGAAAGGCAAGTCTAAAGTATAAATCCTTGTTTTAAAAAATTTATTACAAAGTGTTTTGTTTCAATCTAAAACTTAAAAAAATTGATTTACAATACACAAAAAAGGAGAGAAAGAATCTTTGAAAGCTTACAAGACATCTCCAAGAACTGAAAGAACTGATTAACAATGAAATTGGGCATGAATTTTACAAACAATCCTTTCCTAAACCTTAGTAATCTATTACAATAAACAAGTGACATGTGTCATAGTTTGAAAAGTCAAAAATCCCTTGGGTGCCTAAATGTTGCTTCCACCTTTTGAGCTCCTCAAAAAGGCTCCATGATGCTATTGTTTGAAATCCTTCCTTTAGTGCTCTTGACTTTGTCTAGCTTGAGGTGTTATTATATGCTTGCAAAGTGGGTGACTTGACCAAACTGTCTCCTATATCCTCTCATTTAGCTTCCAACTCACTAACTAACCCCTTTATGCTCACAACTATTTTTTACTACTCCAAATTGCCATGACCTCTTTTGTGTAGGTTTATAGGACATGTGCCAAGGCTTTGGCATGGTCAAAAAATCACCCTAGGGTGTAGGAGAACTTCAAGAACTTAATTTACCACATGTTTTAAGTCTTCAAGATTCTCTTTACCCACTACTTGTCACCAGTCATCTTTTCCCTTGCCTATCGGATTGTTTCCTTCTTGTCACTGTGTATTATCTTGGTGACTGACTTGTAACCATTTGAAATGACCCTTCATTATTAAATGATTTGGCTATCTCACTATTGAAGTGATTGAACTTCACTAAATAAGAATTTCCCTTTACAAACAACTATGAGGTAACTATGACATGTATGAAGATTGTCCCCTTGAAATTTTGTATAATTTTATCACTGTCACTTGAACCTTTATCCTCTACCTCTCTTACTACACATGTGTCTGCTTTTATAGACACAAGCTCACACAAATACAACTAGTGGTAAGGTGAAACCATGTACCACAAAACCACTAACCCCTTATTTAATATTGGGTACTAATACTATAGACATCCAAATTTGATCACTTCCATATGATCAAAATCGTCTATTCTATTCATCTATTCCATTAACAGTGATTAAATGATGTATTTAATCATTATTTCATTTTCTACCTAAGGTTCCTAAAGTATCTAATTAAATAAATTAAATACTTTACCTTACCCCCTTTTAATCCAGATTAAATTAATTAATCTGTGATTAGGATGTGCACCACTTAATCTTGATTAAGTGTCACATCCTCCATAATCTCCCACTTGCCTCTAATCTCCCATTAATTGCCTTAATCCTGTGTTTGCACAACCTGAATCAGAATCATTAACCATATTTAGCTTACCTTTTCTGGTCAACCTTCCCACTTACCATTTTTGGTATGGACTCCCTTACCCATGTGAATTTTTAATTCACATATATTCAACCAAGGTTCCCCTCTTCCCCATGTGAATTTTTAATTCACTTTTATCTCCCCAAGGTCTTCTTCATCCCCCATGCAAATGTGACATGTCATTTTACATGTGCCCAAGGTTTCTAGAACCTTGGACTTGTCACATCTCCCACATGTGAAAAATCTCCAGCTTTTTGGAGACCTCCTTTTATCCAATGAATCCTCCATTAAATGTAAATTTTTAATTTACATTTATTCTTCCCACACATTTCCCCTTTTCCCATGGAGATTTTTGAGGAATTCTAAAATTCCTCAAAAGTCTCTTTTATCCTCATTTGGGGACAAGAAGTTCCTTTTTGAGGAAATCTTCTCATCCCCCAAGGTACCTCAAAGGTACTTGTCCTTCATCCACCTCATGTACTTCCCTTCCACCTCTTGTCCTTCTCTTCCACCTCATTTCCACATCACTCCACCCTAAGACATCTCATCTTCCACATGTCAAGATGTGAGGGCTTGTGAGTCCTCAAATCACCATAGCCCTTCATCTTGATCTTTGTTGGATCAATCCCAACCGTTGAATTCTCTAGAGAATTCAATTTAGCTTATAAATACCCCTTCAATTCCCTCATTTTAAGGAGGAAGTCTTTTGCAAACAAACTCTTGCAAATTTATCATTTGAGCTCTCATCTCATTATCATTACATCCTCATCCATTTTCATATCATTTACATATTCAACATAGCTTGCCATCCAAAGAGCACACAAAATCTTGAAGCATCAAAGGGCCAACCAAGGAAGCAACAACATGAAGGTATAACAACAATCATTTTGTTTATCTTACTTCTATGTTGTTTGTTTTCTTAGGCCAATCTTATTGAGGTGCCCTTTTATCTTGTTGCTTCTTCCCATTTGCATTATTAGTTTTTATCTAACATCTCACATTAGGAAGTAGCATTTTATTAGGACCACAAATACATCACATTATTTAATATTTCCCCAATATTAAATTATTATCACATGTCTCCCACACAAATAATAATAATATAATATTATAATACAACATCAAGTGGACCCCAAATAATTACCTAGTGTGATTAACAACACCACCAAGGTGTATCACAACTAAATAATTATTTAAATACAATAATATAATAAATCAATTTATGCAATGATGTACAACACCATATCCCAACATGTTACTTGCCAATGATCCACTAGTTCTTGCTAGATGTTTCTCTTTCTATGAACACAAAAGCCTTTCTTGATCATTTTGTTGTAGACACAATTATCCTTGATTGTTCATGATCTATCTTTCAAAAAAAAATCCTCTTATTGCACCATGGTCCTATATTTTGATCACTTACATAGGCTTCATCTAGGTTTCTATGTTAGTCCCTTTTATACTCCTTCAACTCTTATGGTCTTTCTTCTCAAAACATATCTGCTCTTCTTGTGTTTCAAGTGCTCTCTTGTTATCTCAAACCTGTAAGGTTTGTCATGTGTGACTCAACACCAAGGCATCTCACCACTATGATAGGTTGAAAAAGAGCATTAATCTTGATAGATAATGTAGCTTCAAACAATGATAATTAACTCCTAGAACTGCAAAATTCTCAACTAAAGCAATGGCCAAGGAAACACATTTTACCTATAGTAGGTTGCAACATCAAAAAGGTAAAATGGACCAAAACCTAGAGTGTTAGCAAGGGTTTTTGCAAAAAACTTAGAAATAATAGCAACAAGACCATTTCCTCTGTGTGTCCATTGAAACTCAACCATTGTCAACTTGATCTTTAGGGACTGTCTTTCATTTAACTTTGATCTCCATAACTCATGCATGTCTACCACTCAAATTTTAAATGCTCTCTATTTCTTCTCTTAAAAAGAACACTATGTCTTTATGCTATTTAGCCTTTATCATTGTCATTGAAACCTCTAGAGATACTATCCTTTCTTGATTCCTAAGACATTGGTGAAGATTTTTTTGGTACTCAATTGTATATCCTTAAGCATAAAAGGAAAAAAGGGGTAGCCTATGTTAAATTACCACATCAATGAAGTCCACGGGTTTTGTGGTATACAATTTTTTTTATCACTACAAAAGCTTTATAGTTCATTTAAACTCAGAGATTATGGAAAAATATACTAACCCAAAATACTCAAGCTTTTTGAATACTTCCACAAATGTTAAGCGCTTGACAACATGAAAGAGTACTTGGCAAAAAATGAGAGAAAATATGTACAGATCCAACAACGTGGGTGAAAGAAGTGCATTCCTAGAGTTATTTCAACATGAGCAACCTGCCCATTAATCCCTGAAACTCTACAACATGCCACACGGGTTCTCCTCATGCCTCCAAGGAAAAAGTCTTCATTGCCAGCAAACTAAACAAAACCCTAACATCTTGTTGCAACATGGATGAACAAAAACCTCCTTCCTCTAAACTTGGCACCCAAACTTCATAACTTCCTTTATTTTCTTTTACTTCCCAATTATTTCCATTTTGCTTCATTTTACCTTAGCTTTTCACTATGCTCACTTAATTTTATTTTTTTCTCTTTCATTAACACTAAAATTTAGTATTTTTGTTTTTATAAAATTCTTTTAAAACTTAAAGTGTTAACAAACTTATCTAATAGAATAAAAAATAACATTGTTATACATACCCAAATCAAAGATAGCTTCTTTCCAATTTATCTCATGAAGGAAAATAACTAGAAAATTATTAAGCATTGTAGTCCATTGCTTCTTAACAAAAATGCAATCCCAAAATATATGTTTCATATTCTTAGCACATAGGCAAAATGGGTAGTTATTTGGCTAAACCATCATACATTTCAATCTATCCTTGACAAGTAGCTTGCAATGTAAACAAAATCAGGTCAACACTTGTGTATCAAAATCAACTTTTGACTTTAATATTTGAGCACTAATTTTGATCCACAATTTGGAGATAAATTTGTATTTCCACTTATGATTAAGATGAGATGTAAGAGGTCAACAAGGAAGGACTTGAGAATATACTTTCTTTAGGGAAAATAATTGAATGAACTAAATGACAATCATTTCTAGTTTTGAAAAAAATACAATCTCTAGAAGTACCAAACTTCATAGAGAGGTCAAGAGGGACTAAGGACTACACAAAGATTAAAAAAAATGTTTAAAATTCTCACTCAACCCATACTACTCTTTGAAATAACGTCAAGAAGTGTAATCGAATGTGTTGAAACCCCAAATATCTTTGAATTTTTGAATTCCTTTCTTAAACGGATAATAAGTTTGTCTTGGAAAGCTAACAACAAGTTACTAATTATGATAATTGATAAGTCTATTCCACTAGATTGAGGTTGAGGCAAAACTAAAACTATGCTCCAAGAAAGAGTTATTCCACTCTAAAAAATGATCAACTTTTTGTCAAACTTTCCAAATAGATTGAAGACGAAAAAAGACTGATTTTAAAGAAGGAAGACATTAATATCTTATCCAACCAATTAGCATCTTTCCATTTCTTTTTTATTGAAGCTTCTATGAATCTATGACAAACTAAAAAATAATAAATTGATAAATTTTCACTTATATTATAGTTCATAATAATATTTATGAATTTTTAATAGATAAATTTTAACAAAATATATTTTAAATTGATTAAACTGTTGTAGTTTAATTGATTAAGTTCAATTAAAAAGAATGATGATATAATTCTTTAATAAAAAAACAGATTGAACTTAATAACTTAGATATCCAATACTTCATCTCTGCCAAAATAATATCCCTCGGGAAGATTGCAAACAGATTGAGCTTACTAACTTAGATACCCTATCCTTGTCTATTCCAAAAAAATATACCTTACAAGATTGCAAACATATAATCCTAAAAAGATATAAAATAAAAAAAACAGATTAATCAATATTGCTCTAGATGCCCTTGGACCTCGGTTTCAGGAGTGTGGTACCATCAAAGAAATCTGTCATATACACTGATGGATAAGATTTATCTTCTGAGATACCAGGGTTGGATATAAGCATATATTTTACGATTCAGTCGGGTTTTTCTAGAGTAGCAGGCTAACCCATGTCTGTAATAACCACCTGCCTTCCACACCTACATCAAAATCGCTTGTCTTCCACGCGACTCTCGAATTTAAGCAAAATCCACAACAATGTACAAACCAAATCCATTTCCCCAGTGGCCAATAATCGGGATGCTAATGCAGATGTGAGAACTCTGTGCAGGAAAAACAGGCTGAAAGAAGCACTCTGCACTTTGAATTCCATGCGGGAGACGGGCATTCCGATTGAATGTCATACGTATGCCTCTATAATACAACTCTGTGCTAAAATGAAAGCCCTTCCTCAAGGTAAGCAGCTCCATTCCATCATTCTTTCACAGGGATTTGAACAAGATGTCTTCTTGGCTGAAAGACTTCTAAACATGTATGCAAAGTGCGGTAGTTTGTCGGAAGCGCGCTCTGTGTTTGATCAGACGCCCAAGCAAAACGTTTTCTTGTGGAATGTAATGATGATGGCTTATGTGAACCAGGGTTACCATGAAGAAGCTCTTTTTCTCTATTACCAGATGCCCTTGGCAGGTGCTGAACCCGACCATTATACTTTTTCTTGTGTTCTCAAAGCCTGTGCAATTCTATCGGCTCTTTCGCATGGTTTAGAGATCCATAACCACATTATTAGAAGTGGGTTCGATTCCTATATTTATGTAGGAAACGCTCTAGTGGCTATGTATGGAAAATGCGGCGTTGTCAAGTATGCACGCCAAGTGTTTGACAAAATGCCTCAAGTGGATGTCATCTCTTGGAATGCTATCATTATGTGTTACGCTGAGGATGGGCAGTTTAAAGAAGCCTTGGAACTGTTTGCTGAAATGCAGAAGACTGGCATTCAGCTTGACTTGACCACCATGGTTACTGTTGTTCCGTTGTGCGCTCACTTGGGAGATCTGCAACGTGGTAAGGAAATCCATGGCCACGCAATTAGGATTGGATTATGGGGGAACACTTTAGCAGGGAATGTTCTGATTGACATGTATGCCAAATGTTATAGTGTAAGGGATGCTGTCAAGGTGTTTGAGAACATTGCTCAGAGGGATGTCATCTCCTGGACTGCAATGATTTCGGGGTGTGCTGAGAATCAGAAGTATAGCGAGGCATTGAAACTCTTTCATCTCATGGATAGGAAAGGGGTAAGGCCTGATGCTATTACCATGTCTTCTGTAATTTCAGCATGTGCACACACTGCAGATCTGGAACAGGGGAAATATGCACATGATTACATACTTAGAAATGGAATTGAATTAGAATTATCTGTAGGAAACGCTCTAATAGACATGTATGCCAAGTGCAAGAGAATAGTGGATGCACGCTCTGTGTTTGACAAAATATCTGAAAAAGATGTCATCTCATGGAGTACTATGATTGCAGGTTACTGCCAGGTTGGATATTGCATTGAAGCCCTTAATGTGTTTCGCCAAATGCAGCTTAGAATGAAACCAAATTCCATCACCATCCTTGCCATTCTGCGAGCATGTGCCAACTTAGCAGCTCTTCAACATGGCAAGGAGGTACATAATTACATTATCAAAAGTGGGCTTTTATCAGATGCTTCTGTAAGAAATGCTCTTATTCACATGTATGCTAAATGCCAGAATATAGAAGCTGCCCGCCTTGTGTTTGACAAAACATCCCAGAATAGAGATGCAGCATCATGGACTGCTATGATTGGAGGATGTAGCAAGAATGGGCAAGCCATGCATGCTCTCTATCTATTTCATCAAATGCAGCAAGCAGGTATAGAACCGGATGATGTTACTTTTGTTGTTGTTTTATGTGCATGTAGCGAAGCAGGCTTGGTGGATGAAGGATGGAAATATTTCAAGCAGATGAGTCAAGAGTACCATATCACACCCAACCTGAAACACTATACATACATGGTTGACCTTCTAGCAAGTGCAGGGTTCGTGGAGGAGGCACACAACTTTATCAAAGAGATGCCTGTAGAACCTGATGCAGGCGTGTGGGGTGCCTTGCTTAATGCATGCCGAATTCATCGCCACATTGATCTAGGAGAGCACATTGCAAAACATGTTTTTGAGTTGGAACCAGAAAACGCTCGACGTTACATGCTTCTGTCACGTATGTATGCTGAGGCTGATAGGTGGGATGCCGTAGCGAAGGTGAGAAGAATGATGGAAGACAGGGGCATGCTAAAAAATCCAGGATGCAGCTGGATTGAGATCAACAACACTGTCCATGCATTCCTTATAGGAGACAGATTGCACCCGCAAGCAGATAAAATCTATGCACTGTTAGATAGATGGGCTACACGAATGAAGGAATCTGGTTATGTATCCAGCACAAACTTTGTACTATGGCATGAGTCAGATGTGACCAGAAAAGAAGATGTCCTATGTGGCCACCATGAAAAGTTGGCCATTGCTTTTGGTCTTCTCAACACATCTCCTGGGGTGCCACTCAGGATCACCAAAAACCTTTCTATGTGCACTGACTGCCATGAAGCTACAAAATTTATTTCTAAGATTGTTAGGCGAGAGATTACTGTGAGGGACCCAAGTAAGTTGCATTTTTTCAATGATGGAACATGTTCTTGTGATTATTCTTGCGGGTGATAGTTAAAAATAATTTCAAATAATTAAGAATCATAGAACCCGTGGAAGGAAAAATTAGCACACTAATGGCTGCATGTAAATCTAATGACAATTACTGATCATGTATGATAGATATTGAACCTCTATACAAACTGGACTGTTAACTTTTGAAGCATATAAAATAGACTTCAGAGTACAAGAATTGTAAATGCAATGAATCTTTTTATACCAGCCTTAAACAATGCCTAAATACCATATAGGATACGAAAACTGTCCAAATTGGAGTTGCTAATGGAAAAGATTCTAATAAAAAAAAAGTTGGTAGCTAGCAGAAACAGTTATGAAGTTGGCTTAGGGGTACTGGAAAGGTTCATCAAGAGCTGTCAGTGATATGTTCTAATTCGAGAAAAAGAAACAATTGATCTTTTGGATTTTATACATTAAGTAGAAGTGATTACCTAGTTGAGCTTGTTTCTTCCCAGCGTATTCTTATAAATTTAGATGGGGTTAGGGTTTTTCTCATTTTTATGGGCAAGAGAGCGCCTGTTGGAGAACAGGGTGATCATCAAATACAGAAGCATGCAGGTCAGCAAATGTTTAAGGGCATCCATGCAATGAGGCGGCATAGCTGACCAAAATACCATGGGATACCGGAGCTATTGCCTCATTCTGGACTCACTGGGAGAGCCAAATATTACTTGGATCTTCTTCCCAAAAGATTCGTAGATTTTAAACACTACAAGTGCCAATAAAGTAACACTGAAACAATTACTGATTGTTACTTGTATTGTGAACAGCCTTTTTCCCTTGCTCGCTTCATTATCTACCCTTTTGGTACCAACTTTGTAGATAATTGTCCGTCATCCACATTATGATCAAGATTCGATTGGAGGTCCATAATTTAATTATTCAAAATGAGACAAGGTTGACTTCAATTTTTTGATTATTGATTTGAATGACCACTTTGTCATTACCATAAATATTTATCCACTTACCCTTTCAAAGATTGTTGAGACAAAATTCACAACTACCCAACTCCATTAGCATTCTATTGATCACGAGATGTAAGCATTCAAAGTAACCTGCAATGACAAGAATATATAGAAAGAGACACAAGATATGATGGTATAAGAAGCATACCAATAATCACCTGAGCATATTAATAATGAAAGACAAGGAAAAAACCCTCCTCTTTATACAAATGTGATTTCCTAAACTTAGGATGGCTTTATCTCATGTAAGCCTCTTATTATATGAATGCAGGCCTAGATTAAATTTATATCACACCATAAGCATCTCCAGCTCCAAAATAGCCCTTGTGGACTGCCTCTGTTATCTGATTTGTAATTCGGTAAGTCTTCATAAGTAGATCACAGACTATTGAATCCATCTTAGATACGGTAGGATGTATAATTGTAGAATTTTGAGATACGTAAAAGGTGTATCTAAAGTGGACCCACCACAACATTTGCAAAAGCACCTACATCTTCTATTAGAAGGTTGATAAAGCATATATATATAAATAGTTTTGTACGCTCAGCATTACATATTTATGTTTTTGGTCGATCAACCCTCCAATAGCATCTTTAGGTGGTTTTATTGTTTTATAAAAATATCATGGGTGCAATAATTTAAGAGATTTTTTTTATGAATATATATAAAAAATAACCTTCATTGTATCACAATTTAACAAGATGGATGATTATATTTAAAGATACCAAAAATGGCTAGAGAAAGTACCAATCATAAGAATTTTAATTTATTTAATTTCCTATTAAACACATATTAATAGTGGCACTATAGTTCTTTCAAAACAATGGATATATAGTTTTTTTGTGTCATGCTCATATACAATTGCAATATCTTATGTATAATACAAACACTTGTTACAAAAAGGTTGACCAAAACATTTTAAAAAAATACAAGATGTGTTATAACAACATTAAAGTATATGGAGGTGGTGAACACCTTGAAAAATATGAAATAGGTCCCCTTTTGTTTGTCTACTTTTGGTTGACCAAGAGATGGAGGTGGCGAACACTTTGAAGAATATGAAATAGGTCCCCTTATGTTTGTTGGTCGGTTGTTGCTTTAATTGTGCTATTTATGTCTCCACAACATTTTGATGTAAAGGGTTTGGGTCCCTTCAAAACATGTTTTTACCCCTTAATCAAAACATTGAAGTATATAAATGACATTAATATACCCTATATAATGTCAAAGTGCAATTATAATCTGGTCATCAAAAGAGGTAAAATGTGGCATACTAATGAAATTGATTCAAAGGTGATTTTGCATGTATGTGAAATGAGATAGGTCTTATTGATGCCTAATTTGGACTAGATTACTTTGTAATTGATGCAAGTATCTATACACAATTTTCAAAATATGTCATAAAATATTAAATAAGTTCAATTTCTTTGGGCATAAAAGACAAATCCATCTAATTATCCATTGGATTGGTTAAAAACTAAATCTTAAAGATATTCATCTTTATCTATGTTCTTTTATGAATCACAATTTTGTTGCCAATGTCTTATATTACAATACAAATTAATTTTGTGGTTATCTCTCTCCATTTTGTAGAACAAGTATTAGATATATGTTGTAATTTGAATTTATGTGTATGATAGGAAATCAAATTAGATAATCGTAACACTAATGATCTATCAATCGGTGATTGTTTAAACTACAAAAGGTTTTCTTAGAATAATAGATAAATATAAATACGTGTTAAAATTATTATACTTCATGGAGTGTACTTGATCACTTTATTTTCAAGGTTTAATAGCCTTAAAGAAAAAAAGATATTTCTTTGTGGGCAAGTTCTCACAAATGAAGATCAAACATGATAATCAAATTATAATAAAATGTTACATTCACCTCCTAAAACAAGTTGTAGTTGAAGCAATCTATCACAATAAATTCTTTGAATTTCTACCAACTTCAATGCATTGTGATCCACGATTATGGCAATAGCATCCAATTTTGAGGCTTTGATGACATACTCATGATGAAAGAAAAATGAAACACTTCCTTTTGCATGCCACAGTGTAATCAATATTTGAGCCCAAATACAACACGTTCAATAAAACTCTACTAAAAACCATGCAAATTGTTATTTATTGATTTAACTTCAACCCCATTTGGCAATTGAGATAACCATGAAATTTGTGGTCTCATAGATGATGATGCTTAAAATTACATCATTTTGGTTATGGAGATAGTTGTAACTTTTATGGTGGGTAACACATGTAATTAGGATCATTTCATTAATTGGAAATTGAGCTTATAGTTAGGATTTTTCATCTACATCTAAATCCACTCTTGTCATGGCTAGTACTATTATCCTTTTAGGGCCTTGATATTTTCCTTCTCATTGCTAGTGATATAGTCTGAATTAATATAAAGGATAGTGAGATTTCCATGTTGTAGAAACCTAGCATCTTCTTGACATTGGAGGATTATCACAACTTGACTCGTGCATGATCTCCATGACTCTCTTGGGTGAAGGAAAACTACTATAACCTTAATCATTATGTCTACATACTTCATCTATTTTTTCTTAGTTCAAGCTTTTACTTGGGGATCCACCAACTTCTATGCCACTCTTCTATTAAGTAACAACTTTTCCTATCAATAAAACAAACATACCCCTCATTTGAATTTCCATAGGTGGACATTTTGATTTTGGTGGCAATGTGAAGCAAGAATAAAGGACATAATGAAATCTAGGAAAAACCAAAAATATAACACATTTTGTATGGTCTAAATGGTTTCTTTTTTTCCTAGAAGATGATAAAACCATGATTGGAATCTAGATAGATTGTGAAAACTATTGCACTAAACATCATGAAAGTATTCTTGTGCAATTGCATTAATATATGTTAAAAGAAGTATAAAGACCAAAATTATAGGTTGAGAGATTAAATTAGATTAAGTTTATAGTACTATTGTTTCCTTCTAAAGAGTAGATATAGATGAGGCTTGAGGTTCAAAAGTGTTCATATAATGTACTAGCTCCTTTTTTGTCTAAATGGATAATTTTCAAAAAATATTTGAAGAATTTGAATCAAAAGTATGAGAATTCACTCTCCTTATAGAATAGGAAAAATACCACCCTCTTATTTGCATGTTAAAAGCCTTATTTGGAATAGAATCTAGTCACTTAACATCAATTAATTATTGTAATACATGATATGTTGGTAATGAAGTTAGTTGTCAAAGAGAATTAGTTGAGTGGTAAATGGCTCCACTCTTTGAAAAGGAAAGTTAAGTCCAAATCCCTCACTCAAGGAACATGTTTCGAAGAAAACTCTTAAGACATAGATAGCTTATGTAATATGTTAAAGGCATAGATTTTTATTTGAGATGTTTTTACATTTTAGGTCACACTTTTATTCTCTTTTGTTTGTCTATCCTCAATTCTTCAAAAAACTAAATTATACATTTAATATTTTTGTCTCACAAGTTTGTTGTGAATATTGTAGAAGGTATTGCTTGACTCCAAATAAAAGAGGTCAATTCCCTTGTCCATTTAAATTATAAACCATCATAGTAGCTAATTTGTGGACAAATCAAAATCACCAACTTACATATGTACCAAGGAAACTACTCATATGTTGGAATTATATATTGACTAACCATTACAAACTTTATTCAAGTATTTTAGAAGAAATGGAGCTTGTGACCCCCTATGATTGATCACTACATAGTCATGTTATCTCCAATAGGTTATATAACTACAATATAATTCTATTAGGAAGTTGTTTGTATGGCTCCTATGAATAAATCCCATGAAAATTCCCAATCACTTCTTGTAAAATTATATAAATGAAATAAATATTTATTTATACTGAGTCTTCATCTACAACCAACTAATTTTAATCAAATATGTCAATTAAAAGTTAGTTGTGTGTCAATGGGCCCTTGGTCTAATGGTGAAGTGGAATGGTTTTAAATGAGCCTAGTAGGGATCAAGTCTTTTTTTATTATATTAACAAGGAAAAGGGCCTTGATCCCACCAGCAACAAAAAGAGTTGAAATAGCAACAAAGAAACAAGCTAGGAAACAACGGTTGAACCAACAAAAACAACAAAACCAAACTAGTTACTGTTTAGCATCCACATGAGGGCACGTAGGCCAAAATTAATATAATCCATAGTCTCGTAGGCCACATAACCATTCATAGTATAATAAAAAACATAAGAAGCAAGCTTAAAACTATCCCATCTAGGGGCATGCATGCCAAAATTAAGATTAACCATAGGCTTGTAGGCCACATAACCTTTCATAATGATAAAAAAATAGTAGTTCGAGAAGAACATTAAAAACCAGTCTTATGATAGACATAAAACCGATGTACCCAAAAGCAATAACATCAAAAAACCAAAAACCAAAAACACAAGACATGGAGCAATTATTTGGCATTGCCAATTAGCTCCCAATTGTCCCTAATTTGGGAGACAAAATCTCTCTAGTCAAGAACACCTTCAGTAGTTAGATCCTTTGTCTCTTCTTGTTTTCCAACCTTCCTGAGTTGTTTCCTAATTTTGGTCTAGCCAGAAACTAGACCAACCATTGCTCGGCACATAAGCCCATCAATAACCTTCATAAGAGTGATAATGACTTTCTCGATATCCTCCATCTACACCTACAAAAAAGTAAATTTTATTTTCAAAACATCAAGGTTAGTGTCTTCTGTAGATGTTATAGTAGGGGCATTATCTTCATCCTCTCAGGTGTCCATCCCAATAGCCTCCATAGCCTCCTCCCTTCCTATGTCCTCCTTGTCCTCCTTGTTATCCTCCTCTTCCTCCAATTCATCTTCCTCCACCTCATTTTCAATTTCATCGCTTTCCATTCCCTCACTGTCTACTTCTAACTCATATTCAAATTCCTCAATTGTTAGTGGCTCCTCTTCCACTATAGATTTCCCTTTTCCTTTTTCCTTTTTATCAGTGGAGGCCTCCTTCGCTAGTCTATCCAATCTTATACTGTCTCTTAAAGGACCGCCAAGCCCCTCTTCATTCTCCTCCTATTGAAGTCCTTCAAAATATTTAGAAATAGTAATGATGTTTTCAAAATATTTAGAAATAGTAATGATGTTTTCAAAATATTTAGAAATAGTAATGATGTTTTCATTCTTTTGATCTTGGTCATCTTTTTAGTTTTAGGAGATTCTAGTAAAAGAGGAGAGTGCTTTCTTTTTTTCGGCATGGTTTTTAGCAGTTCCAATTCAAGAGATTTATCTTCAAAAATAATCTTGGGCTTAGAGGTAGAATTTTTGATACAGGGAGTAGGATTTTTAGCTACATCTAAGGGGCAACCTTCCGCTCGCTCAATCTTAGGAGCAAGGAGCCTAGGGTTAATCTTAGGGATAGGCTGATCATTTTCTACAGGAATAACATTATTCACATCATCATTTCTAGGAGGGTCTTCATGCTTAATGATTAAGGGGTTGTCGTGCAAGTTATTAACTAGGACAAACTTGTAAAGGGTCATTTTAAGCCCTTGGTTCAAAGGAGGCAAAGCACCCTTCTCAATATTTTGTTGTAGGGAGGAAAGTAAATAAAAAGGAAAATTTATTCTATCATTGTGCCTAATGGGTTCAAGATAGGGAAGTGGTAGAAATGCACAGTCATATACCTTCCTTCTAAAGTAAAATAGTGCATGAAAAACATACTAACTATGGCGAAAGGCGGAGAGAGATCAAGTCGAGAATAGCCATTTTGGAATCTCGTCAACACCTCCTTTTCATGTAGGAATTTATCAATAAATCCTTGATATTCCCCACTTCTTTTTTTCACCTTCCTACCTTCATTTTCCAAACCAATGGTCTCTACAATAACCTAGGTCATCACTTCAAACTTCACAACTCGAGTGGACACATGGTCACCCTTCCAAGAATTAGTAAACTTGGAGGTCAACTTCTCATTGTATTCACACATGGATTCAAATAAGGAAGCCATGCCGACATTTCTAAATATCCTTCACAGATCAACGTTTTTTCTTGAGGGAATTACAATTTGGTGTTTTTGTGCACTTCCTTGAACCTCCCATTTTGGTAGAATGCAGATTCTTCAGACCCTTCTTCGATTTAGCACCCTTCTTCATACCACACCCTAACTCTTTGATGCTCATGTAGAAAGAAACGATATCCCTTAACTTGCAGATGATGCTATTGTTGTTTGTGAGGATTAAAAAAATTGCTTATGATACCTTGATAAATGTACCAGATAATATTTGCAAAACACATTAGCCCTAAGACAATCAAGAAATGATTATCCATCACCTTATAAAAAAAATCCATAATAGTGATAGCAATCCTAGCCTTGAAAATGAGGTATGAAGAGACATATGACACGTTGATTAAATTTGAAAAGACCAAAGAATGAAACCATTACAAATAATATTTTGATATGGGAGGTACTGAAAAATAATGATATCATTAATAACTGCCTTGTTTATGTCATCCTTATAACTATCCATCATTTGAAATAACCACCCTTGCTATAACTAACATTTGAGTCTATCATGTAACCTATCATTCTCATGAGATCTCTCGAACTAGCAAGTCCCCTTATCCGACAATTAGAGATTATAAGCAATTTCATATTTTTCTTTTAATAAAGTTTCTTTTATCTACCATGGCAGTGTTCCATACTCCCAACATGTCCAATTTTGACACCTTAGAGCTTCATTAGCAACAACATCCACAGAATAATTACCTTCTCTGTAAACATGTCGAACCTTACAAATCCTGAAGGTTTTCATGAGAAGTTTTTAATTATCAATAATATCCCTTAATTCGCAAGGTACAACACATTCATCTTTAAGAGTATCAGTAATGAGTTTGGAGTCTCCTTCCAAGATAACCTTTTGATAGCCTAGTTCTTTCAATTGATTGATATCTCCCTAGACAACCATTTCCTCAGCCATATTATTTGAGCAAATCCCAAGGTTTTTCCCATAACTCGCTATGTAGTTCCCTTGGTGGTTTCTTATAATACCTCTAGCCCCTTGTTAAACTAGGATTACCATTAGAGAAACCATCAAATTTAAACTTAACCCAATCAATCTCAAGAGGAGACGAAACAATATTTCTTCTAGTGATGTAATTAGACCAATTGACTAAATTGTGAGGTCCTTTTTGAGGCCCCAATTTTTTTAATTTTGATATCCTTGTATGAATGCATTACCTTTGAGAGGGTGTACCCCCTCCTTTGACATTTCATGAATTTGGTTCTTGATAGCCACACATAATTCTTTGTTGTTTCTTGTTGTTTCTTGAAAGATCCTATTGTTTCTCTCCTTCCATAACCCCCAAGTTATGAAGGGTGGAACTTAACTCCAAAGGTCCTTAATAATTTTGTGAGAGTAAGGACAAATAGATCAACTATCAATAAACATCTTCATTGAGGGATGAGAGACCCATTCAACCATAAGCAAGGGGAGAAAGAAAGACCATATATCTCTAGAATACGAGTAGTTAGAGAACATATGCATTATAGTCTCCTCTTCCTCTTTGTAAAGAAATCATCTTTTAACAAATTGGAACCCTCTTCTGATCAAATTATTAGTTGTGAGGATTTTTCCATGGGTAGTCACCCACTAGAAGCAATTAAATTTTGGTATCAGGTTTTTTTGATCCAAACTTGGTTCCAAAGGAATCCATTGCTGGAAAATAGATATTTTTCTAACTCAACATAGCCTATCTTTACAGAAAAGTAGCCTAAATAACTCTTTGTCCATACCCATTCATCCTTTCAATCTTTTGAGAAAAAGACAGACTCACCAATTCTTTGCTATAATCTTTGCACTGCTACATCCTAGTTTTATTGTCTCCCTCCCCTTAGGATAACTCCCATTAGCAAGTTGTTAAAGTTGAGCCATTGAGGCTCCAACCCATCCTAGTTAATTTAACTAGCAACCTGTTTACCATAGATCCTAATCAGTCTTTGTTTATAGGATGGAGGTGATCAATGGATAAAAGAGGGGGACCATTACTCCAACCATCCTCCCAAAAATCATTGTCATTACCATTACCAATTTGTTTCTTCATTCCCATATTTAGAACACTTCTGATTTTGAGAAGGTTGTTCCAAAAAATAGAACCATAAGGTAGGTCAAAGGTACTTAGGAAACACCCTTGAACTCTATTTCTAAGATACTTATCTTTAATAATCATAACCTAGTCTTTGACTCCTTCCAACAGACACAACCCCATTTTGGCAACAAGAGATTTATTAAATAGTTTGATTATTCTTATACCAAGGCCTCCCACACTTTTAAGAGCACAATTTTTTTCCCATCCCACCAACGCCATTTTGTTTCTCTCCTTTGTTTCTGAACACAAGAATATTTTTTGGATTTGTTCAATCTTATCACCAATAAAATTGGGGATATTTAACATGGATAGGTAGAAAACCAGGATGTTTTGTAGCGAGGATTTTAGCAGTTGTAGCTTCCCAACTTGACTTAAGAGTTTACCCTTCCACCCGATTAGCTTCTTTGGGATTCTCTCAATAATGTAGTTCTAGTAATTACTATCAAGTCTTTTAGAAATAAGAGGCAGGCCTAAATAAATAGAAAGCAGAGTAGCTTCTTGATAGCCCAAGATACAAACAACTTTGTCTTTCACAATCCATTCCGAATTGAAAAATTATATCTTTCTCTTGTTGTAGTTAATATGTTGACCTTAAGCCCTAGCATAGACGTTCAAAATAGATTTCCAATGACCTATTTCCACAACTAAATCTTCTCCAAAAAGGATAGTGCCATCAACAAATTTTTGGTGAGAAGCAAGAGGGAGAGTAGAAGCAACCTTATATCCTTCCAACACCTTCATGTCCAAAAGTTTTTGAATATTTATTTCTAGGACTTCAACCAAAATAATGAAGATATAAGGGGAGAGAGGGTCCCCTTGCCCAAGGCCATGACTGTAGGAGAATAATCCCTTAGGAACCCCATTCACCAAAACAAAACATTTTAGAGTGGTAACATAAGGACTGATATGTTTGAGAAACCTCTCATTGAACCCAAATTATTTGAAGACAACAAATAGGAAAGGCCAGGACACTTTGTCATAAGCTTTAGAGATGTCCAGTTTCAAGGCCATCCCATAATTTTTACTAAGTTCCATAGAATGGGTAATCTCATGAGTAGATATAGTTGCATCTAAGATGTGTCTTCATTGAACAAAGCCTTATTTATTTTCAACTATCATTTTATCTAGAACAACTTCCAATCTAGTCACAATGATCTTAGATAAAATTTTATAAATAGTATTACATAAACTAATAGGTCTGAAATCATGCATGGAGGAAACATCGTATTTTTTTGAAATGGGATTAATAAAAGTAGCATTAAGTTGGTTCAAAAGTCTACCCAAACGAAAGAATTCTCTAGCAACATTTAGAAGGCCTTGATTGGTGGTGCAAGGGCACCAAGCTCATTTTGCAAATTTGATCAAATGAGGTCTTGAGATAGGTTCTAGGTGTGTTTTGAATTTTGTTGTTTAAATAAGGCCTTTTTAGGCCATTAGTCATGTTAGTTGAGTCATTTTAAAACAATGTTGTTAATGTTGCAATTTATGCAATTGTTGTCATGAAAAAGTGTAAAAAATACAAAAATGTCAAGTTTATGGAAGCCCAACAAACATTTGAAGTTTAAAGGTTAGTTTTGTTGGTTGATTCAATTTTTTTGTAGTTTCTAATTATATACCTAATATAATTTGAGGTTGGGGATTGGAGACTTTGTATGCGAAGAAAAGATAATAAAATACCCTGTTTTGACTGTATTTTTGTATTTTTCCATTGTAATATGTTGTTGCAGGGTTATGTACGAACCTGTACAAGTTGGTTTTATTCCAAAAGGAATTGAATTTGTTGGATTAATGATTTATCTTTGTTTTGAACTTGGTTTGGCTAATATTTGCGGAGTAGAGTGTATTTTATAAGCAAATAATAGAAACTACCCGTGTAAACTCATTTCAAGGGTTTTGAGAGTGTAAAAATGAAATTTTAGCCATTCAACCCATTGTAACCTATTGTAACTCAGTGGAATGGAATAATTAGGGGTAGGGAACATTTTTGCATGATTTAAAGAGTAGGGGAAGCATTTGGAGGGTTTTAGAATGATACCCTAGTTGGCAATTTTAGGAGTTTTGGGTGAAATTTGGTGATTAAGAGTAGATATTTGAGGAAAACCTTTGGGGCAGAAAAATTTGAAGGTCTATTGAACATATGCAAGCAATTTTAGATGTTTTTGAATTTTTTTTGAGTGTGATAAGATTGGGAAAGCATATTTTCAATAAACCCTCCCTAAAACAAGCAAAAATGAGGGTTTTGTAATAAGTGGGTTTAGTGAGTGGTTCTCAGGCTAAAATTTGTGGATTTGGAGGTTTGATAGATTTTTAAAGGAATTTCCATACGTATTTGGTGTTGGAAGATTTTTTAGAGGAGATTTTATTTGTAAATTAGGCCTATTTGGCTTAACGGGACAACGTACAAGCATGTGGTTGAGGGTTTTGGTTTGAGACAACCTATTTCCCCTTTGAGATAAGTTAAAGAAGACAATAATGAGTGCTTGAAAAGATAGATGTTTTGAGGGTTTGTAAAAAAGTTTGCAAAATATGCACAAGAAACTAGGTTTGCAGACCTATGAGGCAAATAGTGAAGTTTTGAAGAGAATCACCCTAGATAGGGTTTGGAAGATTAAAGGCTTGTTGAAATCAGTTGAATTAGTGATTGGTAATTGATTGCCTCCCTGCTCTATATTAGTTGGCATCAAATAATAGGTAGTAGATATTTTGAGGGTTAAAAGTTGCAATTTGAGTTGTGGAAGTTGAAGGGACAAGATGCCCCCTAAAGGGGATGCTATGGTAAAAGGAATCAAAGAGTTGAAAGAGAATCATGCAAGGGAGTTGAAAGAATTATAGGAGAGTCTTGTTGCAATTATTATTATTGTAGAGTTAGGGAAAAAGAGAGATGCAATCATAGGAGATGTATGTGATGAAGAGGAAGAAGAAGAGTTCCAAGAAGCATAGGGTGAGGATGAATTGGATCCTCAGGATCAAAGGTTAGCCAAGTTGTTGAAGGTATTGATAGGAGATGGTTCCAAAAATAAGGAGAACTTACCTATGTATGGTGGAAAACTTGGTGGAGAGGAGCTCCTAGATTGGATAGGAGCGTTATACAACCATTTTGAATGTGAAGATGTGCAAGAGGATTAGAAGGTGAAGCTTGTAAATTCTAAGTTGAAAGGGAATTCTTTGCTCTGGTGGAATTTTGTACAATATGAGAGGAGAAAGGAAGGGAAGACCAAGATAAAATTTTGGGATAGGATGGTGGCAAAAATCAAGAAGAATTTTCTACCAGTGACTACAATATTCAATTACTCAAGAGGCTCTAAAATCTCAAACAAAAGGATATGGATGTGCAAGCATACACTGAGGAGCTCTATAGGATGACTATAAGGACAAGGCATGAGGATGATGAAGAAGAAAAAGTGGAAAGGTATCCTAATGGGTTAAGGTATAACATCCAAGATGAAATAAGTCTCACTACGCCTATAAAAGTTGAAGAATGTTTTCAGTTGGCTTCTAAGGGTGAAGAAAAACTCAAGAGGAAGCAAGAGAAATCAATTAGAGATAGAGGCAGCAATAAGAGAGGAAGAGGTTCATTCTATGCTCCAAAAACGTCCCATGAAGATCGAGAGGATGCAAACAAAGGCAAAGAACAAGTGGTTGAATTTAGAGGTGGACGAACAAGCTTTAGGGGTAGATATACAAATAAAGGAAGAGGTTCTAATGTATTTTCAAGTAGATGCTATCATTGTAATGAGTTTGGTCATCCAACATTCAAGTGCCCTGAAAAGAAAGGTTCTACTTCAAGTGGTGGTGAAAGGAGAAGTGATAAAAGAGTGCAATTGGTTCAAGAAGATGAATGTGAAAGTGTAAATTATCCTAGTCATCTTGTTGCTCCAGAAGTGGGAGAGTCATTGATGGTGATAATACAACTCTTAAATGCATCAAAGGAGAAGGATTATACACAAAGGAGGACATTATTCAGGACCATGCGTAAATGTAAAGATAAGGTATGCAAATTTGTGGTAGATTTAGGTTCCACTGATAATATGGTGTCTAATGAGATGGTAGATAAATTGAACTTGGAAAAAATTCCTCATGGAACACCCTATAAGTTATCTTTGTTGAATGATGATTAGTCCATTTTGGTTTGTGAACAAGCTTTAGTTGGGTTTCAAATTGGTGGATGTAAAGACAAGGTTCTTTGTGATGTTTTACCTATGAGTTTTTGTCATCTATTACTTAGAAGACCATGGTAGTTTGATAGACATGCCATTTATGATGGGAGAGCCAATACATATCAAATTGAGAAGGATGTGAATGCTTTTACATTGACTCCATTGGTTGAAGATGTGAAGGAACAAAGAAAGCTAGCAAAAGTGATCATGATGGGGAAGAAAGAGTTCATAAAGTTTGAGGAAAAAAAAAACAAAGAAGGTGCAACCATTGTAAGGAAAGAAGATGATGAGACAAAAAGTGTGAACAATGAACCAAGGTTGAAGAGAAAGGATGGTGATTTAGTGTCAAGGTTTGATACATAGAAGGTTAAGGATGAATTCCTTGGGAAGACTCAAAACAGGTTAGCAAAACATGATGGAATTGTGGTAGGGATTGTGATTTGTCCTTTGACTGTGAAAGAGGTTAAGGGGTAGTTAAAATACTGTCAAGATAGTGGTAAGTAATTCTATAAATGCAAAGATCCTAAAGGCAGAGGGTCTGAAGGAAAAGACAAGAGCAAGAGGTGCAACTATTGAAGGTGTTTGGCAAAGGCAAGGGAATGAGTTCAAGTCTACTTCAAGAGTTAATGAGGGGACAATTTAAGACAAGAGTGGAAAGGATGTATTTGTAGGCGTGTAGAATAGTTCAACATCAGCTTCAAATTTGTGGTAGATAAGAAGACATTCATTAGGTCAGATTGCAAGGGTGGTGCAATATCAAGTTGGCAACAAGGTATATCGTGTAAAGAATGATGCACATGTTCAGTTTTTAAATTTGTGGAAGGGAATGAAAGATGCAAGAGTTTTTAGAGTTCAGAGACATGGATTAAAGGTGGACAAGATGCAACACAATTTCCACGGAACTTGGAAACTTTTTCAGATTGGTTTTATGGTGTAGAGGCACCAAGCTCATTTTGCAAATTTGATCAAATGAGGTCTTGAGATAGGGTTTAGGTGTGTTTTGAGTTTTTTCATTTAAATAAGTAAATTTTAGGCCATTAGTCATGTTAGTTAAGTCATTTTGAAACAATTTTTTTAATGTTGCAATTTATGCAATTGTTGTCATGAAAAAGTGTAAAAATGCAAAAATGCAAAAATGTCAAGTTTGTTGAAGCCCAATGGTCATTTGAAGTTTAATGTTAGTTTTGTTGGTTGAGTCAGTGTTTTTTTGGTTTCTAAGAGTTTATATACCTCATATAATTCGATGTTGGGGATTGGACACTTTGTATGTGAAAAAAAGATAGTAAAATACCCTGTTTTGACTGTAATTTATGTATTTTTGTATTGTAATCTACTGTTACAGGGTTTTGTACAAACCCCTACAAGTTGGTTCTATTCAAAATGGAATTTAATTGGTTGGATGAATTATTTAGCTTTTTTTTTAACATAGTTTGGTTAATATTTGTGGAGTAGAGTGTATTTTATAAGGAAACAATAGAAACTACCCGTGTAAACTCATTTCAAGGGTTTTGGGAATGTAAAAATGATATTTTAGCAATTCCACCCATTGAAACCTACTATAACTTAGTGTAATGGCATAATTAGGGGTAGGGAACATGTTTTCATGATTTAAGGAGTAGGGGAGGCATTTGGAGGGTTTTAGAATGATGCCCTAGTTGGCAATTTTAGGAGTTTTGGGTGAAATTTGGTGATTAAGAGTAGGTATTTGAGGAAAAGCTTTGGAGAATTTTTTTTTGAAGGTATATTAAGCATATGTAGGAATTTTTAGATGTTTTTGAAGTGGTTTTTGAGTGAGATAAGATTGGGAAAGAAGATTTTCAATAAACCCTCCCTAAAACAAGCAAAAAAGAGGATTTTGTAATAAGTGGGTTTAGTGAGTGGTTCTCAGACTAAAAGTTATGGATTTGGAGGTTTGATAGACTTTTAAAGGAATTTCCATAGGTATTTGGGGTTGGCAGATTGTTTAGAGGAGATTTTCTTTGTAAATTAGGCCTATTTAGCTTAAGGGGACAACGTAGAAGCATCTGGTTGAGGGTTTTGGTCTGAGACAACCAATTTCCCCTTTGAGATAAGTTAGAGAAGAAATTAATGAATTCTTGAAAAGATATATGGTTTGAGGATTTGTAAAGAAGTTTACAAAATATGCACAAGAAACTAGGTCTGCAGACCTACAAGGCAAATAGTGGAGTTTTGAAGAGAATCACCCTAGATAGGGTTTGGAATATTAAAGGCTTGTTGAAATCAGTTGAATTTTTTAGTGGTAATTGATTTCCTCCCTTCTTTGCATCATTGATATACTATATCCCAAAAATCTTGAAAAAAGGTCGAAGGGAACCCATCGGGCCTAGGGGCCTTGTAGGCTCCAAAAGAGAAAACAACATACTTCACTTCCTGAAGGGAAAATTTTTTTGTTAGGTCTTTTAGATCTTGATCAATAATCACCTTAGGAATAACTTTGAGGATATCATCAAATTCTTGTAGAGAAACATTAGGTTCCTTCTAGAAAGTAGAGAAAAAAGTGACAACTTCATCAACAAATTCTTTTTCATTATTAACCATATTTCCATCTTATTTAATAATTTGTCTAATCCTATTTCTAATTCTATGTTTCATATTATATTGATGGAATAACTTGGTATTATTGTCCCCTTTAGATAGCCATTGGATTCAATATTTATGTTTCTATAAAATCTCTTCTTTTTTGTTGACCTTAAACCATTGATCCCTTAAGTCGTGTTCCTTGTTGCAAACATCTTCATTAACCACTCCTATCTCCATACAATTTTGCACCTCCTTTATGTTGTCTCCAATATAATTTTTAGTAAAGAATATGCTTCCAAAGGAGAGCTTATTCCATTCCTTCACTCTTTTTTTAATCCTTTTCAATTTATTAGCAAGACAAAACATTGGGGTGCCAACATTAGGTTCATTCCACCATTTATCCACTAAGGATTTGAAATTCAGGTGGAGAGTCCACATAATTTCATATCTAAAGGGGAAAGAATTTTTAACAACATTATCTTTTCTAATAAGTAGGATAACATTGTGATCAAACCCAATTATAGGCAAGTAGTTAAGGTGAGGTTCAAGGAAATATTCTAGTTAGCATAAACCAAGAACTAGTCAAGTTTAACTTGAACCAACTGGTTACCCAATCACTTATTAGACCAAGTGTATAGAGCACCAAGTAAGGGAATATCAAAGAGCCCAATAGAATTAAGGAATCTTGTCAAATCCATCATACTATCAGAGAAATCCTCTAGGCCACCCAACTTCTCTGATGGAAACAACGAAGAGTTGAAATCTCCTCCAAGCATCCAAAAATCCTCTATGTTGCTTCTTATGTTTCTAATCAAAAATTCCCAGAGAACCAATCTATCCAGGGGAGAATTTGGGCCATAGATATTTATCAAATTCCACTTTTCTGAAGTGATAAGGTCTTAAAAGGAAACCATAACATAGTTCTTACCAAAGAAACTCATAGTACCCTTAATTCTAGAGGGATTCCAAAAAGTGGCAATACCCCCTAAAGCACCTTCAACATCACTCAAGACATAATTGGCACTAGGCCAAAAATTCTTAACAACCTTTTCAAATATTTCCTTCTTCATTTTCATTTCTTGAAGCAAAAGAATGTCAACTTTATTATTATCCAAACAAGTTTTAACCAATTATTGTTTATAGGGACTATTGAGGCCCCTAATATTCCAAGAGGTTATCTTCATAATCACTATATAGCAAAAGAACAACATCACCTTGATGTTTTTTTAGTGGAGGAAGCACTCCCCTTACTTCTTCTTAGACTTAGGCCCCAAAAATGAGTCCAAGGTCTTTTGTCTTCTCGAAGCAACATCATGAACAATGACTTTATTTCCGGTTTCCTTCTAAGACAGTCTACCAACCTTATTCCCTCCAACATCAGGTTTCTTCTTCTTTTTGGACTTGTTGTCAGCTTGGATCCAATCCTCATCAACAACCTTGTCTACAGAGGAGGATGAGAAGCCCAACAAAGCCACAAATTCCTTCAAGTTCTTTCCTTGTTTTTGAATTTGAAGGGTTGAACCATCCCTTGTTTGTTTCTCTTGAGAAGAAACCAAAGAAAAATGATCCTTTTCCTCGCCCATTTGAGAGACAATCTCACCTTCCTCAATAAATTCATAATTATCTTCAAAGTGATGAATTGGATTTCATTCCAAGTCAATTCTTGATTCTAATCCTTCAGGGGATTCCTTTATCGATTTGGGCTCTTTTGCCTTCCCATTCTCTTTTTGAGACACCTCAATTATAAATTTTTTTAGGCCATTTGTAGAAATAGTTGTAAGCCCATCCCTAGTGGAAGTATTCGTTGGCACTTCGATGTTATCATTTATGAGCTTGTAAGGTAGACCTCTAGGGGGGGCAACCTGTACTTCCTTTTCACTACTTTTTTCCTTACGGTGAATCCCAGATGTTGAATCCAACATGACAACCTTGTTACTTACAATTTGTCCCCCCTCAAGGATAGTATGAGGAATTAACACAACTTTATCAATGGGTTGAGCATAAGACATTTTCTGAGAACCCATCTCCTCACTTTTCAATTTTTAAAACCTCTTATTGCACGTATCTTGGAAATGACTGAATTTATTACATGTTTGACAATATGCTCTAGCATTTTCATATTCTAGAGTCTGAGACCAGTTTCCAAACTTTGACTTCAGGGAAACTAAAGTTGGAAGAACTATATTAACTACCACATTAACACATATCCTAGAAAAGACCAATATAGACTTCTCTTGGGTGATTTTGTCCACCGTTAGAAGAATTTTGAAGGAATTTCCAATCCCCTTGAAGATACCTAAATTCCAAAATTATAAGGGTATCCCTAGAAGATGCACCCAGGTTGGGGCAACAATATCCAGATCAACAGTTGGGTCAAACCCCTATTTCCACTTGCACAATGATGGAAAGTTCTTAAACCCAATGTTAGGCCTAAGGTCCCCCATGAGAACCTTAATCATATCTACATACACAACAAAACTAAAGAGGAAAAGACCTTTGGTCATACCACTAATAATAACACTTCCTTTTAAGTTCCAGATGAAGGCAGCCCATTGCCTTACCTGGTTAATATTCAGGTGATACGCTAAGAATTTACCAACCAATGACAACTTGAGACCATCAATCTCCTTGATCATGAGTTCTTCAAGAACTTCAACTTCTAGACCATTTACTGAATAGGAGACATATTCCATATTCATCCTAGCCATACTAGTGAACCTCCACCAACCAACTTATCCATGAATGAAACTGGGTCTTCTTATGAGAAAAATGACTCCAAATCAAAATGGGTGATAGAGGGGACTTTCCATTTGTACTAACTGTCAGTCTCGTGGAAGGAGGTTTACTGAAAACAAAATTTGTACCATGTTTGGGAATAATATTTTTGGAAGCAACAAAACTAGGAGTTGTATCAAACTTGGGAATAAATTTTTTGGATGGGGGAGCCCTGTTGGGCCCTTTCCTAACCGTCCTATCAATCAATCAGTCAAACCTTGAAAA
The DNA here is from genome assembly GCA_007115665.2 of Sequoiadendron giganteum. Taxonomy (NCBI): domain Eukaryota; kingdom Viridiplantae; phylum Streptophyta; class Pinopsida; order Cupressales; family Cupressaceae; genus Sequoiadendron; species Sequoiadendron giganteum. Next base: position 265,159,972 of record CM021103.1, read on the forward strand.
CTAATACAAATTCAAAAATGTAGAGAGCGCAAAATTTGCAGAGCTTTAACTCATGTGTAGAAAGTGTATATATTCCATATTGATTGGTATACCATGAAATGGGATCAAGTCTTGTTGAGTGAAAGGGCCTAACAACATAAGGGATGGGGTTAGGATCTTGCCCCAATAAAATTTGGTGAAATGGATGCCTCTCAATCTTTGGCTCTCAGCTAAATAGGTTTCAACTAAGGTTCATGTTACCATATTGAACAACTAGATAATTCTATTGATTTGATATAAAACCCTCCAACAACAACAAAAATTAGTTGTGTATATAAATTTACACATCAATAGATCTAACATTCAACATATCTTCATTGAGTAAAACACAAAGTACAAATTGGCCAAACAAAAATGAATTATAATATTGGAGAAAACATAAAAAATCACTTCTCAATAGTTCATGCAATCCCGAAAAGGAAAAAAAAAGAATCTAATGTTTGATCTAAACATAAATAAAAATAGATTTCTACTAACATTTGTGTCAAATCCTCTCAATTTTTTAATTATAGTCAATTCAAAAGGGTTTGGCGTTCATAGTGCCATAATTAAGTCATCCCAAATATCAAGTTTCCCAATAGAGAGCTCAAATAAATTGAAAAAATCCCTAGAAGAGTATTCAAAAATAAAATATAGGTATTCAAAACAAGAAGCTTTCAACTTTAAAAAAGACCACTAGTTGCAAACCCTCAAATATAAAACTAAGGGGTGTGTGGAAAAACTAACATTCAAAAAAGTTCCAACTCAACAAAAAATTAAAAAATTGTAACAAAAAAACATTGAATATAAAACAAAATGGTATTTGAAAACCCTCATTTTAAAATTATTTGATATTAAATGTTAATGTATTTAATTAATCACACACTATTATATGGTTTAAGATGTGCTTGTATATTCATTGTAATATAATTCATGCATGTTCTTTCTAATATGTTAGTTAACAAACTTTTCACCTCAAAATTTGTAAATCAAGATCTTTGTAAACTCCTTTTTGAATGACAATTGTATCGATATTTGGATAAGTTATCTTTTCGTTATAATAACTTTCCTCTAAATTTTGGAGGTGCAACTCCCTCGTTAGATAAGTTTTAAGTTTTTGTGGGTATTATTTTAACCATAAAGCAGGAAAGGTAAGGTTACAATAAGATAAAATAACATTTTCAAAGTAATGAGATGATTGAAAAATGATTCACAGTTCGGGATCTCAAGTGCACATACATGGTAAACTGCAAATTAAATTTTAAAACAAACAAATTAGCACATAGACTAATTTGTTATCTGAAAATGAACCTGAAAAATTCAAACTAAAATATAGATAATAACCAATCCAGGAATTAAAAATATTCAAAATAGTTATAGGAAATAATAATTCAAAATCATGAACAACACATAGACTTCAAAGACTATTATGAATGTTCAGAAATTGCAGAGTTCACATACCTACAATCCTTCTCTTATCGGAACTATCTATCTTTTAAAAACTAGAACCCCCCCAAAAAAGATCCCTTCTTTGCCCATCCTTTACATATTTATCACATCAAAACATAACTGAATCTTTAGAATTACTATTTCAAGAAGGTTTAAAGAATCCTTGTAAAAATAGGAAACTTTAACGCTTCATTAATTGATAGTTTTTAGATAACAAAAAAATAAACTAGAGATTCAATTAAGGTGGCATGACTTATATATCGATTCCCTCTTTGTCCTTTAGTGGATACTAAGATATTTGAGTAAAATTCTTGGGCTTATAAGTCTGAAACATCTTGACAATTGGAATTGGCTCATTATACTTTGGAATGATGGCATTGTCAGTTCTTAACCTCCATAACACTTAGTTGCCACAAACACTCTCCAATCTATTTTGGTAACTTGAAAGATGAACTATACATGAGATCAAAGAACCATTGCTAGTACTTAATTTTCTCATATTATCCACATAAACACTTTCTTATCAAAAATCTCTTTGATCTTCGCTCTAATGACATCTCTGATAGTTTGGATATCCATGCCTTGCAGATTTATTTGAATATTTGAACTAATAGATAAGAGGTCATCTTGAATTTCTAGTTTAATTTGATTGCATTCCTTTAGAAATTTGGTTTTCTCTTGGATATTTTGGTTGAGAGTTCTCATCTTCTATCTCTTTTTCCACATATAGCATTTGATGTCATTGGAAATATAAAGATTTTTTTCAGCGACTAGCTTATCAACTCACATATCTATAATCTACTTAAGTTTTATGTCAACTCTTGACCAATTGGTTTCTTCTTTCTTAGAAACAAAAAATTCATCATCAATTTCCTTTTTTTGATATCTACTTCCTTATGTACTCTCTCGATTTCCTCGATGAAATTTGATGCCTTAGCCACAATATCATTGACCCAATCTTTTGTCATTTTTCCATAGAATTTATATTTTTGAACTCTTTCAATAACTTCCTTATCATCAATTAAACTTGGATCAAACATGGAATCAATTTGGCCTATGGGTTGAGTAGAGGTGTCCACAATTGTTTTCAAACAAGGTGTCAATATTTTTACTTTCTTCTTGAGCTCAATTTTTTACCTTTTCTCCTTGGTTGTTCTCTCAACCAACCTAGTAGTAGACACTTGGAAATTATCCACATCAACCTCTTGTGAAGAAGGCCCTAGATTGACCCTTGTGATATTAAAATCCCTAGCTATCATTTTAGAGGAATATTTTTGAGTAGAAGGATGAGTAATCTCTACAAAAATGTTTCCCAAAGAAGTGTCTGGCATTAACCTTGAAATATTTTTATGTTTCTTTGGTCGAGGCGCCCTTTGGATAAAAATGGCCGCAACATCTTATTTAGGGACATTTAATTTTTTTACTTTCCTTTTCCTGGACAAGGTTTGTTGTAACTAAGAGGTTCATGTGTTATGAAGTGTATTTGATGGATTTTCAATGATGTGAGGGGAAAAAAATATTTCTCTATTAAGAGGAGTGTCAAATGATGATATGTCAAGAGAGGAGAGTGATGGATTGGAGGTGATGGGAGGATCTTGAGATATATGAGGAGGTGATGGATTTTGTGCAGAATGAGAGGGTGAAGATGAGTCACTAACCTATGAAGGGAATGAAGATGTATTGACAACATCCTCACCACTAACCTCTTCTTGAATTATCTCCATTATTTCTCTTTCTTTATCCTTCCTCTGTTTTCTTTTTGGAGAATATTCACAAGTCTTCTCTCAATATTTTTTGGGTGGTTCTTCATCCTTAAACCCTACCTCCATCATGATTCCTCACCTTCCTTATATTTTATCTAATTCTCTCCTAAACTAATCCTAGTTGTGGTAGTTTCAACTATGGTGGCCCATGCTCTCTCCACCAGCATCTATATGATAGAATCTCCTTTGCATCCACTTTTTTTTTTTATCATCCCAATCCTCTCTATATCCCTTGTTATCTCTTCTCTACTATAGTCTATCGATCAAATCCCCCCACTATCCCACCTCCTTGTCCACCCATGCAAATAAATTTGGCCCTATTGGTACATCTTTACTGAATCCAAATAGGTGTTTCACTTAGTCTATTTGGTATCACTCTATAATATATGTGTATCTCCCAATAAGATAACACTTTATCTTAAGAAAATTGTAGATACCTTGCATCATTTTTCCACCCCTTCATCTCCCTCTATGGCCTCCATATAATATCCCCATCTATATCTCATCTAATACCCACTACTAGTACTCCATATCACCTATCACCCATTTTTATATACCTCACAATCCTCTCCCAACCAAATATGTAGGGCTCACCAAATTCTACCTCTACTTTGTCTCTAATGGGTCGTATCACTACAATGTATTGCTCCCACACCCACACCTTTAGTAATGTTACATTCCAAATGATATTTCCATCCCTATATGCCACTAAGTGCAAGTCCCTATATAGATGTGTCAACATACATACCCCCATACAAATCTCTAGTTGTGCTCCATGTCAACCATGTAATCTACTAGACTGATTAAAAATGACTACTCCCTCTTATTAGGAAACATAATTATATTGATAAGAGTTTCCATAAATGGGGGAAGTTATTACACCCTCCCCTTTACATCCATCGAGGTCTAGCACCCTACCTCTCCTACAAAATTCTAATATCCCAAATAACTATGTCAATGTAGTAGCTACATCTATGGCTAAGTTGTATATTAGTCAGGTTTAGATTGGTACTCATAGGATCCTCAACATTTCCTCAAGAGTCACTATCATTTCCCTCATCAAAATATTGAATGTGATCGCCTTCAACTGTCATAACTCTGCTAAATCTATCAACGTGGTTTAGTGTGCTCAAATTGTAGGCATCCTAACAATATACTCTAGTTTTTAGGCTAGTAGAATCACTCACTTTGTCTCCCTAAAACCCTCCATCAAGGTCAACACTTTTGATTGCATCTCACATGTCAACAACCTCAATCACTCATGTAAATTTCACAACACCCACTAACCATCATTAATCTACTAACCTATTTATTTGCATGCATCCACATTTCCCTTTACCCCTCTTTCCTAATAACACTACAACAAAATAGGCAATTAACTTATAAAATAGCGCCAGATTTTAGTACATTTTGAGCTCATGAATTTGGCTCTTCTTCTAGTGCAAAAATCAATGTCAGATGGTATTTTACTTTTGTGCTAGATTTAGTGTCGAATTTAGTGTTGGATTTAGCATCGGATTTAGTGTTGGATTTAGCGCCAACTTTTGAAGCTTCCAGTTGGCTTTCGATTTTGCTTCTAGTTTTGCTTCTAGTTTTTCGTCCAGTGTTGCTTCTAGGTTTTCTTCTAGTTTTTATTCTTGTGTTGCTTCCAGGTTTGCTTCCAATTTTCTTCTAGTGTTGCTTCTAATGTTGTTTTTAGGTTTTCTTCCATTTTTTCTTTCAGTTTTGCTTCTAGGTTTGCTTCCGGTTTGGCTTTCCATTTTGCTTCCATTTTTGCTTCCAATTTGGCTTCTGATTTTTCTTATGGTTTTGCTTCTTGTGTTGCTTCTAAGTTTGCTTCTATTTTTTCTTGCAGTGTTTCTTCCAAGTTTGCTTCCAGTTTTTCTTCTTGTGTTGCTTCTAGATTTTTTTCCAATTTTTCTTCTGGTGTTGCTTCTAGGTTTTCTTCCAATGTTTCTTCCAAGTTTGCTTCCATTTTTTCTAATGGTTTTTCTTCCAAGTTTGCTTCTGGTTTGGCTTCCAATTTTTCTTATGTTTTTGCTTCGAGGTTTGATTTTGTTTTTTCTTCCAGGTTTGCTTCTGGCTTGGCTTCCATTTTTGCTTCTGGTTTTGTTTCCAATTTTTCTTCCGATATAATGTCGCTTGTTGCATCTAGCTTTGCTTCCATTTTTGTTTCTTTTCTTGCTTCTAATATGGCTTCTATTATTGCATATTTTTTTGCTTCTAAAATTACTTCCAATATTACTTCTTTGTTTGCTACCTGAATTGCTTATGTTTTTGCTTCCTAGACAACGCTAAGTTTTGCTTCCAAGATTTCTTCTAGTTTGCTTCTAGTTTGGCTTCCATTTTTGCTTCCTTTTTTTATTCTAAAAATTCTTCTTGTTTTGCTTCCATTTATTAATTTAATATGTTTTATCTCAATTTAATTAGTTAAATATATCATGCATCTTAAATAACTCATATGATTATAGAGTAAGTAATTTAATTATTTAACTCATATGATTAAATAACAAGATAATTATTATAACATGTTCATCATCTATAATTAAAACAAGAAAGTCAAATATCTATAATTTAATTGAATTTGACAACATCCATCCTGAGCAGTAAATTAAAATCATCATACGTAATAAATATCCATCCAAAAATCATCGACCACTTTCAATATATATAAATTGACAAGTCAATACTGATAAGATCATCATCATATATAACTAAAACAAGTGAAAGTCAAATATGCCAGTAGATCAATAACATGCCAAAATGATACATGTCCAATAGTTGACATAAGTCAAAATGATACATGTACAAATGATATAACTAAAAATGATAAATTATGTAACTCAAAATGATACATGTCCAAATGATATAAATCAAAATGATACATGTCCAAATGATATAAGTCAAAATGATACATGTCAATATGATACAACTCAATATTATGGTATTGTATGCCGTGAAAATGATACATATGATAGTAACCATGAAAAGAGGCATCATAACGATATATCGGCAATGATCCATGATGCAATCTATATGATCATGAATGTCACTAGCTACTACCGGAAAATGCCTCATCATCATCATCATCTTTATCGTCGTTGTCATCGTCATCATCATTTTCATCGGCCTCAGTGTCTTCTGTATCTGCGCCATCATCATCCTCTTCCATGTAATCTATACCAGAACCAACATTTTCTGGATCTATATCATGATGAGGATCATCTTGATCTTTTGGAATACCTATGTTCTGCAAAAAAAATACATTTAAAATGAAAAGTTATTATTTATTTCATGTGCAATAATTTATTTTTCTGTTATATGTCTAATATTACAACATATGAAATGAAACCATAAGCATATTACATCATATGAAAGTGCACATACCATAATAAAATTTCAAAAAAGTTACAGCTAATATGTCATTCCAATGATGTAAAACATGCAAAAATTCAAATAAATGTTAGTAAAATATGCTAGCATTTGGTGGAAGAGGAAGAAAGATGACTGGAACTCTGGAGGTCCACCATAATGGATTTCGGTATTCAACCATTAGAGAAAAAGAGAGAGATGATATCATGTATCAAAACATTAAGCATGCATTCTTCTAGCCATCAAAGAAGGAGATGATTAATTTGCTTCTTTTTCATTTGCATAACCATATCATGGTGTGAACCAAGAAGAACAAGGATGTCCAGTTTTATGTGGAGGTAATGGATGTGGTCCAAAATTTAGGAGGGGCAATAAGGTCAATGTATGATCTTGATGAAATTGACGAAGAACAACAAGAGAGGGACATGGAAAATAAAATCAATACAGTTTCAAGGATTTTTCAAGTGAGTAACAGAGCTATGGGAGCAACCTCATCTAAAATATTTTAAACTAGAGTTTGATATACCATTTAGAGAGCTTGGTTTTCATGGAGTTCCTTTCAAGGTGTCTTCTTTTATTGTTCCTACGGTAAAGTATTTGGTAGAGTTGGTGGAATTACCTTTCTTAGTAATCATTATTAGTGAGATTGAGATTGTTAACCTTGAGAGAGTAGGACTTGGGCAAAAGGGATTTTATATGGCTATTTTTTTTCAAGACTTCAAGCGAGATGTACTCCATATTGATGCCATTCCTCAATATTCACTTGATGGAATCAAGGAATGGTTGAACTCCATGGATGTAAAGTATTATGGAAGAATAATTAACTTAAACCGATGACCAATTTTGAAGACTATTATTGATGATCCAGATAATTTTATTGAAGATGGTTGGTGGGAATTTTTGAATATGGAAGCTAGTGATCAGAGCTAGGAAGACCATGCCAATAAATACAACAACTTGAATGATGGATTGTGACCTCAAGTTAAATATAAAGCATAATGTTTATTTGGATGATACAATTTGATAGGTTCTTCAAAGAAATTCAATTCCAAGAATGTTAAATTTTTTATGTCATATATCAACAACAAAAGGTTTAACAACCTATCATGGAAAATTTCCATATATACCAAGAAAGAATAATTGCATGAAAAATTAATTATAGTCAAGTAAACGAGGAATTATTATCTTAACTAACGATATTCATAGACCCAAAAAGGATTGTCACATACTGCAAGAAGATTGGTTGCAGGGGGTATTGGTATAGGAGATGGATGGCTCTTCCAAGCCATCCACTGAGATGGTTTCCTACAAAAATGTGGATGATATCCCTGTTTCTAGAGAGCTCATGATTCAGGTTGATACGAAAAATAATGTTGTTATGGTACCCATATATGGCACCATTGTTCCATTTCATGTAGCCACCATCAAGAGTGTTACAAGCCAACAAGATGTAGGGAATTCTTATATAAGGATAATTTTCAATGTTCCAGGTACCGGATTTAATGCCAACTACATGCCAACATTGAAATTCCCTAGCAGTATTTATGTTAAGGAATTTTCCTTTAGATCCAAGGATAGCACATCAACTATGTGGTACAAATGATTAAATACAACAAATAATCTATAGCAATGAAATATTCTGAAAAGGCACAAAGAGCTACATTGGTGACTGAGGAGAAACTTCAGCTTTCGAAAACAAAGCCAATTAGGTCGGGAGACTTGTGGATTAGGATAGCATTTGGTGGAAGAGGAAGAAATATGAATGGAACTCTGGAGGCCCACCATAATGGATTTCGTTATTCAACCATGAGAGCATAAGAGAGAGCTAATATCATGTATCAAAAAATTAAGCATGCATTCTTCCAACCAGTGGAGAAGGAGATGATTACTTTGCTTCATTTTCATTTGCATAACCATATCATGGTGGGAACCAAGAAGACCAAGGATGTCCAATTTTATGTGGAGGTAATGGATGTGGTCCAAAATTTAGGAGGGGCAAGAAGGTCAATGTATGATCTTGATGAAATTCAGGAATAACAGCAAGAGAGGGATAGGAAAATAAAAATCAATACAGAGTTTCAAGGATTTTTCAAGCGATTAACAGAGCTATGGGAGCAACCTCATATAAAATATTTTGAACTAGAGTTTGATATACCATTTAGAGATCTTGGTTTTCATGGAGTTCCTTTCAAAGCCTCTAGTTTTATTGTTCCTACGGTAAATTTTTTGGTAGAGTTGGTGGAATTACCTTTCTTAGTAATCACTATTAATGAGATAGAGATTGTTAACCTTGAGAGAGTAGGACTTGGTAAAATGGCATTTGATATGGCTATTTTTTTCAAAGACTTCAAGTGGGATGTAGTCTGCATTGACGCCATTCCTCAATCTTCGCTTGATGGCATCAAGGAATGGTTGAACTCCATGGATATAAATTATTACGAAAGAAGAATGAACTTGAATTGGTAGCCAATTTTGAAGTCTATTACTAATGATCTAGATAAATGTATTGAAGATGGTGGTTGGGAATTTTTGAATATGGAAGCTAGTGATTTTGATTATGATAATTCAAAAGAGTCAGATCAAGGATATGAACCCTCTAATGTAGAAGAGGAATCAAATGAGGAAGGTTTAGAAGATGGATCTCTTGTGGAGTCAAAGGAGGATGATGAAGAAGAAGAAGATTATGAAGAGGAGGAAGGTAAAACATGGGATGAATTAGAAGCCGAAGCCAAAAATGCAGATAAGGAAAAAGGAGACGAGTTTGATAGTGAAGAGGTAAGGCGACAACGAAAGGTAAAAGCTACAAGGAAGTCTCGACACCTAATATTAGAGATTCAAGAGGAATTCCTACTAAGAGGCATAAAGTCAAATGAATTGAGTTCATATACATCCTTCTACTATTTATTCATGCACATAAATGGTCATCTTGTAATCATAAGATTTGAGCTCTATTTACTCATCCTATGCATCAATAAACATTTCAACACAAGAAATGCAAATTGACATATTAACACAACAATATCCAACTAAGTTATTGAAACTCCACTATTGATACCTCATTCTCCATCCAGATTACGAAATCAGTCCACTTTTTACTTTGTAACTTTTCCTTTTAAAATTGCTTTAGGTGTCGGCCATATTTCTCCTCTTGTCAAAACATGGCACATGGACTAGTTAAACTAATTAGCAATCATTTAATTTTTTGAAGGAAATAAAAGAAAATAATTTAACATATTAAATATACTTACAAATGTACAGATCAAGGCCTGTAAACCTTTCTAACCACTGCAATGTGTGGCATGAAGTTTGTCAAGCCTAGCCTTAGAGGCCTTGTCTTGAAACATATACTAATTAAATTTAACTATGCACAAATAAAATTTAAAAATTGTTTAATAAATTTGATATAATCTTATGAGAAAACTCAAATACCTGTGTACTCTCCTCACTGGACTTCCTTCGTGCATCGGAATTCTCATATGTTTTTACAAGCTCTTTCCATACTTTGACACTTACATCAATTGGCTTTTTTTTGAGCCTTAGCTCGGGAGGGAGTTTTTTTATCTTCTTTGTTTGGTTGCACAAAAATATCTTGTATTTTTGAGACATTTGTAGCTTTATCTTCTTCATAAACCAACCTCCACCAAATTCAGTCTCCATGTCATGGATAAGTGTTTTTTGCAGGTGCATAGGTATCTATGAGAATGGAAAATGTAGATGGTATTTGAACCGTTGAAGGCATGATTCGTTCAACCTATTCACAAAATTTTTCCCTGCATCTGTCATTTAGACTTCCCCTGAAATCACATCATATTTATCTTGGTATCGTAGCTACCAATGCAAGATGCAAAACATGGCACGGTGGAAGAAGTCGATTTCACAAGAGTGGCTTAGACATTGGAAATCTCTGCTTCCTGTTCCACATTCTTAGAGTTTATTGTTATTGATTTCCTCCTAGATATTTTTCTCAATCTAGGACAGTTGGTTGGGGAATCAATTGATTCCCTTTGAAATGGTAGATTTGGTTACAATGTTTTAGGGGCTTTACTAAAAAAAAATTCTATGTATCTGGCAAGCATTGTCAAGTCCACACCATCCAATTTGTTCACTGCCTCTACCCCCAATATGGAAGCCAATGCCTCTTTATCTTTATCAATCTCATGTCCCTATATATATATAAAATAAATTTCTTCTTTTAAATTTAGAAATAAAAACTAAAAACTAAAATTCAAAGAAACAATGGATACATCTACAAATCTATAAATTGACAATGAATTACCTCATTGTGGCTAGAGTTTGATCCCTTCCCTCTATTGCTTGAAATTTTGAGGTGACCTAGGCCAAATTATTTTCATATAGTTTGTGGTATGAAAGCAAGCCACTAATCAAAGAAATTAAAAGAAATGGGCGATTTAAAAGAAACGAGCAATTAATGAGAAATATTTACCTTAAATGACTTTCTTTCTAGATTTAAATGCCTATGAATCAATTGCTGCCTTGGGAGGGAATCTATATTTTCGGTCCTAATTTTAGTTTTCTCACCTTCATCTCAAAATACCTATCTCCCCGTATTGTCTCGACCAACCTCTGTTCCCACGGGACCTAGCTGCAGTGGGGCAGATGCAGTTTAATGACTGGTCTTGAAAGAACTCAACTAATTTTTTAGGAAGGAAGTGAGAAAGTTTTCTTTAGAGAAAGGTATGGAAGGAAGGTCTGAGAAATCAAACTGGAATCCGAAATCTTGGGATGGGAATGATAACCAAACCAGGGGATTGGGGTTTCAAAAACATGTTCACTGCTCTTAGATGCGGAGGAAATAATGCAATGTCTACAATTTTATCCTCCTCCTTTGTAACTACATGAGACTTGAACGATTCACCTGTAGTAAAAAAATATTCACAACCCTTTCTTTACAATCCTCTCCATTTAATCCAAACACAAATATTTGTGCGAATGAAAAAAAAAAAATTGTAACCTTACCTATGGTGTCGCAAACTAAATCGAATTTCTCATCTACTTGTTGGTAGCGCCCTCCTCTCTTCCTTCACGCGGAATTTTTCTCTTTTTTCTCCTCTCTTCCTTCACACAACGTTTTTCTCCTCTCGTTTCTTCCTTCACATAGGAAGTTTTTAATTTTTCTTTTTGATTCATTAGTCAGCGTAGTTAATGCCAACTTTAGCACAAAATTTTAGCCCTAAATGTAGTTTGTTTGAGGCACATAAGGCAAAAAAAAGTGTGCCTAATTTAGCACCTAGCATTGCAAAATGATGTAAAAAAATGTCTTTTTGATGTGAATTTGTAGTCATCTTGTAATCATAAGATTTGAGCTCCAGTTGTCAAGATTCCGCGTGTAATATTTTTGTGAAGAGCAAAATGTTGCAATGTCCTATTTTTTTTTTTCATAGTGCATCTTAATGAAAAGTGAGAATACTAGCAAGATAATTTCAAAAATATTCTCTTGGTGCACAACTGTTATGTGACTATTTTCATTGTTGTGTATTACAGGATCCAGAGGAGGCCATGGAGAGAGGATGCGAGCGACGTAGAAATACTAAATCATAGAGAGGAAAGTGGGTGGAAATAGATATGACAACGAAATCTACAGATACAACAGAGATAAGAAGAGAAAGCAACCTCAACCAAAGGAGGAAGGTGTTTATGAATTCACAAATGCTACAACATAGAGGAGATAAAGTCATTTTTTTTTCCATGAGGCCTCTGAGGTCAAACTTATTGGTTGAAAATGCATAGGAATGGTGATTAAATGCAATTCTATGATCAAGGGAAAAGTTTGAAAATTAGGATGGCCAAAACATGATATCAATATGTCAAATATATGACTAAAGTGAGGTTTTGTGTTGGATAGCATATTCGTCGAAATGATATAATTGGTGTACTAAATATTATTTACTATGTTGTGTATTATAGGGTTGAGACGAGGCCATGGCAACATATTGTGTCATAGCAAATGAGGACGCAACGGATGAAGCGGGACATCAGGTACTCAAATTTTGACTTAACTTGGGAAAAAATGATCTGATGAAATTTTTTGATACGCCCATCTTTTTCAAAGTATTATTGAAATTTATAATGTGTTATCCAATCTTGACATAAATTAATGCATGTTGTTGATTATTTTAGATGGAGATTGGAGCAAATGCAAAGCCTAAGCGTTCAACTAGAAAAAGAACAAGATATGTACGTGGATGTGGACCTAAAAATGTTAAATCATGTAGAGGATAGTGGATGGAAGATGATATGACAATGGACCCTACATATACAAAAAATGATTACACTAAGCAAGAGGTTGATCAGGACTATAGTACATGGGATGAATACTTTGAGAAAATTATTGTTTGTGGATGTTTTGTATGTCATGGAAAGAAAAAATTCAAATGAGTGATTATACAAAGAAAGTACATATATGATGAGATTATAGTTGGTAGTATGCCTCCTACAATTGATTCAAATCCAATAGGAATTGTGGTAAGGAATTTTCTAATTTGATATAAATAACATGTATACTTCATTTAAACATTGCTTTATGTTATTTAAATAACTATTTTTTTCTTAATGGATACTTGTACAATAAAGTTCTTGGTTTAAAGTTTCCTAGATCACTGACTTCCAACCTAAAGGGCAATGATCATTTATCAGATGACACATCTAACAAAAATATGTGCCAATATACCAGCTCGAAAGATGAAGAATTGACGAAAACAAGTAACAAAACAAGAATCGGTGTAAAGATGCATAATTTGCTTAAGGACAAGGGGAAGGTGGACTACATACCCTATGAGAATGAAAGTGATGGATATGATGACTTTCCTCTGAGTTTGAGATCAATTTACAAAGATACATTTGATCGTCGACTATATTGTGCTTGGCCTAGTGATCAACAACTACCTAGAGTATATGAGGTGTTTCAATTTTGAGGATATAGCTACATGATACGACCCTCCAATATTCATGGAGAAAATATAGGCCTCTTTATTATCTAAAATGTACATGTGGGGTCTAAGCATAGAAATAATTCAGAACAAACCACTAGGAGATTAATGCCATATTATGGTCCATCATATTATAGTGGTGAATGGAGAAGGCTAGCAGAATATAAGCCTAGCATGTCAGCATATGGTCTAAATTTGAATATGTATACACATCGTCTCCAATTGGAAAGTGGAAAATAAATGAATAGAGTTCATCTTATGTATATAGATGGATGTGCATACACACACAAAAATATTGTAGGATTTATAAATAGTAGTAAGGGAAGGGACCTTATTGTAAGACTGAATTGTCAATTTGTTGAGTTTATAAATGATAAGATGGAGATATGGAAAGAGAGGTTGATAGATTGATAATGGTTCAGGCTATTATGGAACTTACCATTGGGGAAGAGTTATTGATTGATTACCCCTTCTTAAAATACAATCCTGCACGAAAGAAGAGGGAAGAACAAGGCCTCCCTAAGGATGTTCTTAAGGGAAAAAAACCAAAGAATAATAAATGAGTGTGGATTGATGTTTTATAAACTATGTTGTCAAAAATATGTTTTATTTAAATTATTGTATAAAAAAGGCCGTCTATAAAATAATGTTCCATTATTCAATTGATGTATATATGTTCATATAATTTTTATTTTTATTTTTTAAGCCATATTTCATTATATTTCTTTGAAATTGATACATTTATGATTTATCCAATTGTTGTCAAACATTAAATAATGTTTGTGTTTGTTGATAGGTAGAAGATGTTGATGAAACAAATAGTAATACCCGAGATCCAAATGGTTTATTAATATTTGGATGGGATGATCCAAACCATCCTTTAAACAATACTAGGGTGAAAAGAGCAAGATTAAAGAAACTACTACCAACTGAGAAATTTGAAGAGCTGATGAGATCAACATACACTAATGACATGCCACCTAGCCTTAATGATGATGATAATGATAGTGAAAATGCAGTGCATGAAGAAGGATTGAATGAAATACTTATAGGTTTCTTTGGGTATGGAAACAATGATGACAATAATGATCATATGGTTGATAGTAACAATGATAGTAGGGGTAATTACCACCAATGTAATGTTGATGATAACAATCTGAAAGACTCCATCAAGCAAGCATAAAAGACACCCATGTTCAAATTGGGTGCAAGTAGAACCTCAAAAATGGCATGCACATTAAAATTATTAGAAATAAAGTCACTATTTGGTTGGCCAGACAAAGGATTCACTGCCCTACTAAAGTGAGTTGAAATCTATTTCTTACTTTGCATTGTCAATTGGTGTAAATAATTCGTAAACATTCATCAACTTTGTTTATATTTATTTAAGGGGATTTCAAAACCATATATTGTGAATAAACAGTTCTAGTATAGATCAAAATATCAAACATGTTCATCATAAGTCAAACATTCAATTGATTTAGTCTCTGGCAACCTTACAAGGCACTAAAAAATAAAATGTTCCCTGAAGAGAATGTGTTGCCATCAAATTGTAGAGAGGCATTTATGTTGTTGGTTGAGTTGGGGATTGAATATAAGAAAATTCATTCATGTAAAAATGATTGCATTTTATACATAGATGAATATCAAAACAAGGTAGAATGTCATGTATGCAAAGAGAAGAGATATCGTACAAATGTACAAGGTCCTACAGTTCCAAAGAAGGTTTTACGTCACATGCCAATTATACCTAGACTTCAATAAATGTTTCGTTGTAAGTCACTTGCACAATTGATGGATTGGTATGCAAAGAACAAGAGTAAAGATGGATTCATGTGAATTTCGACTGACTCTAAGGCAATGAAACACAGAGGGAAAATGGCCAAGAAAATTCAAAGATGAACCCCGTAGTATCAGGTTTGGTCTTGCAATTGGTGGAGTGTTCCCATTCACTTTCCTGAGCTCAAATTATAGTGTTTGGCCAGTCGGATTGATAGTATACAATATTCTCCCATGGATGAGTGTTAGAAAGGAGCACCTTATGCTAACTCTCATTGTTCTAGGAAAACATCAAGTTAAAAACATGGATGTTTATCTTGTGCTTTTTATTGATGAAATGGAACTCCTATGGAAAGGCATAAGAATGTATGACATATCACATCCTCCATCAAATAGGTCCTTCATTTTGTCTGGTGTGCTAAGTTGGACTATTCATGATTTCCTAGGACTTGGTGTTTGTTCTGGGAAGATAAAATATTTACGTATTTACACTCATAATTTATTTTCATCCCAACTTTCATACTTAGTTTTATACTATTTTTTTGATGTTATTAACATTACTTATTGAATTGCAAGGCTTCAAAAAAAAGGGATATTTGCATGTCCAAGATGTCCAAAATAATTTCAAGGGCGGTATTATAAAGATCTACATAAATTTATTTATGCAAACAGGGTTTTTCTACCACTAGATCATAAGTTTAGAAATCACCTAAAAAATCAATTTGATGGAAAAGTTGAAAATAGAGACCCTCCCATGATTATGCATCCAGGTGATTAGCTTAAGAAGTATGAAGATGCTGAATTGAAATCTTGGGAGGATTTTTCTGATCGGGTGATTCAATTCAAGAACCAAAATAAGTTGTAGTTAATATGCCAGAAGGAATGAAAAGGAAATCCATATTTTATGAGCTCCCTTATTGGAAGGATCTATTAATATCTCACCTATTAGATCCTATGCACATATTTAAAAAATTCCCAGATTCTATATTTCGACATGTATCAGGAAAAGAGAAGGACACCTTGTCTTCGAGGAGAGATATTGCTCTTTCATGTACCAAAATTGATAGAAAACATTTGTGGCCAAACAGGGAAAATGAAACATATGCAAAAGCTCCATGGATTTAAAAAAAAGAGAGCTAGACCAAAAAAAAAATGTCATCCATTCAAAAAGGACACCTACTGGCTATGGCCAATCATTGGCTAAAGCTTTTACAGTTGATGGACATATCATGAGATTTAAAACACGTGATTTTCATAATTTTATGAAGGTATTATATATCATCATTTAACATACACTGGTAACATTGATTAAGTACTAAATATATTTTGATATTTTGTTATGTGAGAAAAAATTACTAATGACCTTTTCATAAATGTGTTTGATAGAATATTATGCCATTTGCAATTAGGGGGGATTCTTGTCTTACAGTTGACTTAAGGAATGCCATAAGTCAATCGTCATCATTTACAAGGTATGTGGTTATATGAAATTTTCATGTGTGAGAGACATAGAGATATTATATTGCATTTTAATTTTTGACTAAAGGTTCATACTAATTTACTATTCTTATATTAGGTGGGTGACCTCCAAGGAGATCCACAAATGTGAAGTGCCAAAATGGAAGAAGGAAATTGCAGAAATTGTATGTGTATTTGAGAAGGAGCTCCCTAAAAGTTTCATGGACCTACAAGTCCATTTAATTATACACCTAGTCGATGAAATGGAATTGACGGGTGTTGTATCAACGAGGTGGATGTTTTTATTTTAGAGGTATATGAAAACTCTAAAAATATATATGTTTGGCAAAAGGCACATCCAGAGGGTTGCATGGTTGAAGGGTATGTATTGAATGAAGCATTTTTCTTATTGTTTGAATTCCTTGGTAAGGATTTTGAAGATGGGCCACGTATTTGGGATGAAGAACGAGCATCAAATATTATTGATGGAGAAAAACCACAATCTAATGGTGTTCAAGTAGAAATTAGTAAGTAAATCATGATCAGTGTGGTTGTTTTTCTTACAATCAATAATTTACTCTGTAATTTATTTGTCAAATTAATAGTGTGATATTTGGAGTTTGAAATAAACATGTTGACATGTAATAGGTGTAGACGAAAGTGCTATACTCGACAAGTTCATTCTATACCACATGGAATTTATGAACAAATGGATTGATCTGTATGATAAAAAGAGAGAAGTGTTAGAAGCAAGGAGAAAGTTTAAGAGTTCAAACCCAAGGAATACTCCACTTCCCACTGATCTGCTTGGGGAATGGGGAAAGATTGCACACTAGAATGGGTTACTAGACAAATTCAAAATCAAATAGAAGATGCAAGTATAGATTCAAATATAACATAAGATGAAATCAACATGTCTAGAGGATGTGAAAGAAAGGTATAGTTGGAATTTTACAAAATGTTGTTTCCTTACAGTTTTGACACTATTAGCTATTTTAATATTTGTCATTATATTTTTTTCACTAAAATAAATGGTCTTTCACAAGCGAGAAATATCCAACAATGTGGGTATATGGTCGACATTATTGTGTAGAAAGTGTAGATGTAAAGAGATGATCCTTCGATTGTGGCATCATGGTTGAATTCAATAAATCCAGTTGATCAATCTCAAAAGATAAGAATATAATTGAAGGGAATCTATAATATGTTGGGAAAATACAAGAAATTATTGAGTTGGATTATCGCTCTTTTAAAAGTTGTATTTTTAAGTGTAGATGGTATGAAGAATTTGAGAGGACACAAAGACATGATACCCATAGTGGATTATTTTCTATGTATTCTTCATGCTTCCTACCAGAGGATAAGGAGCCTTATGTTCTACCAATTCATTGTGAGCAAGTATTTCTTTAACTCAAACAAGAAGCAGTAGTGATCATTAATCTATTAATTCATAGTTTATTGTGAATATATACATGTGTTTATTAATCAATAAAATTGTTATAACATACGTCTAATATATGTATGTCATTCATGTGCAAGTATTTTTCTATGAAGATATTTTTGACCCGAAATGGATATTTTTCATACATTATGATCCAAGATTAAGGCATGTATTTGACGAAACATCAGTGGATATTGAGCAAAATCATGATAGCCAAAAAAATGAGAGAGATGGATTAGAGAACATCTAAGAAACTGACATCCATGATGATGTTGAAGATGGTTATGTTTAGGCACAATAAAACAACAATCTAGAGTTAGATGATGTTATGGAAGACAACAATATGGATGGCATAGAAAATGATGATCCAAATACATATGGTAATAATATAGATGGTCTATAGTCAAATTTCAATGATGATGATAATAATAAATACTTGAAAGAACATATGAACATTGACAATGATTCACTAGATGACATTGTACCAGGGAATAATGTGACCAAGACTTCTAAAGTTTTAGAATTATTTGCAATCCATGTTTATAAAAGGATGATTCTTATGGCCTAAAATTTGAAATGCTTTAGTAATATTAATTCAAGTGTTAAACTATAGAACCACCACTCTCCATTTTGATGGTATATAACTTTTTTATTAGAAAGATTTTATTAACTATAGATTTAGCTCGATATGTATCTCCCAATTTCTTTAGAATAACTGCTATAATGGTCTCTTCATGTACATTCAACAATATTGAATTAGCCAAATAGATTCTAATGAGACTCTTATCTTTTTTCCATTTTTTATACCTTATAATGACATTCCAATAGGTTTTTATCTAGCTACTATAGCCCATATGTCTCTATCCACAATAATATACTCCATCTTAAGATTCTAAAGCTTAAATTTTGTGCCTGATTAATTCTCCATTTCTACCCTAGATGTGATTGTCATCTCTTCCTATAATAAGATCAAACCCTTCTATGAAATATCACATTTAAATGAATATTAGTAAAAACAATTCTCTACCTAAAACCTATAATTTAAGTTGATAAGAATATTACCAAATGAAAGAAAGACAAAAAAAATCTTCATAAACTAATCTTAGCAGAGATTATTATGAAAAATTTAATATATTTACATTTACAAAAAGGAGAAATACATATAAACCATAAAAAAAAACATAACACAACACAAGTGTACATGGTAGAAACCCTTTTAGGAGAAAAAATCATAGTCAAAAGAGCCCAATTTACTATTCAATAGTCTAAACATATTTATAATAAACTTGAAGGGAAATTTGTTTATAGGAGCATCGCCAACCAAAGATTTAGAGTGAGTCTAGTAGCATATCATTACCTAGAAACTGATTTATTTAAAATTAAATCTCAACCATCATATAAATATAAGAAGTGATTACAAAACCATGATCTAAAACCACCCAAAAACCTAGTTAGAAAATAAACACCCAAATCCCAAGATGAGCTCATTGGATAAAAATGGCATATTAATTCCACATGTCATAATTGCATCATAAAATAATCATCAAATTAGGAATTCCATTATGGATTCATGACACATTCACCATTCTTGTGGGTCTATATGTGATAATGGGTCTAATAATTTTATGATGAAGAATGTAGAAAAAAATATACATGGTCATAAAATAACCTCTTTAAAAGGATTTTAACCTTGGACAGGGACCAATTAAAGTAAACTATTTGAAAGGATTTTTAATTCACATCAACCAAAAACCAATCAAAGCATCCACACAGTAACAACAAATGTGTTTTGATAAATCTTGAAGACTTAAATAACTTGAAAATACCACTTTGTAGACAACAAAGTAATAGATAAGCAATGAAGATTGGCATAGTAATTGAACACTGAAAATGGATTATGAATTATAAGTAGTTTACTCCATTGTATTATTTCAAAATATAAGAATTTGTAACAAAAGTCTTTTAATATGATATGGATGGGCGGATTATGCAACCTATCTTCTTACTAATGCCTACTATAGTGGAATATGATATGATGATGATGATTTCGAAATCGGGCCCTAGTTTCCCTATTTGTATAGGAAGCAACAAGATTCAGGCCCATTTACAATAATTCACATCACTTCATAACTAAAACATAATTAGCATAAACATAAAAATATTGAGAGTTTGTTGGTGGATGCACTACATTCTGTTAATCTCCAGCAAGCACCTGTGATCACCTAAGACCTATTCGAGGCTCATGCACCATGATCGTGTATCAAAACCATCAAAATCCAGCCCCTATTACTCCTCTCTTACTTGGACTGTGCAATGAATGAGTTAATCTTCGACAAATGCTCAATGTACCCACTTTTTGCATGAGTTTTTGCATTATGTATAATATCTTTCATGGAATACTCCAATTCAAAAATTCTTCCAATTTGATGATGTGTTTTCTTAAGTACCTCATCTTCATCATTGATTACATCAAGAAAAACTAGAAAATAGTGGGATATATCATCCTTCCATGTATCCTGATCTTTCAATTATGTTTCCTTAAAGAAGTAGGGCAAGGCCATACTCAGTGGCTGACTAAAGTCACTTAACTCCTATGTCAAGATGCTATGGAAATATTTATGAGATTTCATAAGCTCTTGATATTCTTGTAGTACAACAATGTTATCTTCCTTCTTTTTTATGATATGAGACTCCACTTCCTTCATTTTGTCACTCAATCTAGTGTTTTCCAATAATGCTACATATGTTTTGTCATGAATATTCCAGACTTGTTCAACATGCTTATACATATCTTCAATCTCATGGAGACTATCTTTGATGCCATTTCAAATATGGTGGTCTTGAGCTTTCCTTTTAACTCCTCTTGTTCCTTCTGAACTTTCACATGTCTGTGTTTCTAGTAGGTAGTTTCTGAAATCGCTTCTAGCAACTTTCTTTAATGCTCAACCAGTGGAGAGTAAAGCCCTAAGAAAGAAGGTAGTTTATCTCTGTGGCTGATCAAATCCTGCTTTAGCCTTTCATTCTCTTCTACCAATCCCTTGTTATCCCTTATCAGTTTCTAAATTTGAGCCTTGGTGAACTTGGTCACATTTACATTCAAGTCAACAATTTCCATAGGATCTGTCTCTCCTACCCTTTGCACCTAAAGATGTCCATAAATTTGATCATGATCAACAAGGGAAAGCTTTTTTCCTAGCGGGTAAAGTGACCATATTTGTAAAGTAGTATTATCACGATTATATCTTGATCCAATATAGATCTTATCACTAGCTTCATCTATCAAGTGGAAGGTTTTATTCTTTCTCTTTAGAAAGCTCTCAAACACAATGGTTGAACCGATATCCCACCTTGGAAGGAGTGTTACCCCATCTTCTTGCAATAATAATCTTCCTCTCTCAACAATCATGTTCTTCATCTCTCTATCAATTTCATATTGAATCTCTTTCAAAACATATGCTTCCTTTTCAGAGTCAATGTCTATTAGCCTTTCCCTTACCACTTTTCCCTTATACTCATAGATGAAAGCCTTAAATTCAGAAGTTTGGACAAATGCATCATCTGTAATGAATTCCTAACTAACACAGTGTCTCACATCATCAAATAGCTCATTGGAAGCTTCAAAGGTAATCACACTCCTTTCCAATGGCATTTCATATTGGGGAATAACATGAGTGTTAATCTGTGTGACCTCTTCTCCCCCTTCAATATCATCTTCAACCATGATTGGGGTGTCAACTGAGAAGCTTACCTCATGGGTAGGTTGTGGTGATAAATGGCCTAGTGGTGATATATTTTTTGCTTGCTTCCTAGAACAAGCACTTCTTCTCTTTTCAAATGCTACCAAAGGTACATCCTTTGTTATTTCTTCCTCATGTAAAATTAGTTGCTCAATCCTTTCCATGGGATCTTGAATTTCATGAAAGGATTCAACATAGGATGGGTTATTATTCATTTTCCAAGCCTAAGCCAAATAATTCTATTGTATGTATTCATTCTCATTATCACTTGACTTTCCTCATAGTTTCTGATAACATCATCCACATGGAACTCATGCCCATATCCTTTCAATTTTTGAGAAATCTTGGCCTCATAAATGAAATGTTCAAGGTCAAATTTTTCTCTCTTGTTTCCCATAAGAAAGCCATAATAATCTAGCTTTCTGCCAACCATGTTATTCCTTGAATCAACAATAATAGTGAAGTCACCAAAACATAGAGTGGAAGGCATAAATTTTTTCCTTCCATAGCTTTTCAAATGCATGAATGCTAAAAAAGGAAATTGTCTTATGATCCCAAGGTACACAACTTTGTCTAGCATAGTTTTTGGTAGTAAATATTGTGTTGCCTCAAATCCATATACTCTAATGACAGTACAATCTGCAAAAGCATACCAATCTCCCCAATTGTGATTTTTTTCCATCATGACCCTTCTCCTTTGGTCAGAGGAACCTCTATACTTCTGGGGATAGATTATAGTCACATTTATAGCCAAGTAATTTGTATAAGGGTTTGACAAAATTTTCTTCAAAGTATAGGTAGTGGGATCTCCAACATCTACTATCCCAAACTGATGTCCACATTTTCACTAGTCTAGAATTACCATCACTATCTAGATTTTTTATTCTCAATTCTTCTCCCCATATTCCCATCACTTGTCCTTCATCTAGTATCATATGCATAAGAATTAAATAGTGTTTGAAGCATATAACTTCATTGTTGTTCTTAATAGAATGAAGAGCACTATTAATGGCCTCAGGTAGATACACTTAATAGTCATAGGGTCTGGCATCTTGGCTTTGAATTTCTATAGCCAAAACCATGGAGCTATAATCATGTTAGTAGGGGCACCAACTCCCAATACTTGGCTAGCTGAATAGTATGTGTATCGATAGTATTCTTCAAACAAATATACAAAGATGGGTGCCTTTAATCACTAAAAAATCTCCTAGGTTGATTCCCTAGACCTTTGGGCTTATGCAGAGGCAACTTCCACCTCTTATAGCTTGTATCCATAGAGCGATACTCTTCCAAAAAGTCTCTCATCGAAAATTTTATCTATAGGGAGGTGTCCAATTGGAGAATCATACAAATATAATTATGTGTTATTGAACCATAAAATTTGTGTGCTTTGTGTGGGGGTAAAAGAATAGGTCCTCTACAAATTTCTAGGGTTTCACCTAGAAGGAAGAGGGTTTTCTTTCACCTCCAATGGGCACTAAATCTTGTGATTCATTAAATTCTAGAGATTGAATATGTCATTGTGGTGTGAAAATGTGCTGAAATGTAATATATAAACCTAACTACTTAACCTAAACTAATAGAATATATGATGTTGGAAAACACATGATGTATTATAAAAATGCTAAAATGAAAGCAATGTGAGCAAGATTAACCTAAAAAATCAAATAAGTGCACTTGGAAACCAGAGACGACTGAAGCAAAGATTGTGGAAGTCACAAGAAATATGGAAAATCAAGGTTTTGAGCCACGAGGGACACTTACGCCAAGTGGGGCAACCTAGTCCCTTTTTCAGGGAAATTGTTTTGGAAGCCATTTATGTCAACTGGGTCTCCAAATCTATAACTTTCAATGTTAGAAAGCTTCAGTGGGACTAGGTCACCATTATGGGAGACCTAGTCCCTTTCAAATTTTCTAAGAAACTGAAAGTGGACATGGAGACCTCTGGTCTGTATTATGCTTCTTCATAAGAATCCGGATCCAAATCTACAAAATAACTAGAAAAACATAAAATATTTGTGTTTCTAATGTGGGGTTTGCCTTGGTCAAACCCCTGGTTTGTACTTAAACTTGTAATGGAATATAAAATCTACATAAACCCTAGCCCTAAGTGTGTCTAGAACTAGGAAAACCTGAAATAAAGCAAGTAATAGATTTGAAATGATGCAAGACTTCAAACCTAGAAACCCTACACCATTTCAAATGAATGTAACAAGGAATGCAAATGGGATGAAAACCTCAAATCTGCAAATGGGTTGACAGTACAAGATGGAAGCACTTTGAAATCAGTCTTTAGGAGTGATTTTGTGGCTAGTTACACCTCCTCAACCTAGATTTCTCCATAAATCTCTATAGGCATCTATCTCCAACCTTTTTCAATGAGTGATCTTGGATGTGAAGTGAGCTTGAAGACCTAGAAAAAGCCCTAGTTTTCTGTCCAAAAGCTTCAAATTTTGTTGTGTTAGAGATGAATCTTCTTGAGGAAGATGTTTTGCACTTGGTTTTTAGAGTTGAATGTGAAAAATGACTAAGAAAGAATGGATAAATGACCTAAAAACAAGTATATATAACCAACATGACCTAATTGTTAGGAATTTTGACCTAAGAAGCTGACAACCATCAAGAATTTATGATAAAATATTCATTTTCCCGCTTGAAACTTTAAAAATCCTCAAAAAGGACTAGGTCACCAACTTGGGCGACCAAGTCCCACTAAGGGATTTTTAAGTGGGAACGGTACTTTTTGAATGGTTTTGATATTGTTTGTTAGGGGTTGAATGATCCCTTGGGTATAACAGGCCTCTAAGTCAAAATTAACAACCTTAGGGGCCTATAAATGTTGTTTTAGGGTGATAATTGATGAAATGGGACCTAAAGTAGGACCAAAAGGGGCACAAATTTGTCCTTTTCTTCAAAGTTATACAATTTTTGGTGATAAATTTATCCCCCACTTTAGTTTCCATATGGATTTACGTGCATATGTAAGCTAAAGGACTCTAAAACAAACAATGCACCTTTATTTTCATAAAATGATACTCATTTAAAAAGCGAAAGAATGAAGCCCTCAGTGTAGTTATTTGCAAAACCACAATGTTAGGAACCACATCCTATAACACAAATTAATTAGAATTCCTAGAAGTCCTCTTATCTAATCCCTAAAGATCAAATTCGAGGGTAGATGTATGCACCCCCTTGATTCTGCTTGCTTTATGGAGGTGGAATCAAGGTAGCCATCTAACCGCATTGAATGAGGACACACATATCAGAGGAAATTTCCAAGTACCATGCCTTATAGCGATAGGTGAGTGATGATGTAGGGCATGGGAACATGATTCTGACACAACAAACGACATCAAAAATGAAGATCACTAGCACCCAAAATGTTAATTTGAATGAAAACGCACACTAAAAAGGTTAACAAAGTGAAAAGGTACAATGTGCACATGTGTGTAAAAGTGAGATAGCTAAAAAGAAATGAAAAAGAGTAAATATGCACTTACTTTCTCATTTACCTTTTTTTACTATTGAAGAGTGACGAGGAGAGAGCGAAAGAATGTCGAGCACACGTGATTTCACCCCCACAAGATTGGACGCATTGTGTGATCAGGTGGCGAGTGGCAACCGCCAACATGAGGTTAGTTGATTATGGAGCCTTTGTTTTGTGATTTTTCAATTATAGGATGAATTTAATGCATATTTAGAGATCTTGGAAAAAAAAATTCGCAAAGTGTCCCTTTTTTTCACAAAGTGTCCTTTTTGTTCGCAAAGTGTCTCGTTTCTTCACAAAGTGTCCCGTTTCTTTTCAAAGTATCCCTTTTCTTTGTGAAGTGTCCCAAAAGGGTTCTAAAGTGTCTAGGGCCATAGGAAAATAACACTAGAACAACATTAGCACACTTGTCTAATGAATTAGAGTAAAATTGAAGAAATGAGATGATTTAGATAACATATTGTGATAATCTGCATAGGTACCCACTCATTCACAACAACGTTTAGGAAAGAGATAGATGAGTTTCCTTAGAGACTTGGCTCCAACCCTATCAACAATGAAGACAAAGCATTTGCAGATAGTGGGTATCTATTAGGCATATCTTATGCCACCCATGAGATATCATGATGCTATGATGATGGCATTATGTGAGAGGTGGAATGTAGATACATACACGTTTCACCTACCCATAGGTGAGATGAAAATTATATTAGAGGACGTCCATCACATTCTCTGAGTCCCTATTCAGGGGGATCTCATGTAGCTACAGAGAGGACAGTCCTTCCGAGAGCAGCAAGCAGACATGCAGTACTGCCTCGAGGGTCCTGTACATGATGACAGAGTAGCAAGGCAGATAGAGTTGGTGATGTTACTCTATTCACGAGCACCGGTGGTGAGATGTATCATGATGCATATAGTAGCACTGGTCCTCTTGTCATATGGGCAAGCAATGCATTTGGAGGGTGGACTTGTACATCTAGTATGAGGCATGGCAGAGCATCAGATGGTTTACACTTGGGGCCGATGCATTCTAGCACATTTATACTATGACCTTGGTTGATTTATTTTCCAAGAGCTAGATAGTATGGTACATTGCACACTCTTATAGGTATGGTGCTTAGAGCATATCACATGTACACGACCAGTTGGCTTCTCGTATCTGAAATCAATGGGCTATCCTCGAGAATTCGACTATCCATTGTGACGATTATGGAAATACGATGATCTACACTTTTGGAGAGTGATATTTGACCGATTAGATGAGGAGGATATCCTATGGAGGCTGTACTATCTTGTTATCTAGTGGCCAGATTATACCAGACACCTGAGGAGGTTATAGATGAGTAGGTTCCTGGTAGGAGGGCATGATCACATAGTGCAGTTGTTCTACTATGATCAGGTTATGAAGTAGTTTGGGTAGGTATAGGTACCATCGCAACCATGATCAGAATTCAAGAGGTCTATTTGGAGTGCTTGGAGGCCAAGGGATATAACACGATTCACACTAGATGATTTCATCAAGAGCAACTCAGACTATTCAGATCAAGACTAGCCACTTGTGGATTATGTAGATGATGTTGGGACCACATGGGACCATGAGGAGTGGTGGAGAGCATCACAACTAGAGCCCGTTTTCCCAATGGATGAGCCAATGGGAGAGGCCGAGCCTATGCCAGATGATGGGGAGGATAGGGAGAGAGGGGATAGAGCCGAGGAGGCATGGTACTAGGCTACCGACATATTTATAAATATTATTGATGAGGATGCAGACCTAGATTATGATGGACAAGAGGGAGAGGATGAGGAGGAGGAGGAGAGAGTAGAGGAGCCACCCTTGAGTGATGATGATGATGCAACAAACGAGGACCGATACGAGTAGGGAGAGGTCTCACCTATACGTATGAATAGATCCCAGACAGTAGTATAAATAGGTGCTAGCACTTATAGCCGAGGGGAGGTGAGAACATCATCTATGCCCCCTAAATAGGATGAGGTGGACATTCCACATTCTGCCAAAGATATAGGTAAGGATATTTAATTTTGAGAGATGTATTTAATGCATATATATTTATATGATGATGTGTTACTGATGATACTCTTGTTTGATTTTGCAGGGCCCATAGAGGGTTGGCGAGAGTTCCTGCATTAGGTAGTCATGGAGATTGTGACAACAACATTCGACAAAGAGGAGATGGATATTGAATACATTCCCCCATCATTTGCGGAGCGAGAGTTAGAGACCTTGAGACCCTTCACAAGATTGTGGGTAGCCTATGAGGGCTTGAGGAGGTAGGTCCGCTGAGTGAGAGTTGTACCATAGGCACAATCGTCATGGCCTCCAGCAAAGGTGGAGAGACTAGAGAGAGAGGTGGCATAATTACAGGCACAAAGGGACAAAATAGAAGGTGAGCATTAGTTGGCACTTGCATGGATGGGAGGGTTGGAGTACACACTCAGATTTTGTGGATCACGGTCACGATCACACATGACTGCCACCTAATTCCCTACTACCAATGCAACGCGAGTACCGGATCCTGAGGGATCTGGTAATCATAGTCCTTAGTGACACTGTATATTATGGTGATATGTATAAAATACTTTTTATATATGCATATGTATGAATTTTTATTTTATATGGTGTAACTTAATTTTGTGGATGTTAAATGAAAATGTGATTAATTAAATAGCCCTTGTTAGAGTATTTAATTAAGGGTAACATGATTTAACAGAAT
This sequence comes from Sequoiadendron giganteum, assembly GCA_007115665.2. NCBI lineage: Eukaryota > Viridiplantae > Streptophyta > Pinopsida > Cupressales > Cupressaceae > Sequoiadendron > Sequoiadendron giganteum. The sequence goes on from CM021103.1 coordinate 265,188,155, forward strand.
GTATGTGATCTAATTAAAACATTTTTAGAATGTATGTTAGATACAACATAATGATTAAATATGTTATGCACTAGTACTTTTAAAGTAACATAACAAACAAGATGGAAAATTGAATAGTATGAAATCTAAAGTAATTATTAAAAAAATACATTAAATAATTACTTTAGTGTTCAAGACACATGCATAATGATTTATCAAGAATTAAGCAATGAGAAATCCAATAGGATAGAATCTGATAGCTTAAACAACACTGCTCTATAATTCATACCATTTGAAAGTGGATTAGACATAATACCTATGCAAATGTGCAACATTAATAGGATCTCGAAGAGGAGTACCATCACGCTCGGTTAAGGTATAAGCACCAGATTTGTAATTCGTATTGACCACATAGCGGTCTAACCAATTAGGACTAAATTTACCTTTGTCGGCATAATCGACAGTGGTGTTGCATTGGTTTTCATATAAGACCAAATCACCTTTGTTAAAGGTTCGAGGAATGACACCAACATCGTGTTTGTGTTGCAACTGTTTAGCGTAAGCTTGAAGATGCTCAAGAGCATTGATGTGTTGTTCATCAAGCATTTCAAGTTGGTGTAGACGTTTTTCCACATAGGTGTCATTATCAATGAGACTTTGGAGAAAAATCCTCAATGTCAGGATTTCTAACTCTAAAGGGAGAATAGCCTTGGTGTCGTAAACAAGGTTAAAAGGGGTATTTCTCATAGAAGAATGAACACTTGTGTGGTATGCCCATAGTGCATATTGCAATTGTGTATGCCAATATTTTTGGTTTTGATTGACAGTCTTTCTAAGGATTTTCTCTAGAATTTTATTAGTACTTTTGGCTTGACCATTGGACTAAGGGTAGTAAGGTGTGGAAAATCGATGTTGGATATGGAAGGTCTCAAGGAACTTCTTCACATCGTTGTTCTTAAAGGAGTACCATTATCCAAGACTAACACAAAAGGAAGACCAAAGCGAGCGATAATGTGTTCCAATAAGAAACAACATATCACCTCAATGGTTGTGGATCGGAGGGGAATGGCTTTGACCCACTTGGTGAAATAGTCGGTAGTGGTAATAATGAACGTATGTTCTACAGAAGAAGGTGGAGAGATTTTACCAATTAGGTCCAAGCCCTACACAAAGAATGACCAGATAGGTATTTGGGCACAAAGCTCTAAAGCAGGAGAGTGGATCAAATGACTATGTTCTTGGCACTGATGACATCGCTTAATATACACATAGCAATCTTTTTCCAGTAATATCCCATGTGAAGGAGTTTTTGCACTAAGGTTTTGCTGCCAAAATGTCCTCCACAAGTACCATAATGGGCTTGTTCGAGGGAAGCATGAGTTTCAACATCTTTGAGGCATCACAGAAGGATTACATCAAAGGATCTTCTGTACAATGTGTTAGCAAGGATGATATACTTAGTGGCTAAATTTTTGAGGCGAACCTGGGTATTTTTAATGGTGGGTTCGGGAATGGTACCATATTTTAGATAATTGTAGATGGCATCATACCATTCACATGGATTATCAGGAAAAGTGGGACAGATATCAGTAGGTCGATCACTAATGGAGGGTTTCATAATGGGATGAATGGTAAAGACGATTTATTCAAAAGGGTTGACAGGAGATATAAGAGAGGCTGCACTAGCCATAGCATCCACACGGTGATTGTATTTGTGAGGGATTTTATCAAGGGTAAAGGAGTAAAATTTCTCTAATAGATTGAGAACGAGATCCTTATATTGTGAGATTTTATCATGTTTAGTTTGATAAATACCATTGATTTTCTTAATTACTAATTGTGAATCACCATAGATCTTAATATTTTTAACCCTCATGACAAGAGCAACGCGTAATCCAGAAATTAATGCTTCATACTTAGTTGTGTTATTTGTACATAGGAAATTGAGATGATAGGATAAAGGAATAGGCTTACCAACAGGTGGAATTAAGATAACTCTAGCACCAGAGCCTATTCTACACTTGGATCCATCAAAGTACAATTCCCATGTACGAAGGTCTATAGTAAACACATTATCATTAGGGAAAGAGTCATTGGTGGGTAACGCTAATGGTGAAGGAGCATCAACTAAATGGTCGGTTAAGGATTGACCTTTGATTTATTTTTGAGCAATAAAATTAAGGTCAAACTCAGTTAACAACATGACCCATTTAGCAAGATGTCCTGAGTAAGTAATGTTGCAAATTACTAGTAGTGAATACAAGAGCCAGACATTGTTTTTAAATTTTGGAATAATGAGTCTCGTAATCAAGGAGTGTTCTACTAATATAATAGACATGATTCTCTTTACCATTGGAATCTTGTTGAGCAAACAAGGCAGAAAGATAATGGCCAAAAGAAGCGATATAAAGGATGAAAGGTTTGTTGGGTGTAGCAGGTTGTAAAATAGGTGGAGTTATGAGGTACTCTTTCAAACTCTCAAAGGCCTGTTTACAACCATTATTCCAATCGAAATTGACATCCTTTTTGAGGATATGTGTAAAGGGTAGCATACAATCGACTAAGCAAGCAACAAAACATCGAATGGATTGTATCTGTCCTTGTAATGTACATAATTGGGAAATGTTATAAGGAGGTGGCATATTGATTATAGCATCAATTTTCTTTGTATCCACCTTGATGCCTCTATGAGATATGATAAACCCTAAAAGTCTACCACTATCTACTCCAAAGACACACTTTTTAAGATTTAAGTGCATGTTATATTTATGCATACACTCAAATATTTGACGGAGGACACTCACATTATCGTGGCGAGTTAAGGATTTAGCAAGAATGTCATCAACATAGTCTTCTAAGATTTTGTGAATGTAATCATAGAATATTAAGGTCATTACTCGCTGATAAGTGGCACCAACGTTCTATAACCTGAAAATTCATCCATAAAGGATAACAAAGCATGTCCAGTAGTGGAATCCACGATCATATCGATGTTAGAAAGGGGAAAGTCATCTTTTAAAGAGGCCTTATTCAAGTCTCTAAAATTCGTACATATCCTAACATGATTATCGGGTTTTTCCACCACAACGATGTTTGAGATCCAAGGAGAATAATCAATGGAGCGAATGAAACCTACGTCAAGGAGTTTTTCAAGTTCCCCTTTAACATGCAAGGCTACCTTAGGATTCATTTTTTGAATCTTTTGGTGAACATGCTTAGCATTTTCAACAAGGACAATATTATGGGTAACTATCTGGGGATTTCTTCTTGGCATGTCAGAATATTTCCAACCAAATATTTTGGGAAAGGTATGAAGCAAGGTTGCAAGATCCTCTTGTTTGTCATCATCTAGGGACTTCTCGATTTTAATGATTTTGTCTTTATCATCGATATTCATTGGTATGTCAAGGGTATTGCCTAAAGGGAGTGCATTAGACTTAGGGAATTCAGGATCATATGGTTCCAAGCTGGTGTGAGGTTCGTTGATGTTACTACCGAAAGACTCATAACTCAACATAGCACAAGAGGCATGTCTCTTGGAGTGATAAGTCTTATCTAAAGCACCTAACAATTGTTTTAAATCATCATCGCCATGAACATAGGTGAAAAGGGGATAATCCACATCAAGAAATTTAGGGTGCTTAAGCATAAGATTTGTTCTTGAGGTGCATGATATAGTATTAATGTTGAGGGTATTTGCAAGATCATGATGGGCCCAAAAGTAGCAATAGGAAAAAAATTACGTTTTGGATCGACTCAAAAATGTGGAAATGTCGAGTTGACTTTTTTTAGGCTCGGGTGTCAGTACATTGCTCCAAAGCAATGCCCAAACCTATTTTTACAAATCAGATATCCGATTTGAGAAAACTATATAAATAAAAAACAACGGCCTATTGAAGTCATTTCACACATTTTGAACATGGGCGCACAGGGAGAAGTTGAAATCAGATATCCGATTTGAAAGGTGAGTTTTTGGGTTTTTAATGTTTTAATCGATTTTTCAATTAGATTCTTATAATTTTAAGTAGTTTTTATGATTATTTTTTCCAAAAGTAGGGGTTTTTATTGATTTTTATTAAAACTAGAGTTTATAATGAATATTTATTAAAAATTAATGTTTTTAAATGGATTATGATTTAAAACTATTTTTGTTGATGTATTTTTATCAAAAACTAGAGTTTCTTATGGATTTTTGTGAAAAAGTAGGGTTTTTTTTGGATTTTTATTAAAAACAAGGGTTTTTTTATAGTAATTTCATTTATATTGTATAATTTTAATTAGATTAATTAGTTTTTAACTTTAATCAGGTATTATGGCTGAGAATGAAAATGCACAAATTCCAAATGCTCCACCACCTCTGTAGCCAAATGCTCCACCACCTCTGCAACCACCGATTGAGGGGAATTTGTGAAGTTTATAAGACAATCCCTCGATTGAGAGATATGACAAACACATTGAAGGAAATAATTAAAAATATAGAAACCCTCTCCACCCAACATAATGCCTTTCATTCGTAGCCAGAAGACATGAGGGAATATTATGCATGTGGGCTGTCTTACGATGATGTGAAAGATCTCCAAATAACCAAAGCCCAAATAGCCTCTTTATTCATTAACCCTCGCGCCGATTTGCCAGTGAATGTTAATAAACCAAAAATTTCTATAAAATGGTGCACGAATAGGGACATTGTAGATAACTTTTGGGATCGTTGGTCTATGGTTTTTGATAAACCACCGAACAACAATTCTGATATACCATTTTACTATATTAAAAAATTATATGTTGAGTTTGTGTTAGGGCATCATGTCAATTAATTTGACATTAAAACCTTCTAGGGCATCGATGGAGGTATGCCCCAGGATAGACCAGAGGTAGTTAGAGTAGTATCACACCCATATGTTCCCCCTCCTCCCCTTCCTCTGCCACCTCCATTATATAATCCATAAATTATCTAGGATGCAACCACACATACTATTCAGGCTATTCACTCTTTGAGTGGTCATTTGGTTTCACATGCTTCTACAGTAGCTCAACCACATTCTGGTGATGTTGGTGAAGGCTCAAGTGTTGCTGCATCATCCTCCTTAGGTCCACATATTTGTGTGCCACATACTTGCACTATGTACCACCAGATATGCTTGGGTCAGCTTGTACAACCCGTTAAGCATCCCTTGGACACTTCTGATTATGACCTCCATGATGTGGACATTATAGATCAGTCGCAAGGTAGTGGAGTGCACCCTACAAAGTCCTCTCCTGCTAGAGAGGGGGAAGTTGGAATAGTGACACAGGTAAGATTTAAGTTGTAAATTCATAACTTGCATTTGTTTTTAAATGAATATTAATAAGATATAGTATCAACTACTAATGTTTATTTACATGGTTTATTTAACAGTTGATGTCTAAGTAGGAGCTTACATGGGTGACTGATAGCACCCTTAGGGCCATTTCATTCGGCCTCAACACACAAACAGTATATATTTTTGCACTCAGTCATTTACATTTTTATTATATACTTGCTTGACATTTGAATTGTCATTAATGAAATTATATAATAACTTATATGTTTATCTTATTTTCCTCTTGTAGGAAATACCTAGTGCGAGTAAGGTGCAACCTCGTCCAGACTATGGAGGCACAAAGTTAGCTAAGGGGAAGGTAATTGAACTCAAATTGGATTGAACTAAGATTTTTAAGATCTTATATTGATTATACATACATCGATATAGATTAGTAGTTTCATATGTAGTTGTAATTTTTATGTATAGGCGATTATGAGCTATACATCATTGTTGACAAGTGACACAATGCCTAAAGGAGTAGGTATTGGAACACCTCAAGGAGGAGGTGTCAAAACACTTGAATGAGATAAAGAAAAAGATCAACCTAAAGAGGTATGTGTTTATTTTATTTTTTGTTTGGTAAATATGTTCCTATTACCAATAATTGTATGCTAACTTGGATCAATTTTATGTTTTTGTTCACATATATGGATTGGCATTTCAAAATTTGGTTTGGCATATTCTAGGACTCCTGACCCTTTGAAGAGACGTATATTTCAGGTAGTCAAGATTTCAATTAAAATTCAATGTATATTAATTTTGATGTTAATTATTCAATTTTAAATTACATAGTATAACTAATCTCAATTGTGGTTTGAATTTTTCTTGTGCAGCTACCTTTAGATCCAATGAGTGCTTGAAAGAGGCTCCATTTTGATGATCCACCAGTAGTTTATCATGAGATTGACATTTTGGCTTGTAAATTTTGAATAGATATTGAGATGGCATATGCCACATTTTGTAAAAATTTGTTTGAGTTGGCGTCGATGTGATTTTTGTATATGGACATACACTTGATTATTGGATAATTTGATATATAGAAGTTGACAATTGAAATTTAATTTGTTCCTCATGTGCATGATTAAACTCTTTGAACATTTTATCTTGAGAAATGGTTAAATATCAATGTACAATAGCATAAAAAAGAATGGTTATATCGTTGATTACATTGCATTTCACATCTTTCAAACTCAAAGCATTACTTCAAATTGCATAACTAACCACTAGATGTTGATAGATGAAAAAAATTCAATTACAATATAGTTTTTACAAAGTCAACCTACGAAGTTATGCAATTACTTCACATTGCATAACTAAAAACTAGGAGCAACTGTCAATTGCATTTTATTTTCATGAAATTCTATGAGACCACATTTCTTTGAGGATTTTTTTCAAATAGTCCATTGCCTTGTCTATGCTACTACATTTTTCATACATGTCTACCAAAGCTTTTTATCAAACAATTCACTAGCTTGTTGGTAGGGCTTATTGGAACTTGTATGCTCTGACCTCACTCAATCCTAAAACCACTTCATTCCCTCTTAATTTTGTTTTCTTAAACTTAAAACATTATTGTATTATGCTTCCCCATAATTTGGCTTACACTTTCTTTGCAAAATCATAAATTTTCCCTTGTTTTTGTCGCTTCCAACTAGGGTTTCACACTTTTACTCTTCTTGGGTTACTCTTAATCACTCAGAACTCTTAAACACCATTAAATACACCTGTTCCAATAGTTTCCAACAAGTTCCAACCTATTTTCATTCAAATTCTCAGAAACTCACTCTCTAGCCTTACTCAAAAGGCACAAAAATCTATGTTTCTTAACATGGCAGCCTTCTCAAACCACTCTAATCCCTTTATCACCCCTAAAAACTTGTTCCTACACCTACCCCTATCTGATTCACGCCCATTCCTTTGAGGTACAACCTATACAGAAGGAGGAATGGCCTTGTTAATTCATGAAATCTTAAATGTTTTAGATGCTCCTGCACCATACTCCTCAGGTACAAAATATTTATGCCCCATAAATCACTCCATAGGTCTACTCCTATCTTCTTCACAATCCCTTTAAACCCGCTCCAAGTCACTTGCACGGAAATCTTCATCCAATTTATTTTGTACCCTTCATGCTTTGCGTTGTCTTGGTATTACCATGCTTGATCCTTCTCAAATGGATCTTCTTGCTGCTATTTTTCTTCATTGACATTTTCAAATGGTGTTTCCCAAGCTTTGACACCTACACAAAAAAAAATCAGTACACAAAGCTAAACATCCATACATTAGTATCTCTATTTCATGCTCTTCCATAAGCTTTTGCCAACTTGACATGTATCTTTGCCCTTCAACTCTTCTCTTCATAATATTTCTAAAGTTATTTATAGTTAGAACCATCCCCGTAGTAGCATACATCTGTGACACAAAAAAATATGACAACCAAGGACAATCTCCTGTCCTAACACCATATTCCTCAAACTCTTCTTCTCTAGCCTTCACTAAGCCACTCACCATCAACTCTTCCTCTCTAGTTTCCCACCTAATATACTATTTGCAAGATTAAACATTTGAAGGTTGATAGGTTGAGAGGTTAGGAGTGATCTATTTATGCTAAATAAGTTCAATGACTACCATTTAAGGTGTATTAAGTTGAAGTTTTGAGTCTAGGGGTCCAATATGTCAAAATTTCCATGTAGTCTTTTGAAGGAAAATTATTAAAATTGTAAAGGGAAGTGAAAGATAGGAGTCTAGAAGTTATTCTAGGGTTGCAATAAAGTTTTTTGACTAGTTTTTGTAACAAGCTATGGTCTCATGGATTTTTTTCGCACAAAAACCATCGTTGGAGTTCGATTCGAGGCTAAAAAACTACTTGTAAGGGCATCAATAAATCTTGTTCTACAACTTGTATGACCAAAACGATTGTTTCATCATGTTTGAATGGGTAATTTTAGGTTATTTATGGTTCCCTTTCACACCCAAATAGGCCAAAGCATTCCGAGCTACATTCAATCAATGAAATCCCTTAAGAGTCCAAAGTGTAGAAGGGCAACAATCTTTGATAGACTGTTACTCAAAAATCGTGATGCTTATAGAATCTTCATCTAAGGCTATGGGATCATGTTGTGACAATCTATAATAAAATCTCTTGGTTTTTTCTATCTCAGAGGCGTTTTCCCATGGTGATGAGTTTTCAGTTGAGGGAAAAGTTGTCAAATATAAGCAGTGTAAAGTTGCAAAGTGGTGCAACTTTGATTCTCCAACTCGTACAACCAAAAAAACTATTCCAAAACATCTAGATGGGTAAGTTTATGCTAAGGATGGTCATATTTTTCACCCAAATACGCCGAATCACTCTGAGCTACATTGGACTGACGATTTCCCTTAAGAGTCCAAAGTGTTAAAAGGAAGCAATCTTCGAAGGGATATTTCTCAGAAATCGTGACACTTATAGACTCTCTTTTTGAGGATATGGGATTGTGTTGGAACCCTCTACAATAACCTCTCTCATTTTTTCTATCTCAGAGGCGTTTTCTTGTGGTGATGAGTTTTTTAGTTGAGGGAAAATTTGCCAAATGCAAGCAATGTACAGTTGCTAAGTGGTGCAACTTTCATTCTCCAACTCATATGACCAAATGGATTGTTCCAAAATGTTTAGATGCGTACATTTACACTAGGTATGGTCCTCTTTTTCACCCAAATACAACAAATCACTCTGAGCTATATTGGACCGACGATTTCCCTTAAGAGTCCAAAGTGCTAAAAGGCAACAATCTTTGAAGGGCTATTTCTCATAAACCATGATTCTTACAGACTCTTCATCTAAGGATATGGAATTGTATTGGGACCATCTACAATAACCTCTCTCAGTTTTTCTATCTCGGAGGTATTTTCCCATGGTGATGAGGTCTCAATTGAGGGAAAAGTTGCTAAATGCAAGCAGTGTAAAGTTGCAAAGTAGTGCAAATTTCATTGTCCAACTCATACGAACAAATGGATTGTTCCAACATGTCTGCATGGGTACATTTATGCTAGGTATGGTCCTCTTTTGCACCCAAATACGCCGAATCACTCTGAGCTACATTGGACCGACGATTTCCCTTAAGAGTCCAAAGTGCTAAAAGGTAGCAATTTTTGAAAGGCTATTTCTTGAAAATCGTGATGCTTACAGACTCTTCGTCTAAGGATATGAGATTTTTTTGGGACCATCTACAATAACCTCTCTTGGTTTTTTCTATCTCAGAGACGTTTTCCCATGGTGATGAGTTTTTAGTTGAGGAAAAAGCTGCCAAATGTAAGCAGTGTAAAGTTGCAAAGTGGTGCAACTTTCATTCTCCAACTCATACGACCAAACGGATTGTTCCAACATGTCTAGATGGGTACATTTACACTAGGGATGGTTCTCTTTTACACCCAAATATGCCAAATCACTCAGAGCTACATTGGACTAGTGATTTCCCTTAAGAGTCCAAAGTGCTAAAATGCCAGACCATCTATTGTACAGTTTTTATCTCGATGGTATGGCCATGGTAGATGTTATTAAAACTGTATAAGGTGAATATGTGGGTTTAAAGAGCTAGAAAGGTCTGTAGTTGAGTTGGTGAGTTTCCATGCATGGCAAAAATGAGTGAAATTAGGTGAAAAATGGTGGTTACAACATGCTAATGTCAATGAAATATGGGGGAAAAAATATTTAAGGTTGGATCAAGCTTCTGCAAGTCCTAGTAGACATTTTTGATGATTTTATAGGGTGTGGAAAGGTTTGGGGAGTGAATTTGCACCCAAGTTTGGTTTTGATGATCAAATTGGAGTTTAAATCATCTTTAATTGTAATTGTGTTGTTTAAAGCCACCTAGCTCTTGCATCAGAAAACTCTTACCCAATCAACTTGAACATCATGCACACCCAAATACCTTGTTTCCACTTTGCTAGATCAAAGAATCAATTACATGGGAAATGACCTTCACATGAACTTTTTACATTTTTGCTTTTGGAAAAAGTGGCAAGCCACTGTAATTTATTATATATAAATAGGAGATATTATAAAACCTAGTTCAAATGAGCATACCGACAGGAAAGAACCATGAAAAAAACCTCCGATTGTAGCTTGATTATGTACAAAAATCTCTTTACATTTTAAACATACCCTTTATACAATGCTAGACATTTGACCCATATTTCAAAAAACATCACTCGATATAGATTATGCCTATACATAGTTATGAACTTTTTACATTGTTTCACATTTCAAAATTCAAATTTTACAAAATTTGCCTATTGGAGGCATTCAAGGCACAGTCTTCCACAAGATTAGTATGTTGACATTATGGAGTGACAAGCACCTATAAAAACAATCAAGGTAGCAGTTAAACTACATACAATAGAAAATATGCTTAGAATAACCAATCTATATTATTGTAATCTATTGCATACCTCTCTGAAAGGATCAAAGCTACCTATTGTTGCAGTAGGTCCATGATCAATCGTGCCAGAAATATCACAAAAAAATTCAAATGATAAATCTATATTGTCACAACAAAAAAGATGCTTAGACTAACACATCTATATTAATCTAAACAACCTGAATGATGATGAATTGGTAATGCAAACTATAAAAGATTCTTAGAATAACCAATCTATATTATTCTAAAAAACCTAATTGATGATGAGATGGTAATGCAAACTATAAAAGACGCTTTGAATAACCAATCTATATTATTGTAATATGTCGCATGCCTCTCTGAAAGGATCAGAGTTGGCTATTGTTGCAACAGACCCATGATCAATCATGTAAAAAATATCCCAAAATTACATACAAAATATCACTATTAAAGACACCTGCATTGCAATAGTATACAAAATATCAGTATTAAATAAAGAACACTAATGAACTTAAGCATAATTAACCTAAGTATTGTACCTTCCATTCTTGAATATGCTATTCAAGTGTTCCTGAAGGGTCATCTCTTTGCTTAAGAGTATCCAATATTGCTTCATGGTCATCATTACTAAGTTTCCATAGTTGTTTTGTATTTGGTTTGGCATGATGCTTCAACAACTTAACATTTGTTGCTATAAAAAGGTGTGAATACATGAGAATGGTTTTGTATTTCTCGTAGTCTTGAAATGTAGGTATGCCATTATTTCTAATCATGTATGTTCACAACCAAGTTCTTGCAACCACAAATGAACCTGTAGGATACATGAACCCATCATCATCTTCCATTGATTGTGTTAGCTTGTTCTTTACCCACACACATCAAGCCAGCCAATATTTTGATCTCTCTTCATTCCCCTATAGTGCAACAACTACAAAAACATGTCCTAGTTGTAGTAGATCTGAAAGTTGGTCGTAATCAAGTGAACTTTCCATTGTGCCATTTTTCATGGATATAGTTTGAGATAAAGGAGTCAGATATTATGGAACCCATGTATCCACCCACTCACTTGACTCGCATTGATCCCAATCGCACTAAATACAAATCTGAAAAAAACAAGCCAACTATTGTGTCCAAATGGTCCATGTGCTTGCATCTGAGCTTCAAAACGAATGCTTCTTTGAAGAATATTTGATTGTATGAAAATCCAATCTACCTCCCACTGTACCCTCCTCAACCAACCAAAATAATTTGTGCATTGTTGAATCAAGTGTCCCTCCTTGTGACAATGTTGAACTACATCAATCAACAATAGAACGTGCATCACTAAATTTTTCTCCTGAAATCTTCAATTGCTCCTTAACTAGAGCTCTCTTGACACATGAAACTGCTCCATCATGCTCCTCTTTCCCATGCACAGCTTCAAAAAAGCTCCAAATATTAGGTACACCCCTCTCTACATGCATTCTATTCAACCAATAAAACATACGAGCATTCTTGAATTGACCTGTGCAGTTATTTGACCAAATGAGATGTCAGTCCAGTGACATATCATGCTCCTGCAAGAACTCAAAAAAATTCTTCAAACAATGTTGGACATACTCGGATGAGTGATATCTATCATCAGTCATATAAAAATGATACTCTTTTATTATCTTTCGATCCTCCTTTGTACTATAAGGTGCATGTCTAAACTTTATGTGGACAAAAATAGCAATCTGAATGTAATTGTAATATTGGTATTGTACATCATTTTATGGTTGCAATGTGTAGTTTTATGCAAAATCAACCACTAATATAATAGTGCCAATTGGAAAAGATTCCTTACATATCCTGAATTTTTGATCCAACCACTAAGACCTATGACTATGCCTTGCATACTTTTAGAAAATATTGTCCTTAAAATCTGAAATAAAATCAGCAACACTGCATTGTTTGGTAACCAACTCGCATCTAGAACCTTCACCTCCAGTCTGCAAATTATATTTGACTCTCATATCTCTTTTTCTCAACAAGGTTCTTTCTAACTTCATGTTCAGAATCCTCATGAAAACATTGAACAAACTTTGACAAGCCACCACATTGTGAGCACTTCGCATTTAAACAATCATTTCTATAGAAAAAGGAACCATCATCTCTAGAACATAAAAATAGATCTAGCAAGTCCCTTGATGATTTCAGAAGATGCATTGCACCACACTCCTACAACATTTCATTAGTATGCAAAGTAGAACGGATATAGCATAATAGTTCATGGTACATTGAAAACTCCACATGGTATTTGCAACAACAAGTATTACGAATCTTAAGAGGCACACAATAAAATGGCTTCAAACCTTCAAAATTCCTTTGCAGGATTTCCATATTTGGATGTATTTCTATAAATTTGTTGAACAACATTTTTTGGCTTGATTCCAAGAAATGTTTAGGATGTGGTGTATGGTCTTGATTTCCCATTCTCAACTTTAAAACATCCTTTGCATTGGGTGATACTCTAGAGTTATCATGCCAAAATTGATGAATTACCTGCTTTACATTATCAATTAGCTTCTTATCAACACATGGAAGCCTCCTTAAAAAAGCCCATGTATCATTTTGAAGAGGATCATCTATTCTTTCTCTTCTTGCAAGTGCTTTATCCAAAGTTTTACAATTTATGTCAAAATCAATACAAGTTTGTCTCATAAAGCGAGCCTTTTTCAATTGATGGCTTACTAGGGCAGTTGTAATGACTCTCCGAGCAGCTCTCTTATCTTTTTCCTTGTTATTTTTTCCAATAGACTTGAGAGCATTAAAAATATTTTTGACAATAATAGATTTTTTTTTGGTCTTCTTGTTCACACGAATCTTCAATTTGGCTAGCAAAGGTCTCATCTTTTGCATCTTTATCAATTGTACAAAAATTTGGCATTGCTCAGTCAATGTCTTATTGCTAAAATATTGGTTGAAAAGTCTTCTAGCCTACAACCGAATAGTTTGTGTTGACCTCTTGCCTTCAAAATTGTTTATAATGTTATCATCAATTTCAACTAACCATTTAGGGGTCCTTGAAGGTCTTGAATTTGGAATATGTCTTTCTTCCACACAACGTTCTTCATTTCTCATGTAATCTAGTGAAACATAATTTACACTTGCTTCAATATTATGTTCAACATCTTCAATTCCAACATTTTCACCTTGAACATTTTCAATATCATGTTCAAAATCTTCAATTCCAACATTTTCACCTTGAACATTTTCATTATCAATTTAAATATTTTAATTCCTAATTTGAATATCATGTTCAACATCTTCAATTCCAACATTTTCACCTTGAACATTTTCATTCCCAATTTCAATATCATGTTCTACATTTTCACCTTGAACATATTCAATTTCCTCTTCACTTGAAAGACCATAGGGCTCAGGTTCACCAATATTTAACATCCCTCGTCTTTCTTCCTATGACCTTCTCTATCTCTTTGTCAATATTCTTCAATTTTTTATTTTGTAAGCTTTCTCTTACATTTTTTCTTCCGACGACTATTGCTCCCCATTATACCTCATAAAAGATGCTAAAAAATCATTCCTTATGACAAATTTGAGTACAAGATGCTCCAAAAAGTTGATCTTTGTCTCTTCTTGTCTGAAACTACGCGTTTGTCGCCCACAAAGTGCTACAAATAGAATGTAGGGTCTGTTGGAATGAACAAAAACGGCCCACAAATTCGATATTCAATATAATTGGATATCTTATTTGGAAAACATTTTAAAATGTTTTGCAACGGTAAGATTTTAGCTCTACACATCGGATATCCGATTTGTACCCACATAGACCTAAGGGTTAATGGTAGAGAGTGGGAGATGGAGAGAGGGAGATGGAGAGAGGGAGAGTGGGATATTGAGAGAGGGAGAGGGAGAGGGAGAGGGAGAGAGGGAGAGAAAGAGAGAGAGGGAGAGTGAGAGAAAGAGAGGGAGAGCGGGATAGAGAGAGGTGGGTTTAGGGTTGAGAGAGAGAGAGAGGAATGATTGAGTGAGAGACTTGGGAGAGAAAGAGAGAGGGAAAGAGATAATATTTAAATATTTTATATATTAGTAATATATATATTTAAATATTATACATAAAAATATAATGTATTATATATTACATTATAAACTATATTTTATATTATATATTACATTATAAACTATATTGTATACTATATATATTAAATTATAGAGTTTATTGCATTTTTGAAATCATATATTAAAAATTGTATAAAAATTTGAAAACTCATATCTAAAACATATCGGATATCCGATATGATGACACAAAATTTAATGCCTAGGGATTAGACTCGAGCTTACTTTGGAATTTGGTTCAGACCTACCAATCCTAAGAAGTC
The DNA here is from genome assembly GCA_007115665.2 of Sequoiadendron giganteum. NCBI lineage: Eukaryota > Viridiplantae > Streptophyta > Pinopsida > Cupressales > Cupressaceae > Sequoiadendron > Sequoiadendron giganteum. The sequence continues at coordinate 265,203,212 of CM021103.1, forward strand.
AACTTGAAAAACGTGTTTAACAACTTACCTTACTTTTTCAGACTTCTCCCATGTGGCTGACGACTTTTATTTTACCCAAAATTGATGAAATGAAAAGGGTTTGTAAAGGAGCTTCTCAGCTTTCTACCAATATAAATTATACTTTACTTTGAATCTAATAAATAATTATTATTCATTTTCTATTAGAATTACGACTAAAGTCCTCATTGATAGCCTGATAGAAAAACATCTATAACTTTCAAACGGTATCACATTTTTTGAATTCAAAACATGCGTCACATTCTATGCTTCACATACTATAGGATTTTTAAAAAAATGAATTTCATGAAGTTTTGACCAAGTTAAGGTGGTCAAACATACAATTTCTTATATTTTTACAAATTTGTAATAAAAAATTCATAATGAATTTTTTACTTGAAAAAAAATTACAAAAAAATATGCATCACATCCGGACATGAGTCCTCTACTTATATCTAAAATCTTATAAAAAAATATTATCATTTTATTATGGTTAGGGTGGTCAGACAGACACCTACTTCTTATTTTTTCCCTGAAATTTAAGTACTACTGCATTGAAATTTCAAATTTTCACCAAATAGATTTAGTTTTTAGAAAAAATAACCTAGTAGTTTAGAAACTACATTCAATTTTCCACAAATTCTACTTTTACATATTTTTGAAAGAATATAGATAACTTATTCAATTTTTTACGTCAAGTTGCCTAACTCTGATTTTTCTGAATTTTCATTGCCACTTAAGGGCCTGTTTTTTCCATGATGATCCTGCACATACCCTTGAGAGAGGGTATTTTGATTGGATTTTGTAGCTTTGGAAATTGAAAACCCTAGACTGGTCTTAGTTCCTTGCGTATTAGGTTCAATGGGGACATAGATGCCTTGCTCATGCTTGCCACATCCTTTACCATGGTAACCCAATTGTTTCACAAGATCATAACCACGTCCATATAGTCTTTCCATTTATTGTGGTTCAAGGGGTCGTTGATGATATATCTCATCAAAATTTGTTGTATATGTGGCATTCTCTTCCAAAAGAGATGAGGTAGATGTGTGAGAAGGGTGTTCCTCTTGTTGGGTAGAAAGGACAACATATTTTTCATTTTGGGTCTTCGCTTTGCGCATGACACTACTCACCCATAAAGGAAGGAGTAAATTATAAAGAGCCCTAATAATTGTTAGTGTTTCTTAGATCAGATCATTTAATAGAAAGTACTTAAAATATTGTAACACATAAGACAATGAACACAACAAGATACCCTGGGAAAACCCTCCTCTTGAGGGAGAAAAACCCAGCAAATCAATCTCTTATATAAAGTAGAACAAGAGCATAAATCTGCTTACAACTTAGGCCCAACAATGGCCAATACTTGATACAAAGAAATCGGACCTCTCCTAGATGCAAGAAATACAAATGAATATGAGATCTTCCTTGAAACCAAGCTTCTGCTATGAAGGTGTGAATTTTGCTCTTAAGTGCAAATTTACTTGAATTGAATGAATGAATAACAATGACAAGAAGACCTTGTATATATACAAGAGAGGCACCTCTTCAAGGTAGGTCGACCTTCTCAATTAATATAATAAATTACAAATTACAAATAAGGTTGGCCCAAGTGAAATTCAAGACAAGCAAATCATATAGGGTCAGCCCTCTCCATTTAATAAATGTTATAGTCATGAATTAAATAGTCGAATGGATACTTATTAATTCATGCTCTTCTCCTTGTAATTCATGCAAAGGAAGTGCAGCCCTAAGTTTCTATAACATCAACACTCCCTCTCAGCTAGGGATGAACTTCCACCTACACAAGACACATCATATCAGAATGAAAACAAAATAGAATTTCACCTCATCTTGATATCAACCATTATGGATACCTCCATAGATGGTATGAACAAGTGCTCATCACTTAATGTGATGTTGTCACCTCAATGTGACTTTCACCATGGCTCTCCCAGAGGGTGATACACAAGCACAAATAAATCATCATGGATCCTCTCACGTGATGCTACCATGGAGTCACACACATGACATCCACCATGGCTCTCCTAGAGGGTGGAAACAAGGGCTTGCACCTCAAATCTCTCTCAATAGAGAAATGCATTACCAAGAGCTTGCACCTCAAATCTCTCTCAATAGAGAAATGCATTATCAAGGGCTTACACCTCAAATCTCTCTCAATAGAGAAATGCATTATCAAGGGCTTACACCTCAAATCTCTCTCAATAGAGAAATGCATTATCAAGGGATTTCACCTTGAAATTATCTCAAAGAAGAACTCATTAAACAAAGGAACACTGATACTGAGACTCCCTCTCAGCTAGGACTTCATTCTCCACCATATCAAGCTTGTCTCGAAGGTACACAAGCATTATCCCAAAAATGCTTGATGAGAATGACTGCCATCTGCTCATCAGTGCTGATATACCTCAACTGAATATATTTCCTCAATACCATATCTCTGATATAGTGGTATGCTTAGTTTTGTCATGAAAACACATGGAAAAAACAGAAAGCTTCTCAAAGCTTTGATTGACACAAAGGATGACAGTTGGCTTCAATACTTGTTCAATCAATCTTGCAAGGAACTTTTGAATCCACGAGCTGACACACAATTTGTAATGTACTCAGCCTCTATTGTACTCAGTCCCATAGAAGATTGCTTCCTATTGAACTAGGATATTATCGTAGGCCTCAACTGAAACAACACAACCATCTTCTTTAGATTCACTAGGCTCCCTCTAAATCTTCAATCTCTTGCATCAACCACTTGACCTCATTGCCTGCAACGCTTGCCTTTAGAAAAATGGTTTCCAATGCACACCTCTGTAGAGATTCATGGTTGACTCTTCAATCGCATCCTAGATCACTCTATTACTTGGCCTTGCAATGCTGCAAACTTCACTTCTTCTTAGTCAGTCATAGAACTCCCTCTTGAATCCTGGCATCAAAGATTGCAAAGAAGACTTCTAGAGATGTACTCCCTCTAGCCACCAACTCAGTCCCTCTAGTGTTTACTCCCTCTTGATCATTTCTTTGGTTGACATGAATTCTTCATAAGATGCCTCAAGATTTTCATCACTAAGTAATCTCTTATCATCTTCTTCCCCCTAAACCTATCTAGGAAGCATTTTAGATAGAGATTACTAACAGTCCATAATTATCCAAAGAAATATCAAGATTAGAATCATACAAGTTATATCATGAGAGAGAATAAGATCTTATGCTAGTAAACACAACACAATTCAAGAGAGTCTACTATCTCTCTTAATTACAAGATCCAAAGAATACTTATCTTTTTAACTATTCTGATAGGTCCAAATGTTGGACAAAGTGTGGTACGTTGTACTTGAGCTCAGATCAATCCGTACCCTTCACATTTTGAACACAATGATGACCTAAAAGTTACTTTGACTTCATGAGATATCTCCAGCCATCAATATAGTCCAATGATTGCAAGCTATGACTCCAAGCTTGATCATTTCTTCATTCGGTATGACTTCGATATCCAATCTTTCCAGATGCAGATTGATTGATGCTCAAGTTATCTCAATGTTATAGCATGAATTAATAATTACAAAAAAAATTCATGAACATTATTCAACAATGCAATACTTATCTCATGGATTTCAAAATCTCCTGAGTAATAGATAGTTAATTCATCAATCATGACATGTCTTTCTTCCAATTTCACAGAAGAGCTAATCTCAGCAAAAAAAATACAATCTTAGCATGATCCTACTTGTAATGAATAAGTCTAAAGAATCTTATCACAGTGATCACTATTTACTGGTCACACATAATCCTAAGTAAATAATGTCAGATTTGCATAACTCATTAAATTGAATTTTTAGCCTAGAATAGTAAACGCAATTAAAAACAAAGAATACTTATCTCTTAAATATTCTTAAGAGTGGACACCGTATGATATGTTGCTCTTGCGCTTAGTACACAACCTTCACATCTTGAACATAGGCCCATGACTAGAGTAGAAATTCACTAGAATCATTTTGGGGAGAGATCTCAATCACATCCACAAATGAAGCATGTTGATTAGGCCTGGTAGGACAATCCTTCGCATAGTGACCAAAGTTGTCACATTTAAAGCATTGAACATGAGAGAGATCCCACTTCTTCTTGAATGCAAGAGCACCATCTGACCCATTATCTCGATTCCTCTTGACGAATTCTTTCTTCCAAACTTTTCCCTTTTTCGATGAATGAGAGGTGAGAACATGTAAATCTTCATTCTTTGAACTTTGACCAATGCCTCTAGCCGCCAACCTTGACTCCTCTTGAATGCAGTCTAACCTTAATCGATCAAACTTGGGAAGTTTCGATCTCGCACTAATTCCTTGAATGTAAGACTCCCAAGATGAAGGAAGACCATTAAGATCCAACATGGTCAAATCCTTGTCATCAACAGTATGACCGATGGTAGAGAGTTGATCTCTCAATTCAGAAATCTTCATGAAGTAGGCGATGACAAACTCTCCTTCTGTCATCTTAAGGTGAAGTAGTTGTTGCTACAAGGTTAGGGCACGACTGGTGTTGTTGATTTCATACAACTCTTCCAATGTTTTGAACATCTCCCTTGCGGTATCCAACTTGAAGACAATCAGAACAATATGATCTTTGACGGAATCAACCAACACTTTCTTTGCCCTAGTATCTTTCTTCCTCCACTGCAACTTCTCTTCTTCCTCCTCAGGTTCGGGAACTTTTGTTTTCACAAACTCAGCCAAATCATTCTCTTCCAACCTAAGCATGATCCTAAACCTCCATGATGTGTAGTTCAAAATTCCTTCGAGTTTATCCTCGATTTTCAGACCATTCACCATCTTGAGAATTTTAGAAGATAGACTGAAAAATAATAGAGTGTTGCAAACTAAATCTGATCATGATCTTTTTCACACCCACTCTGATACCATTTTAGTGTTTCTTAGACCAGATCATATAATAGAAAGTACTTAAAATATTGCAACACATAAGATAATGAACACAACAAGATACCCTAGGAAAACCCTCCTCTTGAGGGAGAAAAACCTAGCAAATGAATCTCTTATATAAATTAGAACAAGAGCATAAATTTGCTTACAACTTAGGGTCAACAATGGCCAATACTTGATACAAAGAAATCACACCTCTCCTAGATGCAAGAAATACAAATGAATATGAGATCTTCCTTGAAACCAAGCTACTACTATGAAGGTGCGAATTCTGCTCTTATGTGCGAATTTACTTGAATTGAATGAATGAATAACAAAGACAAGAAGACCTTGTATATATATAAGAGAGGCGCCTCTTCAAGGTAGGTCAGCCTTCTCAAGTAATATAATAAATAACAAATTACAAATAAGGTCGGCCCAAGTGAAAGTCAAGACAAGCGAATCATATAGGGTCGGCCCTCTCCATTTAATAAATGTTATAGTCATGAATTAAATAGTCGAATGACTACTTATTTAATTCATGCTCTTCTCCTTGGAATTCATGCAAAGGAAGTACAGCCCTAAGCTGCTATAACATCAAAAATCATCACCAAGTAATATAAATGTGGTTTTATCTTCGAGATGGTCCTTCTTAGGAGGGGCAATATTGGAGGTAGGAATTAAGGTATGGAGAGGGTCCTTGATGTACCCTTTTCAATTTGTAAGAAACTCTCAAGTTTGGGATCAATGTCAATTTGATAAACTTTATTATAATAGACATATTTCATTTTGTGATGAAGGGTCAAGGGTACTGCATGCATCTCATGTATCCATGGTCAGCCCAAGAGGAGGTTATAAGAAATATCATAGGGTGTGACATGGATAGGAGTGTGCAAGGTAACCATTTCAACAGTTTTGGGTAAGGTGATGACACAAAGAGGTTGTTTTGTAACATTGCCAAATCCTCTATTGGATAAGGAATCATATTGGATTTTTTATCGATCGACATGTAACCTATCAAGAAGCTTCACACTGCACACATTTAGGGCAGAGCCATTTTCAACGAGGCTCCTTTTGATACCTATCTGATCATACTGGGCAATAATCATAAAGGCTTCATTTTGTTTTTCGTAATTCTAATGTTGGAAGTTCATGTTGATATAAATTAATATCTACATTATTTGTGTTCATGTCATGTAGGAGAGCTACCACATCACTAGTATTCATATCGGGTGGGACCACTATTTGTTGCAATGTTGTTTGAATCGTGGAGTGATAGTTAGGGGAGTTTTGAAGGAGGCCCCAAAGGGATATCTTGGTAGGAGTGTGTTTAAGTTGTTCAACCAAATAATACTCTCTAAGTTGTGAGTTGAAACAAGGAGCCGCAGGTAAGATGGGGTTGGGTAATGGTAGGGATGTGGAGGGAGATGGTTGTTGGGGAATTGGGTTATTAAGGGTATAATGAGTGTGGGCAACTATATCATTCTTAGGAGGGTAAAGGGTAAACTCAGGTTGGGATGGGGTTGGAGGTTTAGGAGAAGGTGGGTAAAGAATGAATTGAGGTTGGATGAAGTTGACATCTTTTTTTAAAGTTTGGTAATCACAACAAACCATAGTGGATGGAGTAGGGGAGATGAAATCTTGGAGGATGTCATTTAACATACCCATATCACCACATCTAAAGGGTTTGGAAGACAAGGGTGGGAAGGTTGTAACTATATCATCACCAACCTTAGTGGATGAAGTGAGTGAGAGGAAGATTTGAAAGGCTTCATCTAACTTATCAAAATCATCGCTACTAAAAGTTTTAGACAATATAGTATTCCTATAGTGAAGAAGTGTGTGCATTGTATCATGTGAGTTATCTATGTTTTCAAGTTATGTTTCATGGAATGGACTTTGAAAGAACTAGGAACCAAAGTGAAATTGAAACATGTAAAGCTTTAATGCTACTCATAAATGCCATTTTAAGCTAATAATAACCATATAAAAGATAATAATAGAGCTGAAACCAAACATAAACAATAGGACATGGAAAGTAAAAAATCTAGAGATCAAATGCAAAAATTACTGAAGCAGAATGTATATTGGGACTAGGTCACATAAAGTGGCAACTTAGTCCTGGTATGAGTATTTTGGAGTTTTTTTGTGTTTTTTAATGAAAAATGCAAGTTTCTGGAAGATAAAATGCAGAGGTATAAGAGGTATGCCAGATTTCTATATTATGCAAGGAAATGAATGCCAAATATGATGATGTTTCCCTAATGCAAGATGGAAAACCCTAGGATGCTTGTTTACACAATGCAACATTCAATGCAATGCTAAAGAAAGAGCTACTAGTATGCAAATGCAATTGAAATCAAAAGTATGCAATGTGTTGAAATTTAGGTTCACCAAAATGAACCACAAACTCTGTGTGCTTTGTGTGGGGGTAAAAGAATAGGTCCTCTACAAATTTCTAGGGTTTCACCTAAAAGGAAGAGAGTTTTCCTTCACCTCCAGTGGGCACCAAATCTTGTGATTCATTCAATGCTAGAGATTGAATATGTAAGTGGGGTGTGCAAAGGTGCTGAAATGTAATATATAAACCTAACTAATTAACCTAAACTAATAGAATCTATGATGCTAGAAAACACATGATGTATTATAACAATGCTAAAATGAAAGCAATATGAGCAAGATTAACCTAACTGATCAAACAAGTGCACCTGGAAACCAAAGATGACTGAAGCAAAGATTGTGGAAGTTGTCAAAAATCTAGAAAATTGAGGTTTTGAGCCACCTGGGATACTTACGCCAAGTGGGGTGACCTAGTCCCTTTTTGGGTAAACTGCTTCGAAAGCCAATTTTGTCAATTGGGTCTCCAAATCTGCAAATTTCAGTGTCAAAAAAATTCAGTGGGACTAGATCACCATTATGGGCGACCTAGTCCCTTTCAACTTTTCTAAGAAACTAAAAGTGGACGTGGAGGCCTCTAGTTTGTATTCTACTTCTTCAGAGGAATTTGGATCCAAATATGCAAAATAACCTACAAAACAAAATATGTTTGTGTTTCTAATATGGGGTTTTCCTTGGTCAAACCCCTATTTTGTACTTAAACTTCTAATGAAATAGAAAATATGCATAAAACCTAGCCCTAAGTGTGTTTAGAACTAGGAAAACCTAAAATAAAGAAAAACCCTATTCTATTGTGCTAGAATAAGATGCAAGTAATATATTTGAAATGATTCAAGACTTCGAACCTAGAAACCCTACACCATTTCAAATGAATGTAACAAGGAATGAAAATGGGATGTAAACCTAAAATCTACAAATGGGTTGAAAGTAGAAGATGGAGGCACTTTGAAATCAGTCTTTAGGAGTGATTTGGTGGCTAGTTGCACCCCCTCAACCTAAAGTTATCCATAAATCTCCATAGGCATCTATCTCCAACCTTTGTCAATGAGTGATCTTGGATGTGAAGTGAGCTTGAAGACATGCAAAAATCCCTAGTTTGATGTGCAAAAGCTTCAAATTTTTCTATGTGAGAGATGTATCTTCTTGAGGAAGATGTTTTGCACTTGGTTTTTGGAGTTGAATGTGAAAAATGACTAAGAGAGAATGGAAAAATGACCTAAAAAATAAGTATATATAAGAAACAAGACCTAATTTTTGGGATTTTTGACCTAAGAAGCTAACACCCATCAGGAATTTATGATTAAATATTCATTTTCCCACTTGAAACTTTAAAAATTCTCAAAAAGGACTAGGTCGCCAACTTGGGCGACCTAGTCCCACTAAGGGATTTTGAAGTGGGAACGATACTTTTTGAATGGTTTTGATATTGTTTATTGGGGGTTGAATGACCCCTTGGGTATAATAGGCCTCCAAGTCAAAATTAACAACCTTAGGGGCCTATAAATGTTGTTTTAGGGTGATAATTGATGAAATGGGACCTAAAGTAGGACCAAAACGGGCACAAATTTTCCATTTTCTTCAAAGTTATACAATTTTTGGCGAAAATTATAATCATAAATTGTGACCCATCGTGTAAGTGAATTTCCCTCGATTTAGGATTATAATTATTTTAGAGTGCCTTAATCAGTTCTACATTCACAAAAACATTTCTCATCACAAGTTTTCCTAGATTCAAATTCCATGGGTTTGAAATTGGGCTATATTTGTACTTCTTCCTATAGTGATAGATGAAAAAGTCATAACCCCTATGCGGAGTCCACACATCTCCCAATTTCTTGTGCTTGTCCTCTAGGGTCTCACATGATGGGTTTAATTGAGCTATTCTCCTTGCTTTTGGCCTAGACCTAGAACACTAGTCTATTAAGTCTTGATTAAGTGGCCTACTTTTTTTTTTCCCTATTTTCTCTTGTTTTCTCTAGGGTTTTATCCATTTTAACCCTAACTGTGTTGTACTTCGAGCTATCTTCAAAATATTACGTTCAACTGAGCCAAGATGTACTTACTTGAATGAATACCAAAAATTTTGAGTTGCTCGCCTTCATCCAACTCCATCCTTTGGATACTTAGCCACAATTCATAGTGAATTTTGATTCCTTATAGGTTGTATTTATCAAAATTCAACATGCTCGAGCCAGCTCTGGTTCATAAATGGTGCTTGAGAAACCATTCCTATCAACTTGCACATTAATAGCAGTTTTATCTTCGATGACTTTATCAGTCAAATCAATCCAATGATAATTATTTCATATTTTGTTAAAGAGAATTTAATCACAACGTCTATATCTCTCTTCGATATATCCTTGACCATCTTTTGAGAAGTGTCTAAGAGACATTTAGATTTCTCTCTTCGATGTTGTAGGATCTCTTTGATATTTACATTTTAGTTTCTTCCCTTATGGTCCCCCTTTTGTCGATGAGGCTGGCAGATATTTCTCACCGACAAGCCTTTCTCTCTTCGACATATCATTATCTTTTCCTTTGATGGTATTACTTGTTGATGATCTCTATGTGACTTTTTCATGTTGAGGAGACCCACGGTCATCTCTCTCTGATGTCTCTTAGTCTCATCGATAACATGTGTTTACACTTGTGCCAGGATGTCGGGGAGACTTTTGATATTGTTTGCTCAATACTCCTGTGTCTCCTCGACATATCCTTGTTAGGATGTCGATGAGACCTTGTCCAATGTCTGTTCAATGTCTCTATGTCTCGCCGATATTTTTCTCCTTGAATTTTGAAGAGAATCTCTTACTTCTCTCCTCGATATGTCGATGTATTTTTGACATTGTCATTTGTCGATGTTGTTTTACCTATTATTTATTATATGATAAACTCTCAATTCCCGAGAGAATATTTTCTATTTCCTAAATGTTGAATGCTCCATATAATTTTTCGGTGAGACATGTTAGATTTTCTCCTCGACATGTCCAATTCTCTTAGACATATCAACATTAAAGGATAAGTTTTATTAATTTTAATCATTATGTATGTAAATAATGTTATGAATATTTTGGTCAAATAATGTTGTTCCTATTTTTAGTTAAGACATCAACAAATACTCTTCTAGGATATGGGAATTTCTATGGAAATTTTATCTCCTAAGGCTCTCACATTGGTATGAGCTAGTAATATAAATAACATTATGTAATTTTTATTTTATCTAACACCACTTAGTGTAAATAAATTATATTTATTTTTAGTTTTATTTGTTTCTTCATTCTTTCTATAAGAGGAGGCAACTCCACTTTGAGAACCTAGACCATCTAGGTAAATGAAGAGGATCATAGGATCATTAATTAATGGCAAGTGATTATTTACTTATTTTATTTTATTCAAGATTTCTATACTATTGTATATATGGTTTAATTGCATTAATAGGTGAAGCTAAAAAAATTATTGAGCCTAGGAAATCTATTAATTGGAAAAGGAGAGCTACCAATTATGATATTGATTCTCCATATTCTTAACAAAGAAAGAGTCAATGATCATTTAATGACACTCCACAATTACATATATTTTCACATTTATTGTATACCTTCATGAAATGTAGTTGTAGATTTTTATTCTAAAGTATATCATTGTATACACCTGTATGGATTTATATGTATGTATTTATATTTTACCAATGTGTACAATTGTATTCCTATATGAATTTATTTAGGCATTCATCAAATGCATATATGACATTGTAGACATAATTATAACACTATATGACATTTTCAAGACATTATGTATACCTTCATGGCCTTATTGAGATCTATATATATTGCATGTATTCAAGGCTTAAATGGTTTAAATTATTTGAGTGGTTTGGATAATAAGGCTTAATATTACTTGTTAGGAGTGACAATAAATTTTTAAAATAGTTTCAACACTAACTACAAACTTAATATTATTTTTATTATTGATAGTGATAAAAATATATATGATTCTTTGATAGAACCTATACATTTAAGGGTTCATCTCTCTTTTTCTCTCGATTTAACTATTTTCTATTTCAATGTATATCCATCTTATAGCTAGTAAAATCATTTGGTTATTTTAGTGTTTGAATAATGCTTGTATACACATGTACAATGATAAAGGAGCCTATGTGAGGCTAGAAATTCAAAAATATCACTTTAGAATTTTTTGGTCTTATCTCTCTTAATGGACATTGTTTTTGAAAAGTTAAGCAGAATTTACAGGGCATTGTACCCTTTACACAACGAGCCATGAGGGACAAGAAGGACAAGCAAGGTTTTGAAAGGATCAGGAACCTTGTACAGAGCTAAGACAACACCAACGAACACACTGCAGAGATATAGCATAACCTAACAACACCTGGTCATCAGATAACCAGGAGTGACAACACACTTAGAACCAACAACAGTCCCAAGTCTAAGACCAACTAAATAACTCATTCGCGGTACAAGAGCTAGGATCAATAGAACCCTTAGGAAAAACAACAGTCCTATGTTAGAAACAGTAAAGGCCCTAAGCCAATAAACAATCCATAACACAATAGTTTCAAAAATATTGCTAGAGGCAAAACCACTAGCCACCTGCAATAGATGGACTATAGCTGACCTTCCACAAACTTGCAAAAGATGAACCGCAACAGAACTTCCAGAAACACAAGTAGGAGAAAATAAAACCACCAAATCCACCTCAATAGGACCAGGCCACACCCCACCAGCATAAGAAGGTCTGCAACTAATCTTCTGCCAATCGCCCACAAAGGCAACCCTCACAACAACCCCTATCTCCACCTCAATAGGATACAAGAAGAGCGAGTAAAAATTTAAGTACCAAGGCCACCATTCTAGCACCCCAAACACACTCCACCTCAATAGAAGAGTTTGAAGGAAAAACATAGCCAAAGACAACAACAACCCCTTATAGCAACAACAAACTCCAACAACTAAACCAAACTCCACCTCTATAGGAGCAAGCTCCTCCTCTCCAAGTCCATAGTCTCCACCTCGAACATGAGCAAACTCCACCTCTTAAGGAGCCAAAAAATGTGGACTCAAAAGGAGAACAAAAATTTCAACCAGAACCACAACCTCCACCTTAATAGGAAGAACACAAGGAACCAAAAAGAAAGTGAGAACAAAACCAGCATCAGCAATGCTCTTATGCCTCAACCCCACTAGGGTTGTGAGAGAGAACAAAACTTCTAGAGGAGCACTAAAGTTGCTCCCCATCAAACATAACTGTAGCAAGAAACCAACATCTCCAACCCACCAGCCCAGGCCAATATCCACCACACAGGCAGAAGACCCCTAGAAGCACAAAAACCACAACGAACCATTCCTCTTGAAGCACAAACCCCACCACAACAGACCAGTGCAGGGCCTTCGAAACCAAAACCCCAAAGACCAAAGACAAGCAGAGGAACAAGACACTCCAGAAGTAATATCAAAGTACCTCCAACTGAGCACAGACACCAAAGGAAAGACAATCAAGGGGATGCAAAACCAAACCCCAAACTTCTATGAAAATTTTAACTCTAAACCACCACCGAGACCCCCACTCAGAGAGGACCCAACATCGTGTCGTGCCAACAAACGTAGCAAAACACAAGCACAACCATAAAAGAAAGCCTTGGAACTAACTGAGCCCAGATGGTGATAAGACCACCAGCACATAGAAAAACCCCAAATTGAATAAAGGATGTGGGGAAGGAGGCAAGAAACTACCCAAAGACTCCATCATAACCCATCACCAAGAGGGAAAACAAAGCAGTGACAACAAACACCAAGGAAAAGCAACAAAGCCCAAAGCCAGCCCAACAACTCTATCAACACCTCCAATCACAGCAAGGAATAGAAAAAGGGAGCCAAACCCATTCCTACCCTGCAGAAAGCTCAAACAACAATCAATCCCGCTTCTACAAGCCAAACCATCATACACTACTATAGTCCATGGAAGACCACGAACCCATCGAAGGACACCAAGCAACAAGGCAAGGAGCCAAGTAAACACCACAAAGCCAGAGGCATTGAACCCCACAAGACAAGATAACTATTAGGAAAGAACATAGACCCAGCGCCATAAGAACCCTCGCCTATGGAAGCAAAACACAACAACCACCAAAACGGGGGCGCCAAACTCTACAACGCTAGAGGAAAGCAGAAAAATGTGCCTACAAATAGAAAAAAAAACCACACCATTTTGTGAAGCAAACTCCAGCCAGGCAGAATGAGAATCACCATCCCCATCATCGTCCTCACTCATGCTCTTGCCCTCGACACCTTCAAGAAAATTCAAACACCGTAACAGACGGATCTTCCCGCCCGATGCCATTTTGGTATCTAATTGTTGATATACTCTTTGTTATTCTTAAGGGACATTGTTAGTATGATGTAGCTTGGAAGGATTAAGACACTTGGGCAGTGAAAAGACACATCCAATAGTAGTAACCTACCCACCTAGAAATTTTGACATTGTTATTTTAGTGTCATAATAGAAGTATATTTACAATAGACATGGCTTTGAAGAATAAAAAATTTCATATCCTCATTGAGGTGATTCGTCAATGGTGGTTAATTCCCTATCAAGGAAGGCTTCTGAAAACTAGCACTTGAATAATTTTTTGGAACATATAAGGTCTCTTCTTCATAATTTTTCTTCATTTGAAATTATGATCAATTGCTATAGGGAAGCTAACATCTTGACAGATGCACTTGCTAATAGGAAATTTATTAGGGTTGAATATTGTATAGGGTTGATGGTTTAGGGTATTGGGTTGAGGGTAAAGGGTTGAGGGTATACTAGGGTTGACGGATTAGGGTTGATGGTAGAGGGTAGAAGGTTTAAGGGTTTAGGGTTTAAGGGTTTAGGGTTGATGGTTAAGGGTTGAGGGTAGAGAATTTAGGGTATAGGTTTGAGGGTATATGGTTGAAGGATTAGGGTTGAGGGTCCAATGTATAGGGTAGAGGTTGAGGGTTGAGGGTTGAGGGTTGAGGATTGAGGATTGAGGGTTGAGGGTTGAGGGTTGAGGGTTGAGGGTTGAGGGTTGAGGGATATTTTGATGCAAATGAAATATAGGCAAGAAATTGAAGGCCAATGAGTATTAGGGAAAGATTTTTTTTTCTAACACCCCTAATCCCCGCTAGATCAGAACAATATTATTAAAATGGTTTCAACACTAACTACCCTAGTCAACCTTAAACCCTCAACCCTTAAATGGTCCTAAACCCTTAAAGCCTCTACCCTCTACCCTCTACCCTATACATTAAACCCTCAACCCTCAACCCTTAATAATCCCTCAACCCTCAACCCTTAAACCCTCAACCCTCAACCCCTATACCCTCAACCCCTATACCCTTTACCTTATCATAAACAAAGCAGATTTCACCTTTACCATAGTAATTTAATGTGCAGATTAAGGTCGGTTGAGAGTTGAGGGATTAAGGGTTGAGGGTTGAGAATTGATGGTTGAGGGCGGTTTAATGTATAGGGTAGAGGGTAGAGGGTAGAGAATGTAATGGTTTAGGGTTTAAGGGTTGACTAAGGTTGAGGGTTGAGGGTATATGGTTGAGGGATTAGGGTTGAGGGTTGATTACTATAGAGGGTATTGGATTGAGGGTAGAGGGTAGAAGCCGGTTTAAGGTTTAGGGTTTAAGGGATGAGGGTTGAGGGTTTAGGGTTGAGTGTTTAAGGGTTCAAGGGTTGATGGTTTAGGTTTGATGTATTAGGGTAGAGAGGGAGGGATGGATGGAGAAAGATATGGTTGAGAGAGAAGTGAGATAAAGAGAAGGAGAGAAGAGGAGGTATGGACAAAGATATATGAGGGTTGAGGATCCAATGTATATGGTAGAGGGTTGAGAATTGAGGGTGTAGAGTTGAGGACCTATAGGGTTGATGGATTAGGGTATTGGGTTGAGGGTAGACTAGGGTAGAAGGTTTAAGGGTTTAGGGTTGATGGTTAAGGGTTGAGGGTAGAGAGTTTAGGTTATAGGTTTGAGGGTATATGGTTGAAGGATTATGGTTGAGGGTCCAATATATAGGGTAGAGGGTATAGGGGTTGAGGTTTTACGGTTTAAGGTTGAGGGTTGAGGGTTGAGGGTTGAGGGATTAGGGTTGAGGGTTGAGAGTTGAGGGTTGAGGTATCTTTTGATGAAAGTGAAATGTAGGCAAGCAATTGAAGGCCAGTGAATATTAGGGAAGGATTTTTTGTTCTAACACCCATAATCCCTTAACCCTTAATCCCTGCTAGATCAGAATAATTAGGTGCTAAATTAGGCACTAAAGAAGGCACTAAATTAGGTGTTAAATTAGGCGCTAATACCGGCAAATTTTTTTTTGAAAATTTAGCATGAAACTTGGAGCTCAACTCGATGCTAATCTCAGTGCTAACCTCGACGCTAAACTCGGCAAAAAATAAAATTTAATCTCGGTACTAAAAGTGGTGCTAATTTGTGCCTATATTACCACCTACTTGTCTTGATCGGTGCAATAAATGCCAAAAATAGCCCCATCTCGATACATAGCATCGAATTTTTCAAAAAATTGGAAAAAAATACATTAAAATAGTGGGTGGAAGCAAAAAAGGGAGCTAATCATAGGGATTTGTTGTAGTGTAGATGTGATCACATATTTACCCCACAAGTTTTTTCAATACCTCACTTATCTACTAATTTCCCTTTTCCCATATTTTGTGCAATCACTACTTGATTAAAATCCATCACCACACTTTCCCACGATTGTTTTCTTATGTGGTCACTGCAATTCTATGAATACTACACTTTTACACATCTATTGCAATTTTCATGAAGCCATTGATTTAGTTTGCAATTCTGTCGCAACCCCTCATCGAGTCACCTTGACCCTTGATGCATACGCTATAATGTGATTTTATCATTTTAGTTTTTGTTTTAGTTATCCCTAAAAAAACCTTATTTATGACCCTCTAATGCAATAAATGACCAAGTTAGGAGAAATTGTCACTATTCCTCACTTTATCAGACATTTATAGCACCTCACTTGTTCTACCTGATGTTCATTGACTAGAACATTTTCCATATTTTCTCTACTCATCTTCTTCTCTACTCTCAAACTCACTATTGACTAGGGTGAAAATGGATAGTTTTTCACCCCGAACCCTATTTATTCACCTCCTTTAAATTTTTCTACTCTTATTTCTTCCTCCCATCTATTTTTTTCTATTTTCTTTCATTCATCCTCATTTTTACTTCTTTATCCATTTTTTCCTTCTATTTTCTTTTTTTGAGGATACTAGGGCCATTTTTCTCTTACCTACCCTATTAAAGGGGCATCACCCTTCTACAATATTTCCCTTTATTTTTCTACACCAGGGGCATCTTATTATCCCCTTTAATTCTTTAAGTTCCAATATTTTATTTTTCTTTGAAATAATTTTATTTTAATTCCATTTCAAAGATGGGTAAAATATAGATCTAACTAAAATAATACTTTTTAGTTCTAACTATTTCTTCCATAATTGATCATTAAATTTGATCAATTACCATGTTTCCCATATATTCATTAATTAAATAATATTTTAATAATTTAATTAATATTCCCATAGCTTTGTCAGTCTCATTCCCCATCTAAAATAATTTTTCAATTCACTTCTAAGGTATGATTCTTGGTAAATATTTACCTATAATTTTATCCCCTTTCTTCCCAAATTATATAAATATGCTTATTTAATTAGTTTTCTATCTTATTTACTTTTTATTATATATCCTAATCCTCATATACCACCTAATATTTATAGAATCATGTACACATGGGTTTATCAATGATTAATTAAAAGGTTTGACTCACCCAAGTCCCTAAGAGGATTACTTTTTATATAGCATGTATATACTTATACATGTGATAAATTTTACTTGAGGGTATGACCAAATCTTCTATTGCTAACCTTAAATTTTTCCTATGTACTTGGGGCATGGGGAAAATCCCCCATTTTTAATAAATCTAAGTTTTAAATTACCCATGTCTTTAGAGCATAGAATACTCCAAAGTTTACCTTTCTAAAAAAATTCCAAAGATACCTTATGGTACTCCACTAAATTATGGCATCCATTTTCCTACAAGTTGAATCTCCACCATTGATCATCCTACAATCTTGGAGCCTCCCTTTCCAACCAATTTACATTAGCCACTTGTCCATCCCTCCTTCATTCAGAGGAATAATATTTTTTGATCCCTTGATCTTCCCCTTGCATCCTAGCCCCCCATTGGACTATCCAAAAGTTTATAAATTGGAGCCCCCTTCGTAATTTACAATAATCTTTTGAATGCAATATTATGATGTTGAATTGAGAACTAACAACAATTAGCAATTTTGTAAAATCCACTATAATTAGTGTAACTAGGAGGTTTAATATGAGTGTTATTATATTCTTGTATTATTTTTAATCCTTTAGACATGCCTAATATTGAATTTATTTTTTATTATGATTGAGCAATTTAACTTGTTTTATGTTGCTCATTTGTAGTCACTTACGCTTGCACATAACTTATTATATCCAAATAAATGGGAGGAAAGGGTTAGAATATATAGACTCTAGGATTCCAGATCTATGAGGATGAAGAAGAGGTAAAAAATAAAAAAATAAGGGATTGCTTCGACTAAATTTCTAAATATGAGGATAAGGAAAAAGTAGAATTCCATGAAAGAAATGGAATGTGTGTAACTCATTATCCTATCATATGAAGAAAAAATAAATTACCTAGCTAAAATTAATAAACAAGTACAATATCATACTTAGGATAAAACATCTAGCCAAGGGGAATAAAATATCACACTAACAAAGAACAAATATTCAAGAGAAAAACTTAAAATGGAGGATTTTAAATTTTATACCCTAACTATTTCTTGACACCATAGGGTTTAAAAATACTTGGTAATCTCTATGTGTGGATGAAGAGTGGTGATTTAGGTGTACTTCATAATTACAAGTATAGCCTATAGGAAAACATGGGTTGTGAATAGTCTTGGGCTATGAAGGAGTGGATTGTACAATAGTAAAGTACTTTCATTCATCTGAGAACCCTTTGAACCCCTGTATAATCCTTTTTTCAAGATCCACTACATTTCAAGCCATTTTTTTGGGTCATTTCAATTTTTTGGGTCACATAAGACCTATTGAAACTAGGAAAATTTTAGTTTTGAAACTTTCAATAGTTAAATCAATGTTTCATGAATTGGTTGACATAACCAATGTGCCTATAAATTAGTCAATAAATATTGTCATAACCAAAATTTTCCTTTAATATTTATCCCTACATTCATATTGATGACCCTTAGAAATTTCAATAAAATTACCTTTGTTGGGAGCTAGTGGAATGCTCAAAACACCTTTATTGACCAATTTTTGGCATATCATATTCATTAGAGAATAATAATCTTCATGGAACTCTTTCAATGGCTAACCCAAATTCTCCAAGACTATTTACAATATCTGATCAATTTTTAACTTGGTTCTTGGAACCATCCAATCAATTGATCATATGTTTCAAGAAACTCACAAAAATAAACTTTTAGACTAAGAGTTAAAATGAAAATTTGTCTACTTAACTTTCTTTATTTAATGGAGTAGAATTGACTCAAAATGAGAAGTTCAATTTTGAGGTTAACATGTTCATATGAGATTTAGGAAACTTGATATGATATTTAGTGAAATGAATTAATGACACATGCAATTTTAACAAGCATGAAAATCTTTAAAAAATGAATTAAAAAATAAGTATAATAATATAAAAGATAATTTACTTGAGTAAATGTTTTAGTAGAGAGTTTTTTTTTTATAGAGTGGAAGCCTTGTGTGAGAGAATAAGATCATATATTTTAGAGGAACACACTATACAATTAAATATTTTGTGTAACCATGTATATTTTTGTCAACTATATTACAAAATATCTAAGGAAGAACAACTGGTTATATCTATTAGTTTCTCTTAGAAGAAAAATATCTTTTACAAACTTTTAGAATTTCCATAATATTTGGGCCTTAGATCAAATATATTTAGGCTTCTACTAGGCCTTTGTCTAGTTTAATCTATGGAAACAAACATTATATGTCAATTTTGTCTTGTATATCACTTATTATTCATAAAATTTGGAGAAGGTGTTCTTTGGAGAAATTTATCTCCATGATCTAAATATCTCCATAACTAGTTGAGAATTTCAAGGATAATATATGTATATTTGGGGTTACATTTGCTATATATTTTTTTATTAGTTAGCTATCACAATAGTTCTACAAGCTTTCCAAAGTCTTTGAAGAGCTCTTTCTAAAATAACATATGAGGTTTCTTTGATTAATTATGAATTGTTAAATAGACTTGGTTTTGTGAAGTTTCTTGAGTCTTTATATTGCATCTAAATTAAATTACGTGTATAGATTGGTAATATTTTAGGTGTCTTTCTAGTTCTCTATTTCAGATTTACAAAGGTGTTGCAAGTTTCTTGATATCTTGGTATTGTCGCTTAAAGACTAAGGCAATGATCCTTTTTTGATAGAATGATCATATTCTTAATCAGAACTCCTCATATTGTTCCTTGTAGATTAGCATGGGTTAGATTCTACTATTATGCACAACTTAGTAATACATACCTTTTATAAATCTTATGATAGTTTGTATTTGTCATCTATCTTTAGAGTTATGCATGTTGGGTTACCAAGTTGCACATGGAGTAAGAAAAGCATAAGGGGATTAACCTTTGGGCATATGAATTTGGCTTACATCTTCAATTGCATATGAACTCATTACTAATTAGCTATTAAGTGATATTTAGATCTACACAACTTATAAAATAATATAAGTATTTTACAAAAATCATTTGGAATATCTATATAAAAATAAGTAAAATATATAGTCTAATTATTTTTAATTATCTTCTCACAATCTCTTTTTTGTTTTAAAGAAACCTCTTAATCCTATAAAATGTGGTTAAATATAATATCTTTATATTAATGCTTATATATTTTTATTGCATGGGACTAATGATAGGGACTAATACTACTATTGTGATTTAAGCATGTTTAATTATGGAATCTCTCCAAAAACTAAGCCCACTTAACTTGCTATCTTATGTATTCATTCATGTTCAAGAGAAATGAGTTTACATAAACAACTACTTGTGAAATAAGGTCAATGAATTTGACTAAAAAAGAACATAATTGAAATTGATAAAACATCATATTTGACTAAGATGACTAACTTCTTCAAAAATATCGATACTTCACCTTTATAAATATCACCTAGATACAAAAAATTTAATAAATAACTCACAAAAATAAAAATAGATTTATTAAATATGAATTAATAAATTTAATATAAAAATTATACAATAAATCATGATAAAAAAACGTATATGTCAATTTAGACATTTTTTAAAATGTGGTTAGTGTCGATGTTAACATGAACCAACCCAACCCTATCTTAAATCTTACATGGTAGTCAAGACTTCTAAATATGACTCATGACTTTCCCCTAAGGAAACCTAATGGCTTTTGAGCAGTAAGAACATGTGTTACCCATTATGTGTCAAAAATATAAGACTAGAGTCGACACAATGTCAATTTTTACTCTTTGATGTCCTCTAGTTAAAATCAAACAAATGAAAACCAATTTAAACTAGTGGAAATTAGAAAGGGGAATTTGACAAAGCCTTGAACGAAGTAACGAATATGTTTCCTTGTTGACATCACATTGCTTTAGTGTGAAAAAGATAAACAAAACATAAACCATTATGCCAAAGTGGGAGTCCACATTTACTTTTTATTTTTCATTTCATGCATAATTTATAATTATTTTTCTCTAAGTGGGGTGATAAGAAAGGCCTTCCTACCACCTCATGGACTCATTACATCAAGCCAAAAGATAGAGGACGTTTGGAAATTATTGAACCATATACCCAAGGCATATGTCTTTCTACAAAGTGGATTGTTAGAGATTTAGATGAAGAGGCCCCTTAGAAGTGTTTGGTTTAACACTGCATCTAATCTACTACTACTGTGCAATCTTGGACTATTGAAAAGATAAACTTCTTCTTACATATTTTTTTGAAACCCATGGGTCTACTCCTTTTAATTCTATTTGGTTAGCTTGACAGATAACCTCTAGTAGGTTTTCTTCATTTGATCAAACCTTGAGTCATGGCCTAAGATTTTCTATCTCTTCCATTTGGTGGAACCACTTAATTAAACAAGATGGAATACGGGTATGTGCAGGATCATTATGGAAAAAACAGGTCCTTAAGTGGCAATGAAAATTCAAAAAAATCAGAGTTAGACAACTTGACGTAAAAATTTGAATAAGTTATCTATATTATTTCAAAAATATGTAAGAATAGAATCTATAGAAAATTGAATGTAGTTTCTAAAATACTAGATATATATATTTTTTTAAAATCTATTTGGTGAAAATTTGAAATTTCAATGTAGTAGTACTTAAATTTCAAGGAAAAAATAAGAAGTAGGTGTCTGTCTGACCACCCTAACCACAATAAAATGATAATATTTTTTTATAATATTTTAGATATAAGTAGAGGACTCATGTCCCAATGTGATGCATATTTTTTTGTATTTTTTTTCTAAGTATATAATTAATTATGAATTTTTTATTACAACTTTTAAAAAATATAAAAAACTCGTATATCTGACCACCTTAACTTGGTCAAAATTTCATGAAATTCATTTTTATTTATTTTTAATCCTATATTATGCAAAGCATAGAATGTGACGCATGTTTTGGATTCAAAAAATGTGATACGGTTTGAAAGATATAGATGTTTTTCAATCAGCCTATCAATCAAGACTTTAGTCATAATTCAAATAGAAAATAAATAATAATCAATTATTAAATTAAAAGTAAAGAATAATTTGTATTAGTGGAAAGCTGACAATATCCTTTAAAAACCCTTTTCGTTTCATCAATTTAGGGTAAAAAAAAAGTCATCAGCCACATGGGCAAAATCTAGAAAAGCAAGGTAAGCTCTTAAACACGTTTTTTGTGTTGACTTCTTAGGATTGGCATGTCCTAGCCAAATTCGAAAGAAAACCCAAGGCTAATCCCTAGGTAGTAGGTTTTGTCTCAGACATATCGGATATCTAATTTTTTTTATATATAATTTAAAAAAATCTAATATAGTTTTTAATATATGATTTAAAAAATTGCAGTATCCAAATCAAATATCCAATTTGAATCAGATATCCAATTTGTTTTATATATAATTAAAAGAAATCTAATATAGCTTTTAATATATGATTTAAAAAATTGCAATAAATAGTTTATAGTTTATTTTTATATATCTAGTTGAGAATATACAATATAGTTTATAATTTAATATATAACATATAATTTATGATAATCTCTTACAAAATTATGTATAATATATTATATTATTATGTATAATACTTAAATATTATTTATATATTTTACTTAATGTATACATATTTATATATATTAAGTTAATATATAAAATATTTAAATATTATCTCTTTCCCTCTCCCTCTCCCTCCCTCTCTCTATCTCTCCTAATTCTCTCTCTATCCTTTTCCATCTCTCTTTCCCACTCTCCCTCTCTCTCTCCCCTTCTTCCCCTCTTCCCCTCTCCCTTCCCGCCTAACTCTCTCTCTCTCTCTCTCTCTCTCTCTCTCTCTCAATTCTTCCTTCCCTCTCCATGGACCCCCCCTCCTAATTCTCTCTCTGTTTATCTATCTCTCTCTCTTCCCCTCTAATTCTCTCTCCTCTCCCTCCCCTTCTTCTACTCTCTCTCTCTCTCTCTCTTCTTCCCCTCTTCCCCTCCCTTCCCCCTCTAATTCTCTCTCCTCTCTCTCTCTCCCCTTCTCCCCTCTTCCCTCTCCTTCCCCTCCTATTCTCTCTCCTCTCTCTCCCCTTCTTTCCTCTTCCACTCTCTTCCCCTCTAATTCTCTATCCTATCTCCCCTTCTTCCCCTCTTCCCCTCTCCCTTCCCCTCTCCTTGCCCCTCCTAGTTATCTCTCTCTTTCTCTCTCTTTCTCCTTCCCCTCTTCCCCTCTCCCTTCCCCTTCGTTCTTCTCTCTCTCTCTCTCCCCCTTTACATTTCTCTCTTTATCTCTTGTCCACCCTCAACCTCCTAATTACTCTAGGGTCTATGTGTGCCACAAATTAGATATCCGATTTGTGGCACCAAAATCTTACTGTCACAATACATTTTTAAATGTTTTTCAAATATTGCCCGACCCCAAATCAAATATCCGATTTGTAAAACTTAGGCTTGGGCATTGCTATGGAGCAATGTATTGACACCCAACCCAAAAAAAAGTCAACTCGAAATTTTTGCATTTTTTGGTGAGTGCAAAACAATAATTTTTTCATATTGCCACTTTTTGGCCCATCATGATCAAGCACATGCCCATACCTCTTGGTATTGTCAAAAATTTCAAGGGAAAACACCTTTTTAAAAAAGGAATTCAAGTTTTTTGACATTTGTAAGACCCTATTAATTTTACTTAGATGTCCAAGTAGTAGCTCAAATCCCAATTTAGTTTGTCCTCTTTTGAGAATCCAACAATTGGTGGCCCCTAAGCTTTATTATTTTTTGTCCACCCCCTACTATGATAAATTCCTAAAGGATTGGAAGTGACCCAACATTCGAAGTATCCAAGCTTTTCCTCTTAAAATCATCTATAGACAACTCCTCCCGATAGTCTCCTTGGCAACCCAACTCAATTCTAAATGGAAGTGCAACCTCAATAAGGCATGGTGGAACAAGCTAAGCTTCCAAATGTGGAATTCAAAATCTTACGCTCAATCCCAATTAATAGCTTGGAAAGTGCTCCACATCAAGTTGCCAAGTTGCCAATTAATGATCACCTCTCCTTCATCTTCCCGCCCTCAATTTGTCCATTTTATACCAAGATGGAGTCTATCAAACATGATTTTTGGTTTTATTCTCATGCTCGCCAATTATGGTACTCCCTCTTCTCCACTCTCCCAAGTATTTTCTCTTGGGCTTGGTTTTGGAAATCTGTGCTTCTTGGCCTTCCCTTTTCCACAATATCATTACCCAAACTTTGAGATAAATAATTATTAACTCCATCTGAAGGTTTTGATTCCTGGTTGTTTTCTCTCATTATTTCCTTCCCCTGCAAGTTGAAACTTGGATGGTCTACTCAAAATTATCCCTCCATATTAACAATCTATAGTCAGTTCCTCGATTAAATCCTAATCTTATTAGAATGTTACAAAATGTTTGAGTTCCAATTATGAGACCTTTGAAGAAAAGTTGCAAGAATCTGAAGGGATTTCATTGTGATGGACTTGTTTTGCATGCTATGAAATATTCCATCTATGATTGACCATCTAGAAGATCATACCCTCCTATCTATGGTTAAAGATGTTCCTCATCTTGAGGACATGATTGATGATACTAAGGTTTTTGATGAAGAAATTCAAAGAATGATGATGTTAGGGTGTGAGATAAAGAATCTCAACAAAACTACACTTCTGAATAATGTTACTATAGATCGAACATTGTTGTTCCTATATAGCAATTGTGTGCTTCATCTTGTGAGGGTGTTTTCGGGGAGAGTTGCTAATAGAGCTATTTATGTGGCACAACTGGCTTCCTTGGTGATTAACAATACTTCCTATGTGAGATCTTCACATCTTCCTGATTCATTCAACACTACTATTGGTGATATTTTTTAGGTCATCCCTTTTTTCCTAGAAGTTCTAATTAATAATACTAATGATGGCTAAGTTTGACCCACTAGTTTCATGCATATTCATGTTGCTAGTTGTGACTCAAAATTCAATTCTCCTTTACAGATTTTATGATCAGTTATGTTATTTCTGGTTGTTCTTATACAATGTGCATGTTGTCCATATCAACGATGTCAACTAGAAATATTGGTAAAATCGTATAATTGATATCATCATGAAAAGTTTTTTATTGATTTATAATTTTAGCTCAATGTAATCTTTTGGACTACCTATTTTGCTTACGATAACTCTTTTCTTGTTCTTTTATATTGTTAATGTAATTTTCTTTTTCCAATAAATAATAATAATTCAATTGAAAATTATAAATATAAATGTTTAATCTGATTTAGTGTTGATGTCAATATGAACCAACCCAACCCTATCTTCTCAGGTAATGTCTATACAGCCCTCAAAACGACCATTTGACCATATTTATTAATTAATTAATATGGTCAAATGTAGGGCTGCATAGATAATTTCATCTTATCATACATTGTAGTCAAGACTTCTAAACATATTTTTGTGATTTGATGGAGATTTGAAACGTCATGAGTTTAATTATTGCAGCACAGCCAAGACGAACTTACGGCCAACGAAGTTTCCTGGTTATTGCACTAACTTCACTTTATTATGCTGTCGTGTTCTTGAACGTGCAAACACAGCTCACCATTTTTGTCTTCGTCGACTCGGTCATTCACACCACCAAGACTATTTCGGCTATTTCTATATCCATATTGTTAACCATTGAAGCACCGAATGCTTGTTTTCAACTAGAGGGCATTTCTAACAATATCCATTCTTCATTTGTTTGCTTTTTCACCAGAGCATCAATGGCGTCCACTTCGGCATCTGGTCGAGGAGAGCAGGAAGCCGATCCATTCTTGGTTGATAAACCTCCCAACAAAAAGATAAAATCCTCCTTGTCTCTAAAACTATTTGATGTATTCATCAACCATCGAGGCCCAGATGCCAAAACAACTCTGGCTGGGCAGCTTTACATTTCTCTACAGAAAGCTGAGATCCGGGCGTATCTAGATTCTGAAGAGACTGAACTGGGAGACTCAATCTCTTCCACAATAAAGAATGCCATATTCTCTGCCACAGTACACATAGCCATCTTCTCACCACGATATTCAGAGTCTGCTTGGTGCTTAGCTGAGCTAGCTCTAATGTTTCAGACCCGGGCTAGAATTATTCCCCTGTTTTACCATGTTCAGCCTTCAGACTTCCGCTACATCAAAAATGGAGTTGCAGAGGCATTTTCCAAACACGAAGAGAAGGGCAGATATCCTAATCATGACATTCAACAGTGGAAAGAATGCCTGCAGAACATTTCAGGGATCATGGGCTACGAACTCAACGGACAGAATGAGGAAGACACTGTCATGTGCTTTCCATCCATATATTTTTTCAATTAGCGTCAAAAACCTTTTTGTATTTAGTATATTAGATTTTATACTTCACACATGTTGGGGAAGTAGGACTATTGCTTGCAACACTTATTAAATTCAATTTTTGGTTTCTGCTTTTCCTATTTTCAGCGATCTGAACAAGCTGTGTTGTGACGTCGTGACCGCCGTGGTTAAGGAGAAGCTAAAGAGAAAAATTCCTTTACAAGTTGCAAAATATGCTGTGGGACTTGATGAGCTTGTGAAAGACTTCCACAGCCATTGCCAGAGAAATGGGCAGATGAGAGATAAAATAATTGGAATCTTTGGAATGGGAGGATCTGGCAAGACCACTCTCGCCAAAGATTTGTTCAATCGCAAACAGTCGGAATTCAGCGGATCAACTAGTCTGTTTGATGTGCGGGAAAACCATGTCAAAGGTAGGCTGAATGCTCTGCAAAGTGAGCTTCTCGAGGATCTGTTTCTTCCAAAGCCTCTCAAGGATCTGTTTCTTCGAGAAGAAAAAAAAATTCCTAGTGTAGAAGTTGGAATCGCTGCTATCAAGGATAAACTTGAAAGTAGCCGCGAATCAAGATTCCTTATACTTATAGACGATATTGATAGTCAGATACATTTAGATGCCCTATTACCTATAGATGCCCTCAATCCCCGAAGTTTGGTGATTGTCACAACCCGTGACGAGAGGCTCCTTATACAGGCCGGAGTAAGAATCCGTTACAAGATGAAAGAAATGAATCCACAGCATAGCAGACAACTTTTCTGCTGGCATGCGTTTCATAGACAATCTTGTAAAAGTGGATTTGAGAATTTGGTAGACAGCTTTGTCAAAGTGTGTGGAGGTTTACCTCTTGCTCTTCGAGTAATGGGCAGTCATGTTTTTGGCAGTGGCAAAGCTTATTGGAAGTTACAATTAGATGTTGTTAAGGCAAGACTACACAAAGACATAAAACATACGCTTAAAATAAGCTATGATGCTCTGGCGGAGGATGAAAAACAGATCTTTATGAATATAGCATGCTTTTTCATAGGGAAAAAGGTGAGCAGGGCCATAAGTATATGGAAGTCTTCCAGCTGGAGAGCCAAACATGCACTTCAGACCCTCAAAGACAAAGGCCTTGTTGAAGTGCAACTTTGTGTTGAGTGGAACGAAGACGAATATGAGCCAACATTTATTCTGAGCATGCATGACCACCTCCGCGAATTGGGGAGAGAAATGGCAGACAATGAAATGAGCAATCCTCGTCGGCTGTGGCGTCATACAGATCTTGTATGTGTTTTTTGCAGCCTTAATTTCAAGTTGGAAATGGTTTTTTTCTATAAGCTATTAAAACATTTACACGTAACTTAGAATTAATATTTTCTAACTCCATAGAATTTTGATTTCAGATTCCACTGGAAAACATTCTCACGAAGTCCGGAGGAAAGAATTTCAGATGTTTTAATGAAACTGCTGAGCACATGGCATATCTTCTGGAGACTTCGAAGACACCAAGTGATTTACAATGGCTTGAACTTCGCTCTGAGTCCAATCTTTGGCATATTCATGAATGGATTCCTCTACAAAATTTGCACGCTTTAAGACTTAAAGGAGTATCACCTTCGAGATTGTGGCAAAGGGATTGTTGGGTTAAACTAGCTCTTGGGTTAGAGTTAGTAAATTAATCATAAGTGGTTTTTAGTCTATGGTTTTGCATGTATGGAAGTCTATATAATGGCTTGGTGACTCCATTGTATGTGTGGCTGGTTAAAGCCTCCAGGCTTAGCCCGATTGAGGTTGAGGATTAATATGAAGATCTTCATTGCTGGTTTTTTTTCCCAGTTTGGGGTTTTCCAGGGTAAATCATGTGTTGTGATTGTGTTCTTGTTCATGCTTGATTTGTGTTTCTGTTTTTATTCTTCATTTGATTCCTAACAAGTGGTATCAGAGCAAGGTTTTGGGATTTGCTTTTTGCTTGCATGTGCAGGTTTGTGAGTTGCATGTACTTGCATGTGCATTGCATGGACTCACATGTGGCTTGCATGTGCTTGCATGTTGATGCATGTAAGGTTTTCAGGTGTTTAAGGTTCTGGGTATTTCTTCCGTGATTTTTTTTTTAGCCTGAAAAGCTTGAGGAAGTTTGAAAGAATCAAATGAAGATTGAACTTTGGAGAAGTATTGAGCAATCCGACCGATGCATTGATGAAGAACGTATAATGGGAGAAGTTTGAGCATGTGTGCAACTGGAATGTTAACGAAGCGACGCGGTGAATGCGCTCATTCTAGTTGTAATGGAGGTCTTGTTTGGCTTTCAAGATGAAGTTGGATTTCTCTCAATTTTGTCAAGCCAGAAAGTTGAGAAAGTATGTGTAAGATTGGTCGCGGTTGCTATTGTAAGCATGTTGGTTGTAGCAAGAACAAGATTGATTGGTCGTGGTTGCTATTGTAAGCATGTTGGTTGTAGCAAGAACAAGATTGTAATGGAGTTGTATGTAAAAATTTTTTTGTATACATGTATATGGGCCAATGGCTGTAAGACCTGGTATGGCTTGCTTGATCCCTGAAAGGAAAGGCCTTGTATGTGCTTGTGGAAGGGGGGTTTGGTGCTAACCCCAAGACCAAGTTTAAAAGGGGGATTGTTGGGTTAAACTAGCTCTTGGGTTAGAGTTAGTAAATTAACCATAAGTGGTTTTTAGCCCATGGTTTTGCATGTATGGAAGTCTATATAATGGCTTGGTGACTCCATTGTATGTGTGGCTGGTTAAAGCCTCCAGGCTTAGCCCGATTGAGGTTGAGGGTTAATATGAAGATCTTCATTGCTGGTTTTTTTTCCCGGTTTGGGGTATTCAGGGTAAATCATGTGTTGTGATTGTGTTCTTGTTCATGCTTAATTTGTGTTTCTGTTTTTATTCTTCATTTGATTCCTAACAGGGATGACCAGGTATATGTTTTTCCTTGATCAAAGAATAAATTTTTCTAGCATTTGCAAATAGTTCGTTCTTGTAAGACTTTTTATCATTAAAATTTTGGAAAAAAGTGATTGTAAATTCCAGGTTCCACTCAAGTTCAAAGAACTATATTGGTGCTATT
The DNA here is from genome assembly GCA_007115665.2 of Sequoiadendron giganteum. Taxonomy (NCBI): domain Eukaryota; kingdom Viridiplantae; phylum Streptophyta; class Pinopsida; order Cupressales; family Cupressaceae; genus Sequoiadendron; species Sequoiadendron giganteum. The sequence continues at coordinate 265,232,806 of CM021103.1, forward strand.
CTGGTCATGATATTGCAGATTTAAACGAACTGGTGAGTTGTTTTGGAATGTTCAAACATCTGGAAAGTTTGCACCTAGTATTATGTGGAGCTCGAATCTTAGAATGGAATTGCTTGCTAAAATCTGTAAGAGAACTCACCAATCTGAAAACTTTAAAGTTTGCATCCTTAAACGTAGAAGGGGAATTCACTTTGAGCAACAGGGAAGAGACTACTGATGATCGGTTTCGTATGAGAAGCCTTGAAGCCATAACTCTGTGTTTGGCATTCAAAACAAAGGAGGTCTCAATTAGTGGACAGTTGTGTCGCACCCTCAAATCTCTTAAGCTTTATTCTATGGTAGATCTAATTGAAGTGGATTTAGCAGGGGTGACCACACAGGAATGCCTGGTGCTGTTGGATTGTGAAAAGTTGACAAAAGTATTGGGCAATGATCTGCTAGAACTTGAAATGTTCAGCATAAAATTTTGTCGGACTATCAGAGAGTTGCCAAATTTTGGGCGCATCACTTGCCTCAAGAGGATCTATATTCGCCGCTGTCGGAACCTGCAGGATATATCAGCTATGGAAAGATTCAAGGGATTGAAAAGGTTATGGATTTCGTATTGTCCAGAGCTGAAGAATATAAAATCTATTGAACAATTGAAGGGATTGAAGAGAATCTGGATTGAGGAATGTACAAAGCTGCAGGGTGCAATTTGTCTCAAAGAATTGAAGGGTTTGAAGAGAATCTTCATTGGGGGTTGTACAAGGCTACAAAGTATAGAAGGCATCGAATTTTTAAAATGCGTCGAGAGCATTATCATTACTGCATGTCCGAAGCTGCAGAATATAAGGGGTATTGAAGAATTGAAAGGACTGAAGGAGATGATTATTGAAGATAGTCCTATAATAAGTTATGTCGAAAGGTTGCAGGTATCAAACGCAGATACGTCTATTTTATCATTAGTTTCTCTATTATTTCCTTTGCGATTTCTTTTAATTTTTGGAACGGTTGCATCTGAATAAAGTATTTCTAAATCTTCTGTTTTCGATTTTTCATATATACTGTTGAAAATAATTTAGTGAGAGCACTGTGATTTCAGAGATTGCCGTGGGAGCTTACAATTCTAGTGGGAAGATTGAAAATGTCCGATTTAGTAGCAAATGAAGATGTCTTCACACGGAATTTGCCCGGGGCATATTTTAATGCAGATAAAATTGGCGGCACATTGTCTATGGCGGATGGCTTCTTTGAAATAGAAAGTGAGAAGATGAGTAGGAAACAGGTAGAGGAGATGATCAATTCCTTTCATAAAACCCAACATTGGCTCTGTACATTCATCTTTTGCGCTATACTTAATGGGTTACCTCACATAGGGAGCGACATTTGTAATGGTACTGAGATTATGGTCGAGGGGGATCTTGACCGAACACATACTAACCTCTGTAGTGATCGCGCAAATTGGATATATGTGTGCGTGGTTAATGAAGAAAAGCTCTCAAAATACGACTCATGGTTGCCATCACAAGATGAAGAGAAGGCATTTTTAATGGGAGTGAAGAAAAGGGAGGAAACAAAAACCCTTCACATATTGCAAAGCTTATTTGCTCAACTATGCATCAGCAATAGAATTGTGGCTATCGACAAAGTTGATGAGAATGATTATGACGAAGTGGGGAAAGAGGGTTTCTACTAGGGGAAACGTATCAGTAGCTGTCAGGGCTAACTTCGCGCATTCGTGCAGACTGCAAAATAGGTCCAATTTCAAATTTATTTTTTTTGGGCTTCTTTATAAGCGAGTTAGGACCTTGAAAAGAAAAAATTGGCTTCTAGGTATTTAAAATGCATCTTGTAGAACCCGTAAAGCGAAAGGTGTTTTAAAACCTTCACCCCATACATCTTTACCACTTCGCCAGTACCAATTCATTAGACAAACAATAAAAACCCACAAATATTTAAAGTGTTTTCAATAGTTTTCAATGTGGGATTAATTTTTTTTGTCAACTACACATTCAGTAGTGAACATATATTGGTGTAATTTGTAAATTTTTATTGGCATAAATAAAACAACGTAATGACTAAAATGTAAACGGTTATTGGGGGTACAGGTGAATATGGAGTGAATGGGTATTGGATCATGGGCGGCTATTGGGGGTTTTCCCCTATGATGATTTGGTTGAGTATTTTGACGAGGACAAAGAATATGATAGTGGTGATGACAATTATAATGATGATGTAACTTCTGATTGAAATTTTTGTATTTATATTATATTATATTTATATTTTATTTTATTAGTAAAAATATTTTGAAGAAGAAGTTAAATTAATAAGACATAGATTAGAAGAAGACATTGCCATAATTAAAAAGTGTGCAAATACATAATTTAAATTCTTAAGAGTTTGTGGTCAAAGACAAAGTTTTCTTTTGATTTAAAGTATATGAGAGTTCAATAAAATTTTGTAATACTACCAAGCTAGCTTCCAACTTTGTCAAGCTGTTCAAGATGCTAGAAAAGATCAACCCAAGGGATTACAAATTTACTTTACCACCTACTTTGGACAAGTTCCATAATACACTTCATTTAGCTTTTAATGCAACATGTAGTCAATTTGACTCATGTACTTAATTGGGATTCCTTGCAAGGGTAAGATTTATGAATTATAGTCATAGAACTATTAAATGTAAATGAGCATTAATGATTGTAGATCCATAACTCCATCCTCCAGTAATGTAAATTCTAATAGGATCAATACTCTCAAGAGAGTGAACACTTGGGAAGATTGTGGAGACATAGGGTAAACTATTGCAATGAAAAATCAAGCAAATAGTGAACACATTTTATTTATCCATTAAATTAGAATGTGACTAATCATTAATTAAACTAGAAGAATCATTTAGTAGAAAATTAAAATAAAAAACCAAATATGAAACACATAACATTAGAATTACATGGATAAACCCTTTCAAGAAAAAAAATCCACCACTAAAGGGATTTTTGAGCTCGTATTAATCAAATAAATATTATTACATAATGAAAATCCACCCAATGCCTTAACTTGCTAATATTTCAATTACATGTTGCAAGACATAATAAAAACTTGATCTCACCCCTCTAGTTTATAATGCAAAGAGAAGGAAAACCACAAATGGTTTCCCAAAACCATGGTCTAGGGCATAGATACATGACCCATAATGCACTTATTAAGCAAGTTCAAGATGTATCTTTGACCTCATTACTCTAGTAGACCCACATTTGCAAGTCTAATGCTCCACTATGGAGTGGACAACTAATGTGAAACCCACTTGTCATGACATCATCCTCCACTCTTCACAATGTAAATTTTGAGTGTTGCATAAAAGAGAGATTCTCAATAATAATATGATGATCATGATCATGATTTTAAGTCTTACCAACTATAACTATCTTCATAAATGTCATTAGGACAATATTTGAGATTCTTAAGAGAATAATAATAAAATGTTATCTCTCTCTCAACACTTCATGGGTATCCAAGTACCTATTCAAAGAGTGATGCAAACATGTAATATGCATAAGATTGTATGGTTAATAACATCTAATCTTATTATTCTCCTAATTAATATTATACATTTCAAAAATAGGAAGCATAAATAAATCAAGTTTAGGATGAGGTGAGGCCCATAACCTTCCTACACCAATGATTTTTTTTAGTGGTGAATCTTCACTAATTGGTGAATAGTTCATATTCACAAATTTGAATTTGGTAAAAATACTCCAACCAACAAGGGGGGAAATCATTTTAATTTTACGAATTATCAATCAAATGCATTTTAGTTTGCCATAATTTTTATTTTTTTAGGCATTTGTAACTAATATTTTTCCATAGTAAACTACACATTTCTAACGGTGATTCACCTAAAATTTTGGAGGCCCATGTATTAATTTACTGACATATTTTCCAATACCATTAAAATTTCACCATGTATGAGGACCCATTTCACTAATACCGTTACAAATCCGTGCTAATCATAGGGACATAATCGCCTTGAGAATTATAACGTATGTATTTTATCAAGGTCGAATTTGCCCATCTATATCACCATTTTATAATCACATGAGATTCACCAAATTATTATTGGATCATTTAAAAATCCTATGAAATTCACCATAAATAAATGTATATATAAATACTATTGTTTGAAAAATCTAATTAATATATTACACATTTTTCTCAACTTTAAGCTCTTGATTCATATCATAGACAAGTTACAACTAAAAGCATTAGTAAGTGAATGAAAACCTAAAGTTAAGTGATCATTTCTTTATAGTTATAATATTAGTTATTTATTTATCATTTTCACTGAACATTCTTACATTTGATATTGAGTAGGGAGATATCTAGGGCCCATGGATCTATATTCTATGATTTTCTATGATTGGACTTGGAAAGAAAGATATTTTTTGTAGCTTTTATTCCATGAGAGATGCCAAACAGGAACAAGTTTCCTAAAAGTGAAGAGAGCTCATCAAAATGTAGAAACATAATGTCATACAAGTTGGAAATATTTGCAATCTATCATATCTGGAGCTACAACATTAGCACTTCTACCATATATTAATGAACAAGGAAATGCCTCAAGAGAAGATAAAAATGAGTTGATTGAATTGGATGACAATATCATAGATGATGTTTTAGGGGATACCCATGTAGTGAATTAAAATTGTGATCTATAGAAAAATACATAAGATGTTTGACATCAATTATTTATTCAATACATTGGGATGAATTAATAGTTCTACAAACTATTTCAATTATCCTCTCTATAATGTTTATAACTGTAAATGAAAATATAATTATACTAAATTGCAAAATCTAAATATCTAGTTACAATGGACTAGTGAAAATAAATGTTTGCATAGGAAAAATTATAACTTAAATTAAACAAAAATGACATGTACAAGTTCTAAAGATGATTTTGTAATTCAAAGGGAGTATTTGACTCGAACACCAATGCTTAACACAAATTTCATCACAACACATTGTCATCCAGTACAAACATGACATAGAAAGTGTAGAAAATACATAATGTAATCTTACACACATAACAATAGAAATGTCAAGATCATTTATAATTTCTTATGTTTTAGAAATGGCAATACAACTTAACTATTGAAATTAAAATCAAGTGAAAATAAAGGTATGAAAAGATAGAACTATATTTCCATTTATCTTTCTTCAATGAAGAACCTATACACACACAATAAAGAGAAAGTTTTATTTGGTTTGGATGTTTAGAGTCTTGCCTCAATCAAATCCCCATTTCATTATTTTACCCCCATGGAAACCAATGTTTTGATATATATTGAAAAAGATGTAAATGATGCAATGAAAATTGCTATGAAAAATGATATAAATAGCTTAATAACAAGATATTAACACTTGATGCATTCAAATGTTAATATGAGAGAAAATATAGTGATAGTAAAGAATAAAATCACCTTGAAACTTCAAAGAATCCTCAAAGGTGATTCATTATTTCAAGAATGTTGCTAAAAATGAGAGATAATGACATGCAATGTAATTGGTAGCTTGATGTGCTTTCAATGGTATACAATATTATTGCTTCAAAAAAAATTATTCAACTCATGAGTTTATGTGTGAGTGAAAGAGATAGCATGAGAAATAAAAATAATCCCTTTCCAAAACAAGTCAAGTTGATTTTGTTGATTTTGTTCAATGTTACTACATGCAGGGCCATTACATGAAAGAAAAACATGAGAAATTAATGCTCCAATAGCCACTAGAATCATGAATTTTTATAAGATGCTAGCACATCGTGCATACATCCAGAAAAAACAATTTCATTTAGAAGAATTCAAACATAGAAAACCAAGGATTGCATGAAATTAACAAAAATGCATGATTCAAGTACTAGTAACATTTTGAAATTAAATTATTTATATCAAAGGGCTAAAGAGAGGGTGTTGTGTGGCGTGAAATTGTAAGGTGTGTAATTTATGACACTACTTTGCCCTCACTTTCTAGTAAGCATATGAACTATACTAATATATGCATGCTAAAGTAGAAAATAACAATTACAGATGTTACCAAAGGACATTATAGATGATGTAGAATCTTTAATCTAGGTTGATATGCCCCCAAGAAGAAGACCTATAAAAAAAACTAGAATTTCCTAAATAAATATGTAAATATTCTACAAAAATCTTTTAAAAATACTACACTGCATATAAGAGAAACACAAAACTAGTAGTCATGCAATCAAGCACACAAAGACAACACTCAAAAAGAGGGAGAGAAAAGGAGAGATAATAGGAAGATCATGCTAGATAAATGAATTAATAGGTATGACTAGAAAATTTTATTATTCTAAAGTCCATACAAATGGTTTTGATTAATCATGGTACTACAAGTTATGTTGTATTATAACCATGAAAAGTGTACGACATATAAAGAACCATAGTCTAGAAAGTTGTATTATGCTATTTGGTTCATATTCTACTAAGCTATGAGGGTTCAAGCAAGTGATTTTTTAATGCTATGAGAATTAAGAAAGTAGGGTGTGTACATTATGAGAGTCACCCCTTAAAATAATTGTGTGATGAAAATAATTTAAGTTATTTTAAAGAGATAAAAATAAAGGATGCTTGAAAAATAAGCATCAATAAGGATGTTGTATCATGAGACACATGAGATTATGTTCATGGGATGATATCACACAATACAAGGATGTCATGTGGAAAATATAGCATCACTTGTATAAAATCACACGAATAGATCCACGGACATGTGATCAATATAAATATATGACAATATTCTATATCAATGAAAAATAATCATGTATGTTAATCAAACATACACCATTATGCCAATGTGGGAGTCCACATTTCTTTTCTTTTCTTTTCATGTACAATTTATTGTGATTTTTCTCTAAGTGTGGTGATAAGAAAGGCCTTCCTACAGCCTCATGGACTCATTGCATCCAACCAAAAGATAGAGAAGGTTTGGAAATTATTGATTCATGTATACCCAAGGCATATGTCTTTCTACAAAGTGGATTGTTAGAGCTTTGTATGAAGAGGCCCCTTAGAGGTGCTCGGTTCAACATTACATCTAATCTAATACTATACGATTTGAACTTTGGTCAATTGAAAAGATAAAATTATTCTTGCATATTTTTTAAAACCCATTGGTCTACTCCTAATTTTATTTGTTTAGCTTGGAAAATAAACTCTAGTAGTTATCTTGGTTTGATCAAACCTTGAGTCATGGCTTAAGCTTTGCTACCTCTTCCATTTGGTGGAACCATTTAATTCATCAAGATGAAATACCTCCTAATGTTATCAAAATTTTCAAGGTAAAACACCTTTTTAAAAAATGAATTCAATTTTTTTGAGATTTGTAGGACCTTATTAATTTTACTTGGATGTCCTAACAACAACTCAAATCCCAATTTAGCTTGTCCTCTTCTAAGAATCCTATAGTTGGTGAAACCTAAGCTTTATTATTTGTTTTCCACCCCTTATCATGATAAAGTCCTAAAGGACTAGAGGTGGACCAACATACGAAGTATCCAAAATTTTCCTCTTAAAATCATCTATAGAAAACTCCTCATTATAGTCTCCTTGGAAACTCGACTTAATTATAAATGGAAGAGAAACCTCAGTAGGGTACGGTAGAACAAGCTAAGCTTCCAAATCTAGAAATCAAAACTTGATGCTCAATCTCAATTAATAGCCTAAAATGTTATCCACATCAAGTTGCCAGTTAAAGATTACCTCTCCTTCATCTTCCTACCTCCGGTTTGTCCATTTTGTACCAAAATAAATTCTATCAAATATGAATTTTTGTTTCATTCCCATGCTCGCCAATTATGGTACTCCCTCTTCTCCACTCTCCAAATTCTTTTATCTCAAGCTTGGTCCTAGAAAATTATGCTTCTTGGCCTTCCCTTTTCTATAATATCATTACCCAAACTTTGAGATAAGTAATTATTAGCTCCATCTAGAGGTTTTGATGCCTAGTTTTTTTCTCTCATTATTTCCTTCCCCTACAAGTTGGAACTCAAATGTTATGCTAAAAATTATACCTTCATATTAACAATCTATAGATTGTTCCTCGATTAAATCCTGGTCTTACTAGAATGTTGCAAAATATTCAGGTTCCAATTATGAGACCTTTGAAGAAAAGTTGCAAGAATTTGAAGGGATTTCATTGTGATGGACTTGTTCTACATGCTATAAAAGATTTCATCTATGATCGATCATTTAGAGGATCATGTCCTCCTATCTATGGTTAAAGATGTTTCTCATCTTGAGGGTCACACAGTTGATGATACCGAGGTTTTTGATAGAGAACTTAAAAAAAAATGCAATTTAAGAATGATGGCATCGGGATGTGGGATAAAGAATCTCAACAAAACTACACTTTTCAATAATGTTACTACAAATCAGACATTGTTGTTCCTGCATAATAGTTTTATGCTTAGTCTTGTGAGGGTGTGTTACTACTTATTTACTTTTACCTAGCTAGGTGAAAATGCATTAAATGAATGTATTTATGCTTAATGTGTATTAGAAATATGAAGAATAAATGTCTTATTTAATTTGATATTATGAAATGATTCTAATTGTGAAATATATGATGCAAATGAATGTATTGTTTTCAGCTAACTATTGTTTCAATGAGCTAAGTTGGATGCAGGGATAGAATCAAGACTCTTAAAGAGAGAGGAAGTATAACTCAGGAGAAGAGCTTGGTCAAGTAACCTTTGATGAGACCTAAGTTGAGCTTTCACATACACTTCTAGTTTGGTTGAGTCAAGATAATAGCTTGGGAAATAGTAAGTTACCTCTAGTCTTATTTGTGTATGATTAGAAGTATTTAGGGTTTTATTTGTGAATATTCTTGTTTTGGGGGTTAAAAGTATTGAGTCTCTTTGTCTTGTGTGAGTTCTTCTTTATGTGTTTATATTTAATCAATGGGATATATACATAAAATATATATGTATGTGTGAACGATAAACTCATACACATGAGTAAATATGTGCATGAGTATATGTAGATAAGCATATCTATGCATGCTCATGGATAGATTACCCATATGCATGAGAATATAAATCAGACAAAGCTAACATATGTATACAATTTTTGTATATATGTCAATCGATTACTATGAATATATGTTTAAATATCAAGGAATTATATATATATATATATATATATATATATATATATATATTAATATTAATATACGTGTATGTGTTGATGAAAAGGAAACATCCATACTAGTATATTAATATATATGTATATATACAAACGTATATATATGCATACATCAATATGTGAAATATGAGAATATGTGAATGTGTATTCATATATCAAATAATGCATTCTATAAACTTGCAAGTTGAGATATATATATACATATATACATATTACATTATGTATATATATACATATTATATATTAAATATATATATGTTAATGATATCAAATAGCATAGAAATGTTATAAAGCACATAACTTATATTGAACAACAAGTATAATGTGCAACATATACATATAGTATATGGTGTTGTTAATAAAGGGAATTTGCACCAATATGGGCAACGCATAAACATTAACATTGTGGCGAGTATTTAAATGCTTTGTGATATATAAAAATTGGTAGATAATCACATGAAACCAAAGAAAACCAGCGTGTGATATATTCAGCCAAGACTAAGTCAAAATGCAAGGCAAAGTGAATATTCACGCACAAGAAATATTGACCCGTTCTAAGCAAACAACGACCAAAGGAATAGGGGCACGCGATATTTTGGTGGTGCCAATATATGAAAGTATGAGTTTGTTAGAAGTTTAAACTATAATTTGAATTCCTACATATGAAGAAAATTGGAATATGAGAATTGGTCAAATAAGAAGTTGGCCAAATAGAGCCGGCATGTAGAAGAAAATAATCTTACATTTTAGATTATCATTCTTGTTGTCCAGTTGAATAAGCGACTCATTCTTCATGATAAAATTTGGTTGTGCATGTGTTTACCGTACAATGATTTTAGTTACCACCTTTTATTTTTCTTGCTAAGTCGAACCTTTTGGATTGAGAAGTGTCATATTTGATAGCTTGTTTCTAGCCTACAGTTGCTCACTTTGGTGTATAAATAGAGGTGATTTCTACCTCATTTGGGATGCATTATGCACACTTGGTGCTTAATTTTTGAGTTGTATTCTGATTTTTTTAGTAGAGAGTTGTGAGGTGTTTTTTGGGAGTTTGTGAGAGGTTTTGAGAGCAATATTTTGGTGAAGTGGAAGAGAGATAGTTGGGATTTACTTGTTGTTTTGGGAAGGCTGAGCTAGGGAAACAAGTTTGGTCAATTGGAGCATTGTTTAACCAGGCATGATAAATTCTACTCCTTTATACTTTATTTGTATTTGAAAATATTGTGTGACATTATTTGCCTTGTCTGGGAAATTTGTTTAATTTCTTATTAAGGAAAGGTTATTCTCGTATTTATGTGAAAACGAAGACTCTTGATAGTCTAGGGATTTTATTTGTTTGAAGTGTATGTATTTATTCCATATTAAGGAATGGGTTTTTATAGAGGGTTTATATGCTATATTATGGTTAGAGTTTATATATAGTTGATGCTTAGTTTAAGTTGGGTTATAAAGTTACTCTGATTTACTTAGTAGAAGTGTCTTAGTTAACAATAGAGGTTATAGGTTATTCTTGGGGTTAAGGTTACTCCATGGCATAAGGGGATAGCCTATGCATAGGTTATGAATGGTCAATACAAATAGAGCTAGGAAAGTGTGTGAGTGTGTGATGTCCATTCCAGATTAGGGGTGATGAATACTTTAGCTAAAGTAGTGTAAGTTGTCACTATTTACACTATCAGTTCACTGTGATTCATGATTATGTACTAGGCAAGGGATATTCATACATGTAAGTTGTAACCACTATATGTTAGTTCTAGAAATGTATAGGACACATCACTAAGCTCAGGGAAGGTCTATGTTAATATGAGGTTACCAAACCAATCTCTTTTTCGAAGGGTAGAGTCATCTTACCAATTTTGGTAAATGTGTGGGGGACCGCAGTTAGTCCAAGGTTGACAGAAAAGCGCTTGAGTGATGCTTCTCCTCATTATTTAGCAACCAAGATTTGATGATGGATACCTGGACCATGCATACATCTATTTCTAGTAAGGTCAATGGAGCCATGTATGTGTTTTTGTATCCATTATGATGGAATCATTGTAAAATAGAAATGTTATCATGAAATTATGTACTATGAAATCAATATATTGGAAAGTTGTAATACTTTGATATAATGCAATGGGAAAGATTAAAAATATGTGATTTCAAATGTGCATGTTATCTTTATATTTGAATAGAAAAAATTTATTGCTCATCATGGTTAGATGCTTAAACTATTTACTTGAGGTTAAAGCATAGGAAATTTACTGTGTAGAACAATGGATATATTACACATGGTATCAAAACTACCAAGTTTAGCTTTGGAACCTATGTGCTTTCTATGTTTTCCCCTCCAAAATTATGAGTCTAATATTTAGAAATTCTTGTGCTAGGATGGTGCATCTCAAGTAAAATGCAATAAAGTTAGTGATTGGAAATAAGCGCTACCTATGGGCCAAAAAGGAAAAAGAAGCCCTTGTTCGTACCATTGAGAGAACCAGTCATGACAATGCCATTTGGCTAAGCGATACTGAGACTATCTGTCACACCCTTTCACAAATTATTCAAGAGAGAAGAAGGATGAGAGATGATGCCAATTTTAATTACTTACCATTTGTTTCTCTGGCCAAATCGGACTCATTACCACTTTCCAAGGATATATCCTTGGAATGTATTGTCATTCCAGCATTGATATTTAGAGACCCTCAAGTTATATGTATGGTTGAAGTTATTTTTAAAGACTCTAGGGGTGAGTCAGGGGGATACATTCCTCGAAGTTATGTATCAAAAGATAAATCTAAGGGTTACTATCCTTTTTGGGATAGCGATGAGAAAAAATTAGAGGGATATTTTCCACATAGTTATGTATCTGAGAGTGAATCTAATAGATACTATCCTCTTGACTATTTAAATAGTCATTCTATGTAAAAGAAAGGATATTGAAATCCTTATGAATAAATGAAAAGTTATGTTTTTTTAATGAAAACTTTTGTATGAGATTCTCAATGAAATTTATTATGTATGAATATATTACTCTTTTGGAATGTTTTCAATACATAAAGTAAGCCATGATAGGGTCTAATTAAAGATGAACCTCCAAGTATAACTTTTACTTGATAAAATGGTTAGGACAATAACTAATATTGGAGAGAGTCAAGAAGTTGGACAAGGTCCGAACAATGTCAAAGCTAAGCTGGACCGTCTTCTAGCAATCATGGATGAAACAAGAGAAAGGATAGGAAACCTTGAACAAGAAGTGAGGGGAAAAGAAAGAGAGGAAGAGGAAGTACCACACAATGAGGAGGAAGAAATTCCCAACAATGAGGAAGAAGGGGAGGATTCTCAAAACCCTACTAAAAATAGTGATCAAGAAAGAGATGGGTCACAATCATATTTTGAGGGAACTAGAAGAAAGCAATTGGCAACTAAGTTATGTAGGGATATGAGAAAAATTACCCATCCCAAATTTGAAGGAAGCACCAATGGAGAATAATTTGAGGCTTGGTTAATTCGAATGGATAAGTATTTTGAGATAATAAATTATTCAAAGGTCAGTAAAGTTGTGTGGGGATCTTTCCAATTAGTAGGAGAAGCCTCTAACTAGTGGATGAACAAGAAAATGGAACTTAGAATCAGTTCCTAAAATCTGACCTAAAATGAGTTTGTTGTGATTTTTCATAAGAGGTGGTTACCCCAACTCTTCCTCGATCAAAAGATAATTGATTTCTAGAATTTTAAGCAAGGGGAATCTTTAGTGAATGAATACTAATAGAAGTTCACTTGTCTCTTGAGGTATGTACTAATGTACCTAAAAGATGAGCGATTTCATATCAAGAAGTTCATTATGGGTCTGAATGGCCAAATAGGTGGTGAGGTGGATGTACATAGTCCGACCACTATGGACATAGTATATGAGAAGGCAATCAAGCAAGAGCAAAAGCTCAAAGCCATCTCGAACTACCGAGAGAGGAATTGAAAGAAGTTTGGTGGGATTCAATTTGATCAAGCTCCAAAGAAGTATAACATGAGGGACGGGAAGCTCAAAGGCAAGGGGACAAGGGACCCCACAAAAATTGGAACAATCAGAGAAGGGATCATTGAGGAAATAACTACAAAAATGTCAACAACGATAACTATAACAAAGCTAGAGGGAATAGTGGTAATTTTGGTAGGCCAGCAAAAAGGAGAGGACCACTAAGAGGATTATTTACATGTGGTGGGAATAATTTTTCTAATCAATGTCCCAAAAAACCATCAAGTTCACAACCACATGGTAATTCACTTCCTGCTCAACAGGATGCATTTCAATAAAGGATCCATATTGCAGTGGACAATCGACAGGCAAAATACTAGATCACCCCAGTGGAAAATCCAAGTACTTTGTTTGGTTTACCTATTTCCATACTAATTGATATTGAAGCCACTAAAAAATTCGTTTCACCTAGAGTAGCTAATCAAATTTTTAAGAAGGTTGGTTTTATGGAAAATTCTTGGGTTGTAGAATATGCAAACCAAGAAAGAGCAATAGTGAATTAATGTGTATTTGAGGCAAGGGTTGAACTTCCAAGTTTCTCAATGGAAGTAAACTTATACCTAGCTCCCTTAGGTTCAAATGATGTCATCATAGGAATGAATTGGCTATGGAAGCATAGAGCTAAAGTGGATTACTATGCTAAAACTATAGAATTATTAGATTAATTAGGTAACCAAGTGTCTTTGCAAGGAACACCTAGAGAAGTGAAACTACAACAAATTTCAGCTATGCAAATGCATAGGGAAAAAAAGAAGGGTTTCCAACTCTTTGCAGTCAAAATGGATAAACTAGATGATGTCATGAATTGTGAACCTCAAGATTTTCAAGAAATTGAAGAAGGAGAAGTGGTGGAATTTGGAGATATGAATATGGAGAAATATCATCTTATGGAAATTAGTGGATGTCTTTCCAAAAGAACTACTTAGATTGACTCCCAAGAGAGTATTTTATTTCTCCATCGACCTAGTACCAGAGTTAGAACTTGTATCTAAAGTACCCTATAGGAGGACTAAAATGGAATTAATGGAGCTTAAGGCACAGTTGGAGGACTTGTTGTCCAAGGGATTAATAAGACCCATTTTTTCACCCTGGGGAGTGCCACTGATCTTTGTGAAGAAGAAGTATGGTACACTACACTTGTGTATAGATTATTGGATGCTTAACAAAGCTACGATAAAGAATAATTACCCATTTCCATGTATTGATGATCTTTTTGATGAAATGTGAGGAGCGACCATTTTTTAAAGATTGATATGTGATCTAGTTATCATCCACTGAGGATCAAAGATGAAGATAGTTTTAAAACTAATTTTAGGACTAGATACGAACATTATGAGTTCACATTCCTACCCTTTGGACTTACAAATGTAGCTACAACATTCATGAACCTAATAAAAAATGTATTTAGAGTTTGCCTGGATAGGTTTGTATTCATTTTTGTGGATGATATCTTAATCTATTCCACTAATGAAGAGGAGCATTGCAAACATTTTAGAGATAGTTCTCCAATGATTAAGAGAGCACAAGATGTATGGAAAAATATCTAACTATACCTTCTTTCAAAAGTAAGTGTAGTACTTGGGACATGTAATTTCGGCTAGAAGTTTTATGGGTTTGGTTGGTTGCTATCAAAAGTTTGTTGCAAACTTTTCTAGGATAGATTTTCCTATTACTTCATTGTAGAGGAAATATAAGAAGTTTGAGTGGTTGGAAAAATGTCAAGCAACATTTGACCTACTCAAGGAGAAGTTGACTACCACACTAATATTAAAGGTACCTAATCTAGAGGGCAAGTTTACTGTCCTCATAGATGCACCGGGTGAAGGATTAGGAGTTTTGATGCAAGAAGGACAATTCATGGATTATGAATCTATAAATTTGAAGCCCTATGAACAAAATTATGCCTTGCATGATTTAGAGTTAGTGGTAGTTGTTCATGCATTACAAATGTGGAGACATTATCTGATGGGAAATCCTTTTAAATTGAAGACCGATCATCATGGTCTAAATTATTTATTTACCCAACCCAATCTGAATGCACGACAAAGAAGGTGGTTGGAATTGATATCAAACTATGACTTCAACATCAACTACATTAAGGTAAAAGAGAATCAAGTTGCAGATTCCCTAAGTTATAGAAGGCATATCACCTATATGGTAACAATTCAAACCAATTTTAAGGGATAGGTGTTGCAAGAATCCATGGGTGATGAATTTTATGAGCAAGTTAAGCAAGCACTCAGGGATAATCCACAAGATGAAAGGTATGAAGGTTTTCACTTTGAACCAAATGGATTAATAAGGTTTAAAGGGAGAGTATATATACCTAATTCAGAGGAATTAATAAATCTGTTGTGGAAAAAAGTTCACAATGCACCATACTTTGGACAGTGTGGTGTGACAAATATGTTGTCATGTGAAGCCATTACATTTCTAGAAGGGAATGAAGGGGGATGTTGCAAGATGCTTAGAGTGTCAAAGAGTAAAGGTATAACTATTGGAGTGAAAAAGACACTGAGAGGGGGTGGGGGGATGAATCAGTGTCATAAACTGATTTAACAAATTTTACATAAACTGAAACAAAGCAGATTTATCCTCTCATTTATCAATGATTAACTCATCCATATATTGAATGCAATCACATATAACTATAATGAGAAGTATGACAGTGAAACTTAGCATAACAAAGCATTCACACAATGAATCAATGAAACACAAATAAGCAATGTGACACAAGATATGTCGAGTGGAAAACCCTCCTGGTGTAGAAAAACCACTCCTAAACTGCTGCCTTTCTAGGCTTATATTTTAAAAACCACTTTTGACGATTCCTTATTGGCTGATTTCTGAGCACCAACTCAAAGAGCACCAACCCCTTATCAGATTACATAAAATACAATGATACAGAGGATCTCTCTATTTTCTCACAAGTGCCTCTTGATAGACAATAACTACAATCCTCAAAGTTCAAGAATGAACTTCCAGGATTCTAGTCATTGTCTCATCTTGAGACAACTTGATATTGAACTTATATTTCAGAATTTTAATCTCAAAATCAAAACATGTCTTCCTATGTAGACAATTACAAAAGCTGTGATTTTCTCACTATTTTTCATGGTCATTTCACATAGTGTTGAAAATAGTTATATCTCTCTTTGTTTTTCTTCTTAAAAATATGTCTTAATTACATTTCAAAAATTACAACTCAAAAAATTATCTCATTTCTTCATATTTAAACAACAGAGGTAATAATTTTTTAATGTACCCAACTTCTATTGAATCTATTTGGCAGAAATTGCAGTGATTTGGAGAAGTACTCAACATGGAGGATTTTTTATGACAGAATGGTCAAGGAAAAATGTATTTTGAGAAAGAAGAATCTGAACCTTGTCCACTCAAGGAGCCTGCACAAGCAATACTATCTGAAAAAATAATTAAACAATATATAACATGCACCATCTAAAATATCCTTGAATACTGCTACAACAAAATGTAACCAAAACCCTATTTTTATGCACCCAAGAACAACTACCACTGAAGCCAAGAGAAAGAATGATTACTCACCAACCAAAACAATCCTTAAGTAGGATCAAGTAGGATATGATAATTTATATGGGTATCTATTTGAGACTATGAGTAACTGAAATGCAGTATTTTTGACCACAAAAATAAACCCCATTTGAGCATTTTTCAGAAAAGAACAAACACATGTCTTCTAATTTTTGTGCCATGATAAGTAATGGTCCCTCAAATTTCAAATGATAAGATTAATACCTAAAGTGAGTGCGAGAGAAACTATTATGGAGAAATTTACCAACTCGGCAGAATGACAAAACAACAAAACTTCTTCCAAGTTTGAGCCTTCACCCAAAGACAAATGGATGACAAAGATACCAACCATGGCATGGATCTTACAAAGAGATCCATTCACTGTCAAAAAGTAGTAGTAAGAAAAAAAAAATGACTGAGTAATAGTTGAGACTCAACACCCATGGCAGTGACAGAGCTAGGGTTCCAAACCCTCAAGCTTGTGAAACACAATAAGAATGACCTAATTTCCCTTTGCAAAGCAATCGATGACTTTTCAAAGTCATAATACCATTTCAAGTACGCGGCTCCATGCAATTTGACTTAATCAAATTCATCCATGCAAAAGATCAACACCATAATTAAAAACATTACCATGTGATTTCCTTGTCTTACCAACATGTTGATTACCTTAGACATCAAGGCATTATTACAAGAGTCGAAGTCAGTCAATTTCCAAGTGAATTGACAATTAATTCCTCATACTTGCTATCGGCCTTAAAGCCTGATTTATTCAATGCCTTTTGTGATGTTATAAAGTCTGATTCCATGCTAAGAGAGGTTCAACTTATTGACTTTTCATGATAACCATATTAATACCTGAAACATATGACTCCCTTTAAATTCATTTTCCAATAAATGTAAGTCACAAATAATGCATCAAATCAATATTACAAATATGTCCATGATATTGCCATGTTCATATCTTTTCCAAAAGAAGATGTCAATTGATATCAACATATCAAATTCCAAATGGCAACTACAATTATGATTCCAAAAACCAAGTATTTATAAGCATTACCTATATGAGGCTGAAAAGAGAAACACAACTATGATGCAATTCAAAACCTTATCAACCTGTATGAGGCTTATATTTTAAAAACCACTTTTGACAATGCCTTATAGGCTGATTTCTTAGCACCAACCCCTCATTTTGAAACACCAATTTCAAGGAGCACCAACCCCTTATCAAATTACAGAAAATACAATGATACAAAGGATCTCTATATTTTCTCACAAGTGCCTCTTGATAGACAATACCTACAATCCTCAAAGTTCAAGAATGAACTTCCAGAATTCTACTCATTGTCTCATCTTAAGATAGCTTGATATTGAACTTATATTTCAGAATTTCAATCTCAAAATCAAAAAATTTCTTCCTGTGTAGACAATTACAAAAGTTGTGATTTTCTCACTATTTTTCACGGTCATTTCACATAGTGTTGAAAACAGTTATATCTCTCTATGTTTTTATTCTTACAAATATGTTTTAATTACATTTCAAAAATTACAACTCGAAAACTTATCTCATTTCTTGATATTTAAACAACATAGGTAATAATTTTTTAATGTACCCAACTTCTGTTGAATCTATTTGCCAGAAATTGCAGTGATTCAGAGAGGTACTCAACATGGAGGATTGTTTCTGATAGATTAGTCAAGGAAAAATGTATTTTGAGAAAGAAGACTCTAAACCCTGTCCACTCAAGGAGCCTGCACAGGCAATACTGTCTGAAAAAAGAATTAAACAATATATAACATGCACCATCTAAAATATCCTTGAATACTGCTACAACAAAATGTAACTGAAACCCCATTTTTGTGCACCCAAGAATAACTACCACTGAAGCCAAGAGAAAGAATGATATATTTTGAAGAAATCATGATTACCCACCAACCAAAACATAATCCCTTAAGTAGGAGAAAGTAGGAAATGAAAATTTATATGGGTATCTATTTGAGACTATGAGTAATTGAAATGCAATATTTTTTACCACAAAAATAAACCCCATTTGAGCATTTTTCAGAAAAGAGCAAACAATTGTCCTCTAATTTTTGTGCCATAAGAAGTAATGGTCCCTCAAATTTCAAATGATAAGATGAATACCTGAAGTGAGTGCGAGAGAATCTGTTATGGAGAAATTTACCAACCTGACAAAATGACAAAACAACAAAACTTCTTCCAAGTTTGAGCCTTCACCCAAAGATAAACGGTTGACAAAGATACCGACCATGGCATGGATCTTATAGAGAGCTCCATTCGCTATCAAAGAATAGTAGTAAGGCAAAAAACGACTAAGTAACGGTTGAGACTCAACACCCATGGCAGCGGCAGAGCTAGGGTTCCAAACCCTCAAGCTTGTGAAACACAATAAGAATGACCTAATTTCCCTTTGCAAATCAGTCGATGACTTTTCCAAGTCATAATACCATTTCAAGTCTATGGATCCATGCAATTTGACTTTATCAAATTCATCCATGCAAAAGACTGACACCATAATTAAAAACATTACCATGTGATTTCCTTGTCTTACCAACATGTCAATTACCTTAGACATCAAGGCATTATTACAAGAGTTGATGTCAGTTGCTTTCCAAGTGACTTGACAAGTAATTTCTCATACCTACTGGCAGCCTTAAGGCCTAGTGAATTATCAAACATAAGACCTGATACATATATGACCTTTATTCAAATCCATTTGCCATGATATAAAGCCTGATTTAAGCAATGAATTTTGTAATGTTATAAAGTTTGATTCCATGCTAAGAGAGGTTCAACTTATTGACTTTTCATGATAACCATATTAATACCTGAAACATATGACTCCCTTTAAAGTCATTTGCCAATAAATGTAAGTCACAAATAATGCATCAAATCAGTATTACAAAGATTTCCATTATATTTCCATGTTCATATCTTTTCCAAAAGAAGATGCCAATTGATATCAATGTATCAAATTCCAAATGCCAACTCCAATTATGATTCCAAAAATCAAGTGTTTATAAGCATTAAATGCATGAGGTTGAGAAGAGAAACACAACTATGATGTAGTTCAAAACCTTATCAACTCCATGTAGCCATAGAAATATGATCATGCCAATACCATATAAATATGTAGATCACCTTAGCATAGTATAGCAAAAAATGTCAAACCTGTCAAACTAGAATTATACCACTTGAACATAGAATCATAATCCTGTAAACAAGATGCCTTGAAATTTGCACATGGAGTCAAGATATCAATACCATCAAAACCATCATAACAATGTTGTGGCCAAAACCAAGTATGCCAAGATAGAATATAAACAAGAGTGCCAACCAACTGAATGTAAACTGTGTAATTGATAATCAATCACCGAGGTGCCAATCTGAAACATAATTTTGACATCAAGGACAAAAACCAAAAGAGAAGTTCAACAAGAACATCATCACTATGTAGATATTGTGTATCTTCATGATATTTATAAAGTAAGTAGCAAGTCATTCGCACAGACTTTGTGCAAGGTATACTTATATCAAGGAATAAGAATAATGCCATTCTAGTGGTGGTGGATAAGCTAACTAAAGTGGCACATTTTCTTCCAAGGAATTTAACCAATGGATCTCCTATCATAGCTCAAAAATTTATCCAATAGGTGTTTAGGTTGCATGGGATTCCTGAGAAGATAATTTCGGATAGGGATGCTCATGTGACATCTAGGTTTTGGAAAACCTTGTTCTCCTCATTTGGAACTTTGTTTAACATGAGTTTTGTGTATCATATGGAGAAGGATGGACAAATTGAAAGGGTTAACCAAGTGCTAGAAAATCTACTAAGGATTTATTGCATGGATCAACAATACAAATGAGAATATTACATGCCATTGGTTGAGTTTTCATACAATAATTCCTATCATTCTGCAATCAAGATGGCTCCATTTAAAGCATTATATGGAAAAAAGTGTCAAACTCCTATAATCTGGGATAAGGTAGAAGATAGGATAAGTCTTGGGATAGAGATGTTATCAAAAATGGAGGAGCAAGTAGGAATTATTAAGCATAGGCTAGTAGAAGCCACTAATAGACAAAAAAGTTATGCAAATTCTAAGCGGGTACCTAGAAATTTTATAGTAGGGGAAAAGGTGTTGTTGAGGGTTAAACCTTATAAGAGTTCCATCAAGTTTGGTAAGTCATCCAAACTAGCTATGAGATACATAGTTCCTTTCAAGGTTCTTGAGGAAGTCAACCTTGTCGCCTATCGAATTACATTGCCACCAACTCTTGTTAGGATGTACAATGTGTTTCATGTCTCATACCTTAAGAAGTATATACTAGGGGATAACCATGTTATTGATTAGAATTCTTTATAGGTATAGGACCTAGGAGTGGTATCAATCGAGCCTCTCAAGGTGTTCGGTACACATAAGCTTCACTTATGTAATAGAGAGGTTTTACAATGCAAAGTCTAGTGGGACTAGTATGTAGAATATTTATCCACTTGGGAAGACTATGCTAAGATTAAGCAGACGTTTCTTCATGTCTTACATGCTTTTGAGAGTTCTTGAAAAATAATTCTCATATGTTTATGCTTCTAGTGTATGTTTATGTTTGCTACAAAAGATCATTAGGGACGATGATTCACAAGGGGGGATATGTTACAACCCGTTGTGTTACTACTTATTTACTTTTACCTAGTTAGGTGATTTTTTTTAAAATGAATGTATTTATGCTTAATGTGTATTAGAAATATGTAGAATAAATGTTTGATTGAATTTGATATTTTGAAATGATTATGATAATGAAATATATTATGCAAATGAATGTATTATTTTCAGCTAACTACTATTTCAATTAACTAAGTTGGATGCAAGGATAGAATCAAGCCTCCTAAAGAGATGGGAAGTATCACTTAAGAGAAGAAATTGGTCTGGTAACCTTTGATAAAACCTAAACTGAGATTTCACACACACACACACACACACTTCTAGTTTGTTCGAATTGAGATAATAACTTGGGAAATAGTAAGTTTCCTCTAGTCTTGTTTGTGTATGATTAGAAGTAGTTAGGGTTTTATTTGTGAAAGTTCTTATTTTAGGGTTTAAAAGTATTGAGTCTCTTTGTTTTGTGTGAGTTCTTCTTTATGTTTTTATATTTAATCAATGGGATATATACAAAAAATGTATATATATGTATATATGTATGTGTCAATGATAAACTCATACACATGAGTAAATACGTGCATGAGTATATGTAGATAGACATATCTATGCATGCTCATGGATGGATTACCCATATGCATGGGAATATCAATCGGATAAAGGTGACATATATACATGTATACACTTCATGTATATATGTCAATCAATGTTACTGTGAATATATGTGTTTAAGTTTCAAGGTATGATATATATAATATATAAATATATATATATACAAGTATATATTGACGAAAAGGAAACATCCATACTAATATATTAATATACATGTATATATACAAATGCATATATGTATGCATACATCACTATGTGAAACATGAGAATATGTAAATGTGTATTTGTTTATCAAATAATGCATTCTATAAACTTGTAAGTTGAGATATATATATACATATTATGTTATGTATATATATATATTATATTATATTAAATATATATATGTTAATGATATCAAATAGTGCAGAAATATTATAAAGTGCATAATTTATATTGAACAGCAAGTATAATAAGCAGCATATACTATATGTATAATGTGCAACATATACATATAGTATATGGAATTGTTAATAAAGGGAATTGTGCACCAATATGGGTAGCCCATAAATATTAACATTGTGGTGAGTATTTAAATGTTGTGTGATATATAAACATTGGTAGCAGAGCACATGAAACCAAAGGCAAACCAGCATGTGATATATTTAGCCAAGACTTAGTCAAAATTTAAGGCAAAGTGAATACTCACGTACAAGAAACATTGACCCATTCTAAGAAAATAGCAACCAAAGGAATAGGGGCACGTGATGTCTTGGTGGTGCCAATATATGAAAGTATGAGTTTGTTAGAAGTCTAAACTGCAATATGAATTCCTCCATATGAAGCCAATTGGAATATGAGAATTGGCCAAATAAGAAGTTGGCCAAATAGAGTTGACTTGTAGAAGAAAACAACCTTGCATTTCTAATTATCATTATTTTTGTCCATCTAAATAAGTGACTCATTCTTCATGATAAAATCTAGTTGTGCATGTGTTTATTGTGCAATGATTTTAGTTGCCATCTTTTCTTTTCTTGTTGATTTGAACCTTTTGGATTGAGAAGTTTCATATTTGATAGCTTGTTTCTAACCTACAATTGCTCACTTTGGTGTATAAATAAAGGTGATTTCTACCTCATTTGGGATGCATTATTCACACTTCATACTTATTTTTTGAGTTGTTGTTATTCTGATTTTCTAAGTAGAGAGTTGTGAGAGGTTTTGAGAGCAATATTTTGGTGAAGTAGAAGAGAGATAGTTGGGATTTACATGTTATTTTGGGAAGGTTGAATGAGGGAAACTAGTTTGGTCAATTGGAGCATTGTTTAACCAGGCATGCTAAATTCTACTCCTTTATACTTTATTTGTATTCAAAAATATTGTGTAACACTATTTTCCTTGTTTGGGAAATTTTTTAATTGCTTAGAAAGGTTATTCTCTTATTTATGTGAAAACAAAGACTCTTGATAGTTTAGGGATCTTATTTTTTTGAAGCGTATGTATTTATTCCATATTAAGGAATGGTTTTTTATAGAGGGGTTATATACTATATTATTGTTAGAGTTTATATAGTTGATGCTTAGTTTAAGTTGGATTATAAAGTTACTTTGGTTTACTTAGTAGAAGTGTCTTAGTTAGAAATAGAGCTTATAGGTTATTCCTGGGGTTAAGGTTACTCCATGGCATAAAGGGATAGCCTATGCATAGGTTATTAATGGTCAATAAAAATCAAGTTAGGAAAGTGGGTGAGAGTGTGATGTCCATTCCAGATTAGGGGTGATGAATACTTTGGCCAAAATAGTGTAATTTGTCATTTTTTTATACTGTCAGCTCACTATGATCTGTGCTTACATACTAGGCAAGGGATATTCATACATGTAAGTTGTAACCATTGTATGTCAATTCTAGAAACGTATAGGACACACCACTAAGCTTAGTGAAAGTCAGTTTTATTATGAAGCTACCAAACCAATCTCTTCGTCAAAGGGTAGGGCCATCTTATTAAACAAGAAAACTGAGAGGGGGGTGAATCAATTGTAACAATTTTAACCTTTAAAAATTTCACCAAAATTTAGATCAATAACCATTCACAAATCCTTTACTCTTCTAATGTAATTAATCATTAAGTGCAAAAGCAGAAATTGAAAGAAGCAAAACCATACACACAATAACACCAAATTTATGTGGAAAACCCAATGAGGGAAAAACCATGGTGAGGATTAGCTCACAATATAAAAAAATTCCAAAACTAGATACAAAGGCTCACTGCCAATATAGGACTTGTCCAAAATAGTACTTACTGTCAAAAGAGGGTTAACCACCCAGAGGGCTCACTGCCACATAATCACAAATAAAATAGAAGAGGATTATCACAAAGAGAAAACTGTCTCAATGTAACAAACATTTCCACCATAATTTTCTCACACTTGCAGACATGCTTGAATGATAGAGTACACCTTCAACTCACTACCTCTAGAAAATCAGCAATTAAATTTTGCACTAATCTACTCAAACTCACATTACACACATTTTTGTGCATCTATCTTGCTTGTATTCCAATTTCACAAACATCTCAACTTATATTTATACCACCTTCAACATTGAAACTCATCCAAGGTCGGCCACATATCATTTGTATTTACAAATTTTAATTAGGTTGGCTCCAAAACATTCTACAGTGGAATTAGAATGAGGGTGACCCAAACACATACTTAATGAGGACCTAAATAAGTCCCAACATGCTTCCATAAACTTTGTGAGTAGTGTTCAACACAAGGTCGGCCAACACCAATATAAAACACATAAAAAAATTAAGCACACACAATCTTAACTCAATCCAATCTTTCAGATAACAAATTTCACTTGAACATGACCTTATCAGCTTACTCTCAAAACCGTAAGTCCTAAAACCATAACATATAGAAATCCAGAGTAGCTATATTTATCTTGAACCTGAGCGAGAGACATCAAAATGCATAGTCACAACTAGTGAAGATATCTCGCACTGAACAACGATCCAGAGACCCAAATTTTGGATACAACAACTACCAAAAACCATGAATAATACCTCAAAACCATACCAGTAGAGGAACACATCCTGGAGCAAAACACAGATCACAAAAAAAATACCTACAAACTTTCTTTATTACAATTTTCTCAATATCCTCAACATATACATCCAATAACCAACTTCCATGACATTAATGACAACAACAATCAATTGACAACTAGTTAACTAGTTGACATCAATGACAGCACCTTCATACTTGCAACAATCTCCCCCTTTGTCATTGATGGCAACACATGATGTGAAAAAAAATCAAAGACAACACAACTTTGAACCATCAATCTCCAAGAATGGTTTCTCCCCCTTAATTTTTTTTTTCACATGATACTTTCTCCCCCTTTGACATAAATGACAAAGACAAAATATATCTTACATTATTTTCCCCTTTGACATTAAGAACATTACCAATACAAAATACTCCCCCTTAGGAGTACACCCAAACAACTCCATATAGACAACACATGACACTACCTACTCCCCTTGAGAGGTAGCCACCAAACATCACTCTAGAAAAAAGATAGATCCATAGATCCACTATACTAATGCATCTCCATATGCATCTAGTTCAAGAAAGGAGGGGAAATAACCCCTAACTTCTCCTAGAGATACTCAAAAGTATATTTAGGAAGATCCTTAGTAAATATGTCAGAAATCTAATCCTTTGTAGGTACATACTCAAGCTTTACTTCATTCTCCATAATATATCTGTCAAAAAGTGATACCTTATTGATATATGCTTTTTCCTTGAGTGCATCACTGGATTCTTTGAAATGTTAATTGCACTTGTATTATTATAGAAAATAGAGATGAGATTATTATACATTACTTTGATATTATTCAATGTTTGTCTCATCCATAAAACTTGTGTCTAGCAAGATGTTGCAATAATATACTCAGCCTCTATAGTAGATAAGGAAACTGAATCTTTTTTTTTACTTAACCATGACACCAATTTACAACCAAGAAAGAATGCACCACCACTTATAATTTTTTTGTCATCAATACAACCTACCCAATCTACATCTGTATAACCACTTAGTGTAAAATCAATATCCCTGGGATACCATAACCCATAATCTAGAGTGCCATTTAAATATTTGAATATCCTCTTAACAGCCGCAACATGTGTTTCTCTAGGATCTTCTTGGAATCTAGCCACAAGACAAACTAAATGCATGATATATGGTCTAGTAGAGTTAAATATAGCATTCCTCCAATCATAGATTTGTATTTGCTCTGATCAGCCTTAGGTGAATCATCATCTTTACTCAATTTTCAACCAGGCACCATGGGAGTGCATATTGGTATGGAACAATCCATCCCAAACTTATTCAAAATTTATTTTACATACTTTGATTATGAAATAAAAATCCCCTTTTCTAATTGATTGATTTGCAGCCCAAGAAAGAAATTCATCTCACCAAACATAGACATCTCAAACTCTTTTTTTATTTTTTTAACAAACATTTTGCACATTGTTTCATTTCCTCCAAAGATAATATCATCAACATATACAACCACTATCAAGATTTTGTCATTTTCAATCTTGAAATATAGATTGCTATTTGTCATACCTTTATTGAAACCTTGTTGAATCAAGTATCTATCCAACCTTTCATGCCAAGCTCTAGTAGCTTTCTTCAATCCATATAGATCCTTCTTTAATATGCAAACCATGTTCAATTGATCTAACAACTAAAATCCTTTTAGTTGTTCCATGTAGAATTCTTCTTCTAGCTCACCATTCAGAAATGCAGACTTCACATCCATCTGATAAACTTTAAAATCCTTATGAGTAGAAAATACCAAAAACATTCTGATAGCTTCCATCCTAGCCACTAAAGCAAAACTCTCTTGAAAATCTATACCTTCTACTTGTGAGTAACCATTACACACAAGCCTCACTTTATTTTTTACCACTTCTCCATTCTCATTCAACTTGATTTTGAATACCCATTTTGAGCCAATTATGTTTTTATCTATCGGTCTAGGAACCAATTCCTAGGTTCAATTTTTTCTCAATATGCATAAGTTCTTCCATTTCTCTTATCCAATGCTCCTCTTTTCATGCTTCACTCATTGTCTTAGGTTCTAACGGAGAAAGTAAACAGATTTATTTCAGAAGCAACAACAACTTTGTTTCTTATCAATACACCTTTTCTCTTATATCCAATGATTTGATCTTCTGAATGATTATTTTGCATATATTTAGGTATCTTTGGGGATACCACCAAATCTTCTTCTTCTTCATTCTTCTTTTCATTTTCTTCAACAATTTATTCTAGTTCTCTGTAATTAAGTTCATCTGATACATATCCATCAACTTCAATTGAATTCCTCAATGCTTCATCAACCTTGACATTTGTGCTTTATACAATCTTTCTCGGCCTTTTATTGTAGCATTTGTAAGCTTTTCTTCTAAGGGAGTATCCAATAAATATACCCTCATCACATCTTTCATCAAACTTTCATAAATTGTCTTCATCTCTTCTGATATAACATTTGCTTCCAAATTCCTTGAAATAATTTACAATAAGAATCTTTACATACCACAAATTGTAGGGATTCTTAGTGTTGTTGGATTTTTCTTGAACTCGATTAAACACATAATTAAAAAAGTGAATTTCTTATCTCTAGTAAAATTCTGATAGACATGCCTCAATAATCATTGATCTAGCAGCTTCTTGAACCATTTTGTTCTTTCTTTCAACAAATCTATTATGCTCATGGGTTCTCAAAGTAGACAATTGTCTTCTTATTCCATGTGCTTCATAAAACATATAAACTCATTGGAGGTGAATTCACCACCTCTATCAGACCATAAGAATTTGATTTTCATGTCCATTTCATTTTCAACCATAGCTTTGAATGCTTTGAAATTGTCTAATGCATCAATTTTTTCTCTAAGAAAAGTAACCCATGTATATCTAGAGTAATCATCAATCAAAAGCATGAAATACCTGTCACCTTGTAGAATTATCACTCTTGTAGGACCACAGAGATCTATGTGAATTCAATCTAGTAGTCTTATAGTAGATTGTTCCTTTGATGTAAAGTTGCTTCTAGCTTGCTTTCCAAACTGGCAGTCCTTGCAAACTGCATTAATAGGCTTTGTAATTCTTGATAAATCTCTGATAGCTTGTACAACACTGATTCTCACCATATTGTCAAAATTCATATGACACATCCTCTGGTGCCATAACCAACTATCATTAATCTGAGAGATAAAGCAATTTCCATCTATACCCTTAAGTTGATAAATATTTCCTTTAGACTTATTTCCAATACCAATCACTATTCTGGATCCTTTCCTTATTTCACATTTATCATCCTTGAACACAATATTATATCCTTTACTACACATATGTCCAACACTCAAGATATTATGTCGTAAACCCTTAACATAGTATACATCATCAGTATAATGCTTTCCATCAAAACTAACTGAACCTATCCCACAAATATTAGCACCAATATCATCTCCAAACTTAACTAAACCTCCATCATATTTTTCAAGTTTAACAAACTTACTTTTGTCACCGGTCATGTGATGTGAATAGCCACTATCAACAACCCAGTAGATCTTTTCTTGTTTATCATGAAGATCAGAGATCACATTACCTTCAACCTTCTTTAGAGTGCTTTCCTTGACATGTCTTCCAGTACTAGCAAGAGTAGATTTATCTTTTATTGCCAAGAACAAGCATTCATTATCTCTTCATCAGAAATACCAACATCTTTGTTCACATAATATGCTCTCTTGATCACCTTTCCTTTGTTTTCTTTGTCTTCTCTTTTTTTATTCCTCACAGGTCTTTTAGGAAATCTTGAAGCATAATGACCAATTCTTCCACAACTAAAACATTTGAAAGGTAACTTAACTTGATACTGACTGGATCCCTTTTTCATTCTCCTTACAAAGTTAGTTTCCACTTCATCAAAGTTTTCTTCATCCGGATCTTCAACTTTCATAACCTTGAAAGTAGTTTATATCTTCGATCCATTTCTCAAGCTAGGCTTTCTCATTTTAAATGAGATTAAAGTACCCAAAAACTAATCTTTAGTATAGGTTTTATAATAAAAAAATTCCTCAATAGCGTATACCTTTTCACTATATGCATCAGGGAGAATTCTAAGAATCTTCTTAACTATCATGGATTCATCCACGATCGCACCAAGTCTCTCATTCCACCTACCAAATCATCCACTCTTTTTACATAGGATTTAATGTTCCCATATTCAAACATCCGCAAGATCTTGAATTGTGCCTCTAAATTCTACAACTTTTCTTCTTTAACCTTTTCATCTCCTTCATGAATTTTTTCTAATGCATCTCAAACCTCTTTAGCAGTCTTCAAATTTACAACTTTAATTAATTCAAAATGTGAAAGGCTATTCTTCAAAATATTTTTTTTCATATTGTTCGCTTCATGTGCTTTAATTTCATCAACAGTACTCAAACCATTATTCGAAATCGTAAATTGAGTTTCATAAACTTTATCAACATCATATCCACAGTATTCCAGATATCCTTCCATCTTTTCCTTCCAAAAAGTGTAGTCGGTTCCATCGAACTTAGGACACTCAGTAACTATCTTATTTGTCATCCTGGACCTTCCTTAAGTTGTTAAGCTCTTATGCAAGGAACCAAGCTCTGATACCAATTATTGAACAAGACAATTGAGAGGGGGGTGAATCAATTGTAACAATTTTAACCTTTAAAACTTTCACCAGAAGTTAGATCAATAATCATTCACAAATCCTTTAATATTCTAATGTAATTAATCATCAAGTGCAAAAGAAGAAACTAAAAGAAGCAAAACCATACACACAATAAGACCAAATTTACGTGGAAAACCTAATGATGGAAAAACTATGATGAGGATTAGCTCACAATATAAAAAATTCCAAAACTAAATACAAAGGCTCACTGCCAAGATAGGACTTACTTGTCCAAAACAAGACTTACTATCTAAAGAGGGTTAACCACCTAGAGGGCTCACTACCACATAATTATGTAAAGAAGATAGAAGAGGATTTTCATAGAGAGAAAACTATCTCAATCTAACAAATATTTCTACCACAATTTTCTCACACACTTGAAAATATGCTTGAATGATAGAGTACACCTTCAACTCATTGCCTCCGAAAACTCGATAATTAAATTTCACATTGATCTATCAAACTCGCATCACACACACTTTTTCGCATCTATCTTGCTTGCATTCCAATTTCACAAACATCTCAGCTTATATTTATACCACCTTCAACCTCGAAACTTATCCAAGGTCGGCCACACATCATTTGTATTTACAAATTCAAATTAGGTCGGTGCCAAAACATTCTACAGTGGAATTAGAATGAGGGAGACCCAAACACATACTTAATGAGGACCTAAATAAGTCCCAAAATGCTTCAACACGCTTCCATAAAATCCGTGAGTGGTGTTTAACACAAGGTCAACCAACACCAATGTAAAACACATAAAACAATTAAGAACACACAACCTTAACTCAATCCAATCTTTCAGATAACAAATTTCACTTGAACATAGCCTTATCAATTTCCTCTCATAATTGCAAGTTATGAAACCAAAATATAAAGAAATGCAGAGCAATATATTTCTCCCAGACCTTAGCTAGACACATCAAAATGCACAGTCACAATTGGTGAAGATGTCTTGCGTTGAACAATGATCTAGAGACCCAAATTTTGGATACAAATACTACAAACAAGCATGAATAATACCCCAAAATCATACCAACATAGGAACACATCCTAGAGAAAAACCCGGAGCACACACAAAATACCTGCAAACTTTATTTAATATAATTTTCTCAATATCATCCACATATACAACCAATAACCAACTTTCATGATATCAATGACAACAACAACCAGTTAACCAATTCACATCAATGACAACACCTTCATACTTGCAACACATATTACCAAGTTTGGTAGATGTGTGGGGGACCACAATTAGTAAGGTTGGCAAAAAAACACTTGAGTGATGCTTCTCCTTGTCATTTGGCTACCAAGATTTGATGGAGGATACCTGGACCATTCATACATCTATTTACAGTAATCTCAATGGAGCCTTGTATGTGTTTATGTATCCATTATGATGGAAATATTTTAAAAGAGAAATTTTATCATGAAATTATGTACTATGAGATCAATATATTGGAAAGTTGTAATACTTTTGATATAATGCAATGGGAAGGTTTGGAAAGATTTTATTTCAAATGTGCATGTTATCTTTATATTTGAAAAGAAATATTTTATTTCTCATGATGGTTAGATGCTTAAACTATTTACTTGAGGTTAAAACATAGGAAATTTATTGTGCAGAACAATGGGCATGTTACAAGGTGTTTTCAAGGGGAGTTGCTAACAGAGTTGTTGATCTAGCACAACTAGACTCCTTGGTGATTAACAACACTTCCTATGTGAGATCTTCACATCTACTTGATTCATTCAACACTACTATTGGTGATATTTTCTAGGTCAACCTTTGTTTCCTAGGAGCTCTAATTTATAATACTAATGATGGCTATGTTTGACCCACCGGTTTCATGCATATTCATGTTGCTAGTTGTGACTCAGAAATCAATTCTCCTTTATGACTTTTATGATCACTTATATTATTTTTGGATTGTTCTTATACAATGTGCATGTTGTCCATATTAGCTATGTCCACTAGAGATGCTATTAAAATTGTGTGTACTCAATATCATCATGAAAAGGCTTTTTATTGATCTATAGGTTTTACTCATTGTAGTCTTTTTGACTACCTAGTTTTCTTACAATGACTTTTTCATGTTCCTTTGTATTGTTAATGCAATTTTATTTTTCCAATAAAATTAATAATTCAATTGAATTTTTTTTTTAAAAACGTTAAATGTGGTTTAGTGTTGATGTTAACATGAGCCAAACCAACCTTATCATACATTGTAGTCAAGAATTATAAATGTATTTTTGTGGTTTGATGGATATTTGAAATTCATAAATTTAATTATTGCAAGGCAATAACATCAAAGCTAAAAGGCCTAGGAAAATGTGTAAGTTCAAAGTGACTTCTTGCACATCGGTTATTAATTATCAGATAAGTTTCATCAAGGCTTTATATCTAAGATTTTTGTACTTAAGGAAATATTATGGCTCCATGGAGATGATTTCGTTGGGAATGACCATTGGTCCCGCGACGGTCATTCATGTATTAAGGAATTCAAAATTTGTCCCTACGGCTAAAAGGCCTAGGAAAATGTATAACTTCAAAGTGACTTCTTACACATCGGTTATTAATTATCAAATAAGTTTCATCAAGGCTTTATATCTAAGCTTTCGATACTTAAGGAAATATTATCTCCCCATGGAGATTATTTCCTTGGGAATGACCATTTGCACGTGTAAACTTTTGGAAACTTTAATTAGGCCTTCTTGTTTGTGGTGGTTTGGAAGAGATGTTATAAGGTTGGGTAATTTCACTGGCGGCCAACTCATTTCTTAGCTAACTTTGTTTTTCTAAGTTTTTTTTTGCGAGTTGTGTATTGAGATGGGTGGCAATAGAGTCAGGATAGAACCTGACAACTACAATGAATTTTGCAAGGACCCGATTGTGTGGCATATGTGCATGGAGGGGGGGTTGGCACCTCTATTAGAAAGTCTAGTGGGCCATTATGAAAATATTTCAAGGCAATTTTTTGGATCCTAGAGGGACAAGAGGGTTACTATGGGTAGAATTTTGTTTGAGGTTAACGAAGAGGTGATAGCCAAGGCAACGGGTCTTTCATGCAATAGCAATAAGTATAAGAAGTACACCAAAACTCAAGACCTTGAAAGCCTCAATGTCTCTTTTAGGGATAATGAGAAGTCGATTAAGAAGTAATTAGGATTTGATAGAGAGGTGCTTCCCAATTCGTGTGATAAGGTGTGTTTAGCTCTCATGAAATACGTCACTTTAGAAGGAAGATTTAAGGTTTTTTAATTTTATCATATGTTGTTGGTAAACCACCTTAGGCACAAAATACTCCTAAGCTTTCCTTTTCTTTTTGTTGACCTCGCTCAAAAATTTCATAAAGGAATCCCTTGATGTTGTTGCTCTAAACCCTAACCAGCCACCTCATCTACCTCTTCACCAGGGCCTCATTCTTTGGCTCTATCATTTCCATTTATCCCTATGCCCCCATCATCCCATCTTTGTTTTTTATGTGGAAGAATTGGAACCACCTGACGTATCCCCATAGAAACCATCCCTTGCTACTTTTGTTAGTCCTAAGAGAAAAAAACCCCCACAGGACAGTGAACCCCATGTGGTGCCTCACCCCAAACCCCCTACAAAAAATAAGGTGGGCCAGGTTGGCCTATTCCAAGGTTGCAACTAGATTGTGTGAGCTTAAGAATACACCCACTAGGTTGGATAGTAGACCTTCACCAAAGAAAAAGGGTAAAAAATACAATGCGGGCTAGGCAGAGGGGCCAAGCACAGAAAGTGAGGGGAAGAGTGTTGAGGATAAGGATTCCAAAGGGGACACTATTGTGGCTGCGATTATTGACATGGGAATGGAGAAAAAAAGCATCAAGAGGTCTCATAGACTAGAAAAGAACAAGAAAGAGATATCGATGCATGAAATTTCTAGCAACTCAAAGAGAACTGGTGGTAGAGATGAGTGTAAGAAGGACACTATGGAGGAGGCAAAGGAGTTTGTGGATGGTCCCAGTCACTTCTCAGACCTGAATAAAATTCTTAAAGAGGACTCTATCCACTCTTTAGATCCTAGGGCTATGGAGGAAGAGATGACTCAAAGGAAGAACAACAAGGAAGAGGACATCAACAAGCTGCAGAAGTGGATGGAGAAACTTGAATGAAAGTTCATCAGGTTGACGTGTTTTATCATTAAGATCATCCATAGATTTTGTGTAGCTCTCTTTGATGTCATCAAGGAGGAGGTGGGCAAGAAGAATGAGGGTGAGGGCCCTAATTGGTTCGGAGATGATGTTTTAAATCTCCTCATTCGGAAATGGGATGATGTCGCCAATTAGTAGGTTGGTCTATGTGTCTCTATTGGGTCTCTATTTTCTGAGTGTTGTGTCTGTTTCTTTTCGGTTTCTATTAGCTTTTATCTAAAATTTTAATGTACTATTGATCTTGGTCCTTTTTGGCCCGTCGGGCTCATCATGTGATGTGTATTGCACCCAGTAAATGTAGCTTATCTAATCAAAAACATCAAAGCATAGCCAACAAAAAAAAAATTATGCTATCATGTTTTTGAACGTGTAAACACAACTCACTATTTTTGTCTTTGTCAACTCGGTCATTGACACCACCAAGAATATTTTAGCTATTTCTATATCCATACTTGTTAACTATTGAAGAAACAAAATGCTTTTTTTCAACTAGATGGCATTCCTAACATATCACTTCTTCATTTGTTTGCTTTTTTACTAGAGAATCAATTTTCTATTGATGGCATCCACTTCAGCATTTGGTTGAGTAGAGAAGGAAGTCGGTCCATTTTTGATAGTTGAACCTCCCAACAAAAAGATAAAATCCTCCTTATATATAAAACAATTTGATGTATTCATCAACCATCGAGGCCTAGATTCCAAAATAACTCTAGCTTGAGAGCTTTACAATTCTCTACAGAAAGCTAAGAACTAGGTGTATCTAGATTCTAAAGAGACTAAACTGGGAGACTTAATTTCTTCCACCATAAAGAATAACATATTTTCTACCACAGTGCACATATCCATCTTATCACCATGATATGCAAAGTCTTCTTGGTGCTTAGCTGAGATAGCTCTAATAATTCAAACCCGGGCTACAATTATTCCCTTGTTTTACCATGTTTAGCCTTCAGACTTTCGCTACATCAAAAATGGAGTTACAAATGCATTTTCCAAACATGAAAAGAAGGGCAGATATCCTATTCATGACATTCAACAATAGAAATAATGCCTACAAAAGTTTTTAGGGATCATGGGCTACCAACTCAATGGACATAATGAGTAAGACATCATCATGTGATTTCCATCCATATTTTTAGCCAATAGGCTACATATAGTGTGAGATTTGAGTCTAAAACAAGTCTCACACCTGCAAACCACTATTGAGTCATGAGAAAATAATTTTTAGGTGTCGTTTAATGGTAAACCATAAAATCCTCCAAAATCTCACTTAGGGTAGATCCCCATGTGACCACTTAGCTTATTTTGGCTAGCAGCCATTGCTCAACTTATTTAGGAATTATTTGTGAAGTTGGTGGCCCCATGAATATTAGATTTGTTTGCTTATATTTAAGCAGTCATCTCAAATTTATTTTTATAGTATTAATAATGATTTGTGCAATAAATAAATGGAAACAAAAATTAAAAGCAAATATTAAAAAAGAGGTAAAGAAATTTGTGAAGCCATGTGGATTTTTAGCAATATGCAGTTGTTGCTTATTTCTAGCCTCATTGTTTTACAGCTTATTTTCAATTCCTAAACAGTAGCTACTCCACAAAAATAAGAAAATATTTCAAATCATCATATTCTCATAAATAAAAAAACTCATAAGAACACTCCAACTACTTATTTTTAATCAAAATACATAAAACATATGCTTAACATAATTTATGATGCTTTAGAAGAGGATAAAAAATAGATCTCTATGGATATAGCATGCTTTTTCATAGGGAAAAAGGTGAGTAGGGCCATGAGTATATGGAATTCTTCCAGGTGGAGAGTTGAACATGCACTTCAGACCCTCAAAGACAAAGGCCTTGTTGAAGTGCAACTTTGTGTTGAGTGGAACGAAGACGAATATGAGCCAACATTTATTCTGAGCATGCATGACCACCTCCGCGAATTGGGGAGAGAAATGGTAGACAATTAAATGAGCAATCCTTGTCGGCTGTGGCGTCCTACAAATCTTGTATGTATTTTTTGTGGCCTTAATTTTAAGCTGGAAATGGTTTTTTCCTATAAGTTATTAAAACATTTACGCATACCTTAGAATTAACATTTTCTAACTCCATAGAATTTGAATTTAGATTCCACTGCAAAAAATTCTCACGAAGTCCAAAGGAAATAGTTTCAGATGTTTCAATGAAAATGTTGAGCACATGACATATCTTCTTGAGACTTCAAAGACACCAAGTGATTTACAATGGCTTGAACTTCACACTGATTCCAATCTTTGGCATATTCCTGAATGGATCCCTCTACAAAATTTGCACACTTTAAGACTCGAAAGAGTATCACTTGAAAGATTGTGGCAAAGGGATGACCAGGTATATGATTTTTCTTGATCAAAAATTAAATTTTTATAGCATCAACAAATAGTTCGTTCTTGTAAGACTTTTTATTATTCAAAAATTGAAACAAAGTGATTGTAAATTCCAAGTTCCACTGGAGTTGAAAGAACTATATTGGTGCTATAAAGGTCATGGTCTTTTAGACTGCACCCAAGATAAGTGTATTACAGATTCAAACGAACGTTCAAACATCTGGAAAGTTTGTACCTACAATTTGGATATCAAGTTCGAATCTTAGAATGGAATTGCTTGCTAAAATCTGTAAGAGAACTCACCAATCTGAAAAATTTAAAGTTTGCATCCTTAAATGTAGAAGGGGAATTCAATTTGAGCAATAGGGGAGAGACTACTGACGGTTGGATTCGTATGAGAAGCCTTGAGTCCATAACTTTGTGTTGTACATTTAAAACAAGGAAGGTATCAATTAGTGGAAAGTTGTGTCCAACCCTCAAATCTCTTAAGCTTTATTCTATGGTAGATCTAATTGAAGTGAATTTAGCAAGGGTAACCACACTGGAATGTTTGGTGTTATTGGAGTGTGGAAAGTTGACAAAAGTATTAGGCAATGATCTGGTAGAACTTGAAATGTTTAGCATAAATTTTTGTCGGACTATCGGTTGTCTCAAGAGGATCTATATTCGCCATTATCGGAACCTCGAGGATATATCAGCTATGGAAAGATTCAAGGGATTGAAAAGGTTATGGATTTCGTATTGTCCAGAGCTGAAGAATATAAAATCTATTGAACAATTGAAGGGATTGAAGAGAATCTGGATTGAGGAATGTACAAAGCTGCAGGGTGCAATTTGTCTCAAAGAATTGAAGGGTTTGAAGA
The DNA here is from genome assembly GCA_007115665.2 of Sequoiadendron giganteum. Taxonomy (NCBI): domain Eukaryota; kingdom Viridiplantae; phylum Streptophyta; class Pinopsida; order Cupressales; family Cupressaceae; genus Sequoiadendron; species Sequoiadendron giganteum. The sequence continues at coordinate 265,270,044 of CM021103.1, forward strand.
GAATCTTCATTGGGGGTTGTACAAGGCTACAAAGTATAGAAGGCATCGAATTTTTAAAATGCGTCGAGAGCATTATCATTACTGCATGTCCGAAGCTGCAGAATATAAGGGGTATTGAAGAATTGAAAGGACTGAAGGAGATGATTATTGAAGATAGTCCTATAATAAGTTATGTCGAAAGGTTGCAGGTATCAAACGCAGATACGTCTATTTTATCATTAGTTTCTCTATTATTTCCTTTGCGATTTCTTTTAATTTTTGGAACGGTTGCATCTGAATAAAGTATTTCTAAATCTTCTGTTTTCGATTTTTCATATATACTGTTGAAAATAATTTAGTGAGAGCACTGTGATTTCAGAGATTGCCGTGGGAGCTTACAATTCTAGTGGGAAGATTGAAAATGTCCGATTTAGTAGCAAATGAAGATGTCTTCACACGGAATTTGCCCGGGGCATATTTTAATGCAGATAAAATTGGCGGCACATTGTCTATGGCGGATGGCTTCTTTGAAATAGAAAGTGAGAAGATGAGTAGGAAACAGGTAGAGGAGATGATCAATTCCTTTCATAAAACCCAACATTGGCTCTGTACATTCATCTTTTGCGCTATACTTAATGGGTTACCTCACATAGGGAGCGACATTTGTAATGGTACTGAGATTATGGTCGAGGGGGATCTTGACCGAACACATACTAACCTCTGTAGTGATCGCGCAAATTGGATATATGTGTGCGTGGTTAATGAAGAAAAGCTCTCAAAATACGACTCCTGGTTGCCATTAATGGGAGTGAAGAAAGGGGAGGAAACAAAAACACTCCTAGAGAAGGCATTTTTAATGGGAGTGAAGAACGGGGAGGAAACAAAAACACTCCACATATAGATTAAATTAGAAATATTTTGAAGAAGAAATTAAATTAATAAGTTATAGACTAGAAGACGACATTAACATAATTAAAAACTATGTAGATACATTATATAAATTTTTAGAGAGTTTGTGGTCAAAGACAAAGTTTTCCTTTGATTTAAAGTACATGGGAGGTCAATAAAAATTTGCAGTGTTATCAAGCTATCTCTCAACTTTATCAAACCATTCAAGATCCTAGAAAAGATCAACACAAGGGATTACAAATTTAATTTACCACCTACTTTAGACAAGATCCATAATACATTACATTTGGCTTTTAAAGAAACATGTAGTCAATTTGACTCATGTACTTAATTGGGATTCCTTGCAACAGTAAGATTTATGAATTATAGCCATTGAACTATTAAACGTAAATGAGCAATGATGATTGTAGATCTATAACCCCATTCTCTAGTAATTTAAGGTATAATAGGATAAATACTCTCAAGAGAGTGAACACTTGGTTAGATTGTGGATAAATACAGTAAACTATTGTAATGAAAACTCAAACAAATAATATAAATAGTTGGTAACCCGTGGGTTGTTTAGGGTATTTAGATCTTGGCAAAATTTTGGGGTTAGCATGATTAGCATTAGTACATAAATGTTGAGGATGTTGGGGTTTATTTGAATGAGTGTGGAGTCAAAAACATTTGCAACCTGCAGGTTTTAGGGTTAGCTCTTTAGAAATTCAAATTCAAAACGTGAAGCATCATAATTGTATTTATCTCATGAACTTTTAAAACTCACAAAAACATCGTTTGTGAGAATTACCATGTGAGATTCCTAGTACCCTTTACCCACAATAAAATTTAAATGTTGCTTGTAGATCCACAAGGTTTAAAATCCCACATCATCCTGAAACCTGCAGAACGTTGAAACCTACATACACTTAATTTTCACAAAACTTTTGATTTTCACAAAGCTTTGCCTATGGAAATCTATTTGCGGGTTTCCAAGCATTACAGTCTTGCATGGGGTAACATTAGTGTCGAAGGGATCCTTGGTTCTCGTAAACCTGAAATTCTATAAAGTGTTAATATTCGCATAGTCTTAAGGTGCTACAGAGGTTTTCCTTCACAAGCAAGTACTACTCAATTTTTTGCAAATTAGCATTTATGGGGATTTCATTGTGGGCCTCTGTGCTGGCGTTTCTCATAGGAATTTGTAAAAAGTCTAGGATAGCTCTTATTCTCGCATTACTTCAAAGACCACAATCCTTTAAGACCCGCATAAACTCAAAACCCACAAATTTGAAAGTTGCAAGTATTTTGAAATTTCTTTTGGTTATGGATGATTTCAAACATTCATAAGGTACTTTTTTATCATATTCATTTATTCATTTTGAAAAATTTAATTATATGGTTTTGATTTTTGGTAGAAGCATAAATCCATAGAGGTTAAAATTATTTTAAATGTTGATTGTGTAATGTTTTCTATAGATTTTATGGAAAAGAATGATAAGACCTCCAAGATGAAGTTTGAATTTAAAAGAGTGGATCCCCCTTCAAAAACTGCATCGACATGTTCCACAGTCAGTGGCACGAACATTGGCCATGTGGATGTAGAGGAGTTCAAAGAAAGGATCTTCGGTGACAAGAGAACGAAGTTGGCCACCAAAATAAAACAAAGTGGGGTAGCACACATAGCCGGATTTACTTCTTCCATGTTGTGTTGTGAGTCGATCATGGATCCTAAGAGTACTCTCATAAAGATTCCTAGAGAATAATTGTTGTTAAGGGGAGAGTATTGGTTGACTTGTCTCCTGATTCTATCTCACGCACATTCTAGATCCCATCGTTTTCATAGATGATCATTCCCAATAAGGAGTATGCAAAAAAAGTCTTTGACAATAATCCTAGTGGCTGCCTCCAACTCATCAATGACCATTGGATGAAGAAGTCAAGATAAAACGCCAAAAATTTACCAAAGACCCTCTATAGAAGTGACTTCAAGGATGAATTTGATGATTTGGTCACCCTTCTCAATAGGATAATAGAGTTTTCATCTGCATCCACGTTTGAGAAATAGATGTTTTATTGTATTGAGGGAATTTTGAGGGGAGACACAAGATTTTATTGGTCTAATGGTACAGTCACAGATTGAGGGTCTAGAAAGGATTGTCCAACTGTGCATCTTAGATTCAACATAGCAGAAATCAACATAATAAATACTTAGTAAACATAGACCTTTATTAATTTAGTGACTTGCAATCTTACATGCTTCATATTCCTCATATGTGCAATAATTAGGGCTCACATGTCTACCGCAAGGGCATTCAGATATTACCCTTGGCTCAAGGCCTTATTACATTCCACAGCCTAGAAGGTTGGATTGAATTGTGAACTATTTCTAATTATTTACTTGATTAACTACTAAACTGAATGCTTTTCAAAGCATTACAAATGATCTTAAATATGAATCTCTAGCTCCAAATATGTTCCATGTTAGCCTTAAGGGTTTACAAATCCCAATGAATGATCAACCGTGTAGGTCGGCCTTAAAACATGAAAGATAATTCTTTGTGAAATGAAACGTATTGAAGATCTCCAACAAATATCCCTTGAACCCAAAATTCTTGTATGATTCTCCATTAAGCTTCACATACCTGAAATAGGTCCATGTAATGAATTCTAGACCAGGTCAGCCCCAAATGCTCTGACTGAGAATGATAGTGAAATTCTGAGAGCAATAAATTTCTACAAACAAATGTAAATCAAGTGAAATATGGATATGATGTAGATGACCTTGTGTAGATGCTTTATCCTACTCTACGAGCTAAGAAATAACAAACAATGATGTGTGGAGTAAATTTTTGAAATATATATAGATTGAAATGTGAGAAAAGAAATGTTTTTGGTTGATACAGGATTTCCTTACAACCAAGGATGCTCTTGCATCAAACACCCGGGGTTGGAAGAAAAGTGAGTCACTCACTTTCCATGGGCTAGAGGAAAACCAAAGTGGTTCACCTCAGCCTGAGAAATCCATAATGAATCCTCCACTGGTCTTCCTTTCCACTGTACCAGGCACTCGTTATATTTCTTGTTCCTAGTGCTCTTCCCAATTCTGGTGTCCAAGATCTACTCAATTTCCTCTAGTGGTTGATGTGGTAAATACTTCTTCAAATTAGCTTTGGTGATACTACCTCTTGATTTTCCTTCATGATACTCATAGATTTCTACAATATTGAAAATATGTGATATACCAAGTGTCTCTGATAACTTCACTTCAGACACATTTCTAGAATCAAACTTCCTAAGAATTTTGCATGGTCCCAACTTCCTCATCTTCAAATTATTATATGTTCCTACTGGAAATATTTCTTTCCTAAGATACACCATAACCTCATCTCCAACAACAAACTCCTTATGTCTCATTTTCTCATCTTCCTTCTCATTATACTTATTGTTCATGTCCTTCAAGTGTTTCCAGACTTGACTATGCAAATTTTACATGAATCCTACAAACTCTTATGCTTTTGCACTCCTCTTGTTCTCCATAGCGATGTCTTTGAGCTCTAAAAATCCTTTGGGATGTATTCCTATCACAATCTCAAATGGTTTCTTCCCTATACTTCGATTTATTGAATTATTGTATGCAAACTCTAATTGCAGTAGAACTATATCCCAATTTTATACCTTAATATCCAACCAAACATCTCTTGATAAGTTACCCAAACTCATGTTTACTACCTCTGTTTTTCCATCTGTTTGTAGGATGATATGATGAAATGAACTTCAGATTTGTCTTCATCTTCTTCCATAATGTCCTCCAAAAGTATCCAATGAACTTAGTGTCCCTATCTGAAACTATACTCTTTGATAGTCCATGCAACCTCACAATCTCCTTGAAAAATAGGTCAGCAACATACACAACATCATTGGTCTTCTTGCGATGAATGAAACATGTCATTTTATGAAATTTTTCCACTACCACCATTAAAGAGTCATATCCTCTTTGTGTTCTTGGTAATTCCAATATGAAATCTATACTTATGTCTTCCCAAGGTCTCTCCAATACTGTCAAAGGTCTATACAATCCAGTATTATGACTGCTCCCTTTTTCTACTCGACAAATTCTACAACTCCAAACATATTTATTGACATCCTTATATATGTGCAACCAAAAAATAGTGTTCACTCACCAAATCTACTATTTTATCAACCCTAAAATGTCATGCTAGTCCTCCACTATGTTTCTCCTTGTTAGATTCTTCCTCATTGAACTCCTTGGAATACACAACTAATTTCCTTTGAACAACATGTCTTCTTGAATGAAATAGTCCAACCATTGACTCCTATCTATTACTACAGGTTCCTTACATGACTTTCATGCTTCAGCAAAATCTAGATCATTCTCATACATGTGCTTCAGTTCCTCAAAACCCAAGACTTCTATCCTCATCTCTATCAACAAATTCCTTCTTTTTCTCAATGCATCTGCAACTTTATTTGACTTGCCACTTCTATGCTTCAACATGAACTCAACCCATCTCATATGTCTCTGGTTTAAATTCCCTTGACTGTTCAAATACTACAAATCTTGATGATCAATGTACAACACAAACTCCTTAGGAAAAAATAATGTCTCCACTTCTTCAAGGCTTCAACTATGACATAGAATTCTTGATCATAAATTGAATATATTATTTTGGAATCATTCAAATTCTCACTGAAATAAGCTATGGGTCTTCCTTCTTAACTCAACATTTCTCCTATTGCATTTTGACTAGCATCATAATCAACTTGAAATACTTTGTCAAAATCAGATAATGCCAACACTAGTTGCTTTGTCACTTTTTCCTTTAACAATTCAAAACTTCTTTGTGCTTTGGATGTCCACTTAAAGTCCTTCTTATCTCCTCTTATTGTCTCCATCATAGGTGTGCAAATGCTACTAAAGCTTCTCATAAACTTTCGATAGAAACTTTCCAATCCATGGAATGATCTTAACCTTCAAATGTTTACCAGTGTAGGCCACTCAACGATTGTCCTAACCTTCTCAAGGTCCATCTTCAATCCTTTAACAAAAATGATAAAACCCAAGTACACCAACTTTGTCTTCATGAAGCTACACTTCTTGACATTAATTAGCAACTTCTCCTCCCTCAACCTCTGCAATACTTGTTTGATGTTCCACAAATGTTCTTCCCTAGTCTTACTAAAAATTAGAATATCATCCAAATAAATAATAATAAACTTACTTGATAATTTCTTCAGTACCTCATTCACCAACCTCATGAAAGTGCTATGTGCATTGGTCAATCAAAAAGGCATCACTAACCATTCATACAATCATTCATTAGTCTTGAATGCAATCTTCCAGTCATCTCCTTCTCTGATCTTGATTTGATGATATCCACTCTTTAGGTCAATCTTTGTGGAATACTTGGCTCCACTCAAACAGTCCATAATGTCATCCATCCTTGGAAATGGGAATCTATGCTTGAATATAATCCTATTAATTGTTCTTGAGTCTGTACACATTCTCCACTCTCCATATTTATTTGGTTCTAGTACAACAAGTACTGCACATGGGCTTAATCTCTCTTTGATCAATCCTTTCTTTAACAACTCTTGCATTTGTATGTTCAATTTTGCATTCTCTATAGGTGTTGTCCTATGTGTTGCTTTGTTTGGAAAACTTGATCTTAGTATTAGGTCTATATGATGACTGATGCTCTGAACTGGTGATAAACCATCGGGTACATTCTCAGATATAATAACTTCATATTTTGTCAATAGTTCTACTACTTTTGTCTATGGTGGATTAACATCCTTTGTTTCCTCCGGCCTACCACCATTCTTAGGAATCAATGTAAAACAAATATTTTCATGCCTCAATCCATCCAAAAAAAATCTTCCATCTACCAAACATACTCTAGCATCGCCACAACCTTCACTTTTGTTCTCTTCCTCCAAAGGTATCAATATAAATCTCTTCCCATTTGAAGTCACAATATAGGTATTCCTTCTTCCATCATCAATCGTTTTCCTATCATATTTTCATGGTCTTCCTAATAGCAAATGGCATTCATCCATATGCATAATATCACACAATACTTCACCCTTATATGATCTTATATGAAATCTCACAAAACACTGCTCATTCACCAATATCTTATGCTCATCCTAAATTCAAGTTATCATATAGGGGTTTGGATGTTTCAATCTCTTCAAATTAAACTTGGTTACCATCTCTTCTAAAACTAGGTTATCAGTACTTCCACTATCAATGATAACTCTACATACCTTTCCTCCAGACTTACATCTTTTTTTTCTCTTCCTTTGTAGTGGTTCCTTAGTCACTTCTTCATGAATCAAAGCACTCCTCGTTACCAATGATTCACCATTCTCTAGCTTTCCAACTGAATTAGGGGATACAACAAGTTCTTCATCCACATAAGTTGCTCTTCTAGTATGGTCAATTTTCTTATCGGTACTTCCTTGATGACATTCAAATGCTTTATGTCCTTCACCTTTACACTTGAAGCGGGTTCCTTTGAATGGTCTCTTCTTAGATCTTCCATCATCTCTCTTATATCCATCATTATAGTAGGAAATATGACCTCCTTTATCACTAGAGTAGAAATTTATGTCCTCTCTTCCTCTGAGGTATGAATTATGGCACTTTTCTTCACTGCGGTAGGATTTTTCATCCTTTTTTTTTTCTATAGATGATCTTTCTCTGAATTGTGATCCAATCCTATAGAATCTTCCTCTTGTACTTATTTATCTTTGTTCAAACTTATTGTTCAACTTTTCTTCTACCTTTAGTGCAAATTGGTATGCTTCTTCAACTAATGTCATCTTCACTAGGCTCAATTCTTCTTGGATGTTTGTTCTCAGACCATTGATTACCTCACAACCTTTTCTTTTCTTGCTTCACTACGTCCAACCCTAATTATCATCATTTAGAATTCTTTAGTATATTCCTTCATAGATCTCTCTTTTTGACTCAAGTTTTGCAATCTTTTCAACAATTCAATCTCACAATCAACAGGTATAAATTGATTCTTCAACTTTGTCACCATCCTATCCCACTTTATGATTTTCTCCTTTCCTCTTCTATTTCTATCCAATTGAACTTTTTTCCACCATATAGCAACATGTCCTTTCAAAAAAAAATTTAAATCTCTCTTTTTGGATCTTCAATTTCTTCATATTCAAAGCATTCTTCCATATCATTGATCCAATCAATCAATTTCCTCAGGGTTTAAATTTCCCACATAGTTTTGAATTTCAATTCTAGGTCACTTACCAATCTTAGAAATAGATTTCAACATTTTCACCTAGTTTGAGTCTTCTTCTTCTTCTACGACTTCTTCATTGTGATTTGCAACATGGTCTAATCCATCATCACTTTTTTCTTCATGTCTAGGGTTTAGACCTCACCTTCTATCTTCTTCTATAGAATCCATTCAGACTCACATTTCTCGTATCATTTCCAACATCTCATCCATTCTTCTAATGGAATTCAACATACCAAGTGCTCTACTTGGAAGTATCTCTCTCCTTAGATCTAGTGTAATTGCCCTAATTTGGTGATCTGGATACAAAGTTTTCAATTGCCTCACATTCGACGATTGGTTGAAAATACATGTGTAGTGTAGAAAAAAGTAGCCCTTTTCCACACTTAATTTGGGAATGAATAATTAATGATAAAATGAACTTAATTGTGCCTTATTTAGGGTGTTGTAAAGTGTATCCTAACACTTTCACATTGATCTAGGGCTTTAATAATTAATTGGGATTATTTATGTCTTAATTGATCCTATCTTGTATCTCCAAGCCCAATTAAATGCATCTTTCCATAGGTAATACTAACACTTATCAAATAACCATTCATAATTCAATGATTTGGGTCATGTGTTCCAAATCTAGTGATCTAGAACTCATAAGCCACCTTAGGTGTATGAGTCCCACACCTAGGTCTTGGGACCTAATTTCAAGTTTCACATAAATCAGGACTTGTCTTGGAGTTTGTGTCCCACTTTTGAGCCACTGGGACTCATACTCCACAACTGGCATATGAGTCTCACTCTAATTAAGACCTATTTTGAATTCAATTCTTGGCAATATTTTATCTTCCTAAATCTGATGTTAGCTTGTAGTGTTGTAATTTCAAGAGAGTTGGCATAAATAAGTATAAATACAAGTTTATTTCATCATTTCAACACCTAAGCAATCATATAATTTCATAAGCAATCAAGAGTAATTTCTCAAGACTTCACAAGAGAATTCAAGAGAATTCAAGAACATTTAAGAGCATTTCAAGAGCATTCAAAGGAAAATTTGAAGAGTATTCTTGTAGCAATTCAAGATCCATCATCATAAAGCATCGAGCATGTTGTTGAGCTAGTGTTGTGATGTAGCATTCAAGATCCAAGTTAAGCATTGTTTCACATCTAATTCAAGATCAAGATCTACATTCTTCATGGCCACTTCATGTTAGATTGCAGATTTACATTTTGAAACATCATTCAAGGTATCATTGCTCATGTTTCATGTTTCATTTTCATGTTTCATTGTTTCACCATAGGGTTTAATTACCTAAACGGGGTTTGACCAAGGAAAAACCATATTCTCTAAAAATCAATAAGTTTTTCTCTCTCTCTACATGTGTAATTGCAGATCTACGTGCTTTTGGGCTTGAATATCCTTTGAAGACAAAGTTGAAAGATTAAAGAAAATTTTCAAGGTTGTCACAAGGTTTTCATCTCCATGAAAAATCTTCTATAGAGCAGAATTCAAGATTTCAGACTTAGAGATTTGGTAGGAGAGAAGCTACAGGAGATCACTAGAGAATACCAGAATTTCAGCCAAACCCTAATACTAGGACTAAATCACCACCTTGGGCATATGAGTCCTAGTACTACCCTTTTCTATATTTTAGGAGATCCAGATCAGTCACTGAAACATTCTAGTTTCTGCAAAAAAACCCTAGTCTAGGACTAAATCGCCTAGACTGGTGTATAATTCCCAATGAGCTTCAAACAACAATATTTTAGGGATTCAGAGCTTTTTTTCATCATATCTATCTTCTAGGTACCCCTCTACTCACTCTCTGTTTGTTATTGTATATTTCAGTTTCATATTCTATGTCATATAGTTAGTTTTTCATATTGCATTCATCTTCTTCTTTCCAAGCCTTTTCTTGGTGGTGAACCCTCCTTTTGTCTTTAATCACACCCCTAAGACACCTTATTGCAGATCTTTTTCCATAGTTTTATCCTTGATTGAGATCTCTAGGGTCTCCTTGAATGAAACTTGAAGGAAATTGGTAGTTTTATCTCCCAAAACATAGAGCGACTATTTTTTAGGTTTCATTTTGTGTACCCATGCAGATGATATAGGATAACAAAGATCAAGAGGGTTTTCAAGCCCTTAGGATCCAAGATCCTGCGTCAAACTGACATAAGCACAAAGGGACACACACAAGTTGTATGATATGCAATAAAATAATATACAAAAACATGCAATGTCAAAGACATAAAGATGAAAGAAAAATAAAGAAAAAGGTGGATCAAGCTTTGACCATTTACCTCACACATTGTGGATTAGATCTAATCTTTTTTCCCAAAAATTTATGCTCACTCTTAGGCAACGAAACTTCAAGCTATCCATTGGGTGAGTATCCAAAAAGGATGGCTTACAATTGGAACACATTATCCACTATGCAAACCAAATTCATGCTCACAAGGGCTAGTGGAACCTCGAGTCATCCACTAGGTGATCCCCTAGAGAGGTGAGACATATACACATGCAACCGGTATGTGCTCATACACACAAGAAAGTGGCTATTGGAAAGTCATGCCTAAGTTCGGCTCCCATATGTACAACCATACCAAAGTTATACCTCCTTATAAATTTGATAAGGTACCGCACAACACAAATAGTATGATTTATGAGGCAAGAAAAAATTTGTATGATTGACACCCATGAACAAACAAGATGGATCCATAGGGAAGAAAAGTGTCGTATGCAAGGTGGCCATATAACAGTTATTGTAAATGAAAAATAGTGTAAGGTACGTTCAAAGGTATTTTTCTTAGTCCATGTAAGGTCTCTTCTTAAGGACAAGTCAATGAAATATCATGCTCTTGAAGGAAATCAAGCCCAAAGACACCACTAAGAAAAGGATGTATCACAAGAATAAAGAAAAACACACACTGAAACATGAGTGTCGATGTATGCCTCAACTTTAAAGTAGTAGCTAACACCATTGCATGAGATGTCATTCAGAAATCCCTATGCCAAGTCATATGTTCCCGAATGAAACTACATCATGAATAAGTATGTCACATGCAAGCCAACTTAAGGAATGTATTCCACATTCCAAGCTTGCTCTTATATTTGCATGGAAGGCAACCAACTAGCCCAAAGAGACAACAACAAGTGTTATACGAGGACAAGGCTACTCTAACCCCTTGCCCCCACTTAGTGCAGGACAAGGATGAGCTGAGGTGATTGATGAAAAACATGAAAATCAGTATCAATTAGAGGGGCTAGGTGCTTCAACACAAGGAAGAGCACCACAATCATTACTATTTTGAATTCGATTACTCAAAGCCTCATTCATTAGTATAATGACCATGAACTCTATGATATGCACAAAATGAACTCTTGTAATAAAATTTCTTTCATTTTCTTGGAGGGAGAGATATCAAATGATCTTGGAGGAGTCTCAACAAGATACTCTTGATCAATAGTAGAAGATGTTCTTGTATTTGCACAAGATTTCATACGCACACTAAATGATAAGGCCTTAGATGAAAATGGAGATAAAGGTGGTAAACCTATATCTTTATTGAAAGAGTATGGTATATAATTCACTTGTTCTCTATCATTTTTCTTTGTGTTTTCATTGTTTCCATGTTTAAGAGGGAGTTTGTATGCAAGACCATAACAATCTTCCAACTCAGATGAAGTGCTTCTAAGAAGGATTGGATTCTTCATGAGAACACAAATATTTTTTATGTTTCTTAAACATGCATCATACTCACATCAGGGATGGGAGTTAAATAACCCCCATCACCACCATGGGGTAATTTTTTTGATGTAGAACCAAGTTGAGCAAAAAAAACACAAGGTTGTTTTGGTTTAGATTGTGAGATTTTGTACCCTCCCATAAAGGAGAGCATAAAATCTAATGAACTCCAATAATCAGTAGAATTTTTTTTCTGAAAATGAATCATTTGTACATGACTCTCTAGACTTTGAGGGTGATATTTTTTATTCTTCATTGAAATGAGGTGTAAAATCTAACGATCCCCAATTATCACTAAAGATTTGTGTTGTAGGTGAAAGATAATTAGGATTAACATCAACTTGTATAGGTTCAACTTTTGATTTTGGAATAAAAGTATTAGGGGAGCTGGAAGTGTTATGATCATATCATTTATAGCTTTGTTCATCTACTTCAACCATGTATATCTTGTTGTTGTATTCAAATTTCATCTCATGGTGAAGAGTAGATGGGACTCCTTTCATAGCATGAATCCATGGTCTCCCTAGGAGAAGATTGTATGAAAGAGGTCCTGGAATGATATGGATAGGGGTAGGCAACACTATAGATCCGACATCAATAGGTAATGTGTTCATTCCTAATGGTTGCCTATTAACATTGTCAAATACATAAATATTAACATCATTAATTTGAATAAGCCTCTTGTCCATGATAATTTTATCTAGGAGGTGAATGATACACACATTAAGACCTACTCTTTTCTCTATGAGAGTGCACCTAGTCATGGTTTCATTAATGATCACATTTATCATCAAGGCTTCACTTTTGTTCTGAATCTCAAGTGAGGGTAATTCATGTTTAGGAAATGTGATATTTGACTATGTGACTTGCATACGATCAAAGGACAATGCTACATCATTCAATTTCATAAAATATTGGATCTCCTCCTGCTTTATTTTCAATGTTTCTTGGAATAACCAATTGTATGTAGGTGATGTTTGAACAAGATGCCATAAGGATATATTAGCGGGAGTCTTTTTAAGGTCTTCAACTAAATTATGTAAAGGTGAACGAGGAGCACTAGGGAAAATATGTTGAGGCCATGGTAATGAAGCGAGAGTGGTTTGTGGTTGCCTACATGTTTGAGAAATTATATTATGACTCGGTCACTACAAAACATTGTTACTATCAAATTGTGTTATAGATTTCAAGAGATCTCTTATTTTATTTTAATGTGGCTCACTAATGGGAGGTGACTTAAGAGGCTCGCTAATTAAAGATCCAATTTGTGTTGTCATAACCTCAAAAAACTTGTCTGTATTTTCTTGATCTCTTAGGGGAGAGAAGTCTAATGTCACTTCATCATCTTCATCTAAGGAAGCCTCATTACTAATGTTTGAAATACATGTGTCAATGTTCAAATTTTATTGCACCATGATATCATCCCTAGTAGGAGAGGTTTTAGGAGAACTAAAAACTATATGTTCATGACATTCAAAGGTTGGTTCTTCTAAAATGACTTCATCACAAGTAAGGGAGTTATCAATGGTTGGATTTTCTTGTTTATCAATGATGTTTTCCCTAGGGGAACAGAGACAACTAAGATTGGCATGACACTCATTGCTTTGATCTTTTAACACCAAAATATCTTCTTTACAACTAGGAGAGATACTAGGAAAAGAACATATGTGGTTGTCATGTTTATCTATGATTTCATCCTCTTTAACTAAAACATTATCTCAAGCCAAGGATGAATGGAGACTAGGTAAGGTGATGTTTATAAATGTGTCTATGATCTCATTCTCTTGTGCTATAATATCTTCCCAAGGGGAATGAGGAGAAGGACAAAAAATACCTTCGTGATTCTCAATGATTGTATCTTCTTTCACCAAGATACCTTCATCACTAGTAGGAGAGGTATCAAGAGAAAAGAAATTATGATTATCGTGATTATCTATACTTACATCTTCTTCTATCACATAATTCCCACAAATAGGAGAGATAGGAGGGGGTGCAGATTTAAGGCAAGCGTCAACATTTTCACTCTCTTGTGCTAAGAGACTCTTATAAATAGGAAATGTATTGAATGAATAAATAACATGCTTATTGACTAATTTTTTCTTTGTAAACTTGGAAATGATAGATAGTAAAATTTTTGAAAAGTAATCTACACAAACTCAAAATGGAAAGAGACTTAAAATGCAATGCAATGACCCAGAATGAAATGTCTAAATTCAAATTTTTAGATTCTAAACAAGGTAATTTGTTGATTATACTATGTTGTAAATATAATTTTAGAATTAATAAATGCAATAAATGAACCAAAATAAGCTAGATGCAATGAAATGAATGAAATAGAAACTCGGCCAATTGAACATATATCTGATGACAGCAAACAGAAGCACAAAAATTATGTTTCTAATGTTTTAAAAGGCAGTTTTAGGTCTGATCTAGGATTAATTCACTCAGAGGGGTGTATGAGTCCCAGTTAGGGTTTTTGAAGGGTGAAATATTCCGAGCCAAATTTTTTTTGTTTTTCAAATTAACAGATTTCCAATTACAACATTGCACCCGTTAAGGTTAGATGTATAAACCAAAACGTGCAAGAAAGCAACTCTAACCAGAATGGCGCCGATGATGGCGAGCATTGGTCAGAGGGTCTTCTACTCTAAAACAGAAAGGAACTCGACGTCAAGTATGTGCTACCCAATCCGATGCGGAGTGAGGGGCGACCATATGACGGAGTGATTACAGAAAGCAAAGCTTGAAATGAAATGCTGAATACTGAAACTACTCAACACCCAGAATGTGCTTGCTCACCCAGAATGGGAAGTAGCTACCATAGGGCGGAGTTATACTATTCCAAACTAATACTGAAAGTAAGAATGAGTATTACAAATAATGACATGCAATATTATGAACCCTGGTCAGTACTACTGCCAGTTTACAAATATAATTATTGCCTGCAATGTCAAGATATCAGATGCTTTTCAACTGGAACTTTCAACAATGAATCTGCTGCAAACTTAAGTAATTCACAGTGCCAAAATCAAATCAGATAATGCAGATTTCTGTAGACAGTTTGACAGATCTGCACTTTTCACTTTCTAACCAGCAGCATACAGATTCACTAATTGATTCATAAAACACTCAATCCTTACCCAATTAACCTACTCTTGGATGCAAAACAAAGCTAATGCTGAGGCGCCTAGAATGGATGCCAGAGACAGACCTAAAATGCCAATATTAATTA
Source organism: Sequoiadendron giganteum (assembly GCA_007115665.2). Taxonomy (NCBI): domain Eukaryota; kingdom Viridiplantae; phylum Streptophyta; class Pinopsida; order Cupressales; family Cupressaceae; genus Sequoiadendron; species Sequoiadendron giganteum. Next base: position 265,285,172 of record CM021103.1, read on the forward strand.
AAGCACGAAATCCAATGCTTGACTAAATGGTACGGCCCAGCAAGAAGTTCGACTTCTTCTTAAAAATTCAATACTCCTTTTAAAAATCTAAGAACTGGAAGATATGGGCGCCTATTACAAACTCAACTAATGATGCAATACCCAGAATGATATTTTTTGTCTTTTTTGAGATATGAGCAAAACATGAAATCTGCTGTCACTAAAATGCAACTTTAAAAATACCTCTAAAATGCAGAATCAGAAACTAAAGGATTACAATGACGTTTACAATGCACAATATTCAAACTCACAACTAGACTAAGAATCACCACTTGGTGTTATCTTGCAAACACGAAGCGATGCCGAGCTAGGAGGCCTTCATTCCTCGAAGCGATTCCAGAGCCAATCTGGCAGCATAACAGTATAGTCGTCAAAAGATCCCCAAAATGATGCACAAGACTCCTCTTTATAACTTTCGTTTGACTCCACAAAACCCTAAAATCAGCTTTTAGGTCAAAACCTCTCATCTCCTCAAGATGGCGTACTTCTCCTTTATGGCTTTGATTTGATATTTTAAATAAATATCATGCTTGATAAGTTCGCCCTTTATAACCTTGCTTTGACTTTGCAATAATTAAAATATTCTTTTAATGAGGGCGCCACCCTCAAAGACCCCCTTTTTAAAACATCTTTAAGTCATTAATCTAGGCTCATGGTCAACGTTAAAATATAATATTTAAACGTGACTTTTTAATTAAATGACTTAGCTTATCCCTCCGGAGGTGCCTTGAAGCCAATACTGAGCCAAACATCTGACCAAACTGAAGCAGGAAGTCAACCGAGCTGAACTCAACTGGGAAGCTGCCAAAAATAGAATTTACTAAAAATAGTAAATTCCAAAAAGTGCTCTGAATGCCGAGATGAACATACTGTTGCGAAGCCCTCTGAAAACCCAGAAGGAATCCGCCATTGAATCCACCATCTCTGAGCCAAGACCCCCTCAAAATTAGGAAACCCTAATTTAACCTTCCGACTAGCCTTCGGGTTTCCAGAAAAAAGGCCAACGGTCACACATGCACGATCAGGTTTGAGAAGGGACATTACAAAGGGTTCATATGCTAATAAACAGTCCACATAGAATACCCAAAAATCTGATAAAACCACCTATATTGGGACTCAACCACCCAGAGGTGCATATGAGTCCCAGATTAGGGTTTTTGCACTAATTTCAAAAACATTTGAGTGAATGTTAGGTTTTCTATTTTGAATGATGTCTAGACTAAATGTAATTACAGATTTCAAGTGAAATTCAGTGATGCAAGATGCAAAAATTCCACCTATATGCACTTTCACTAATACAAGATTTAGAAACCCTAGATGCAAATTAACTAATGCAAAGTTAATACAAGCTAGATCTAGGACTATAATGCACTCCAAATCACAAAATAAGGTGTTAAAAAGGCTAGGTTCAAAAAAATGAAACCTAGAAAATAGTCATTCTATGTTTTGGGAGATAGAACCACCAATTTCCTTCAAGTTTCATTCAAGGAGACCATAGAGATCTCAATAAAAGGATAGAATAAGGGAAAGAGATCTATAATAAGGTGTCCAAGGGGTGTGATTAAAGAAAAAAGGAGATTTATCAACCAAGAAAAGGCTTGGAAAGAAGAATATGAATGCAATGTGAAACCTGACTATGACATACAGTATGAAACTGAAATACCAAATAATAAACTGAGAATGAGTAGAGGGGTACCTGGAAGAAAGATGTGATCAAAACAAGCTCTGAAACTTTGAAATCCTACTATTTTAAGCTCACTGGAACTCATACACCAGTCTAGGTGATTTAGTCCTAGGCTAGGGTTTGTGTGCAGAAACTGGAATCTTTCATTGACTGATCTAGATCTCATGAAATCTAGAAAAAGGTAGTACTAGGACTCATGCCCAATGTGGTGATTTAGTCCTAGTATTATGGTTTGGTTGAAATTCTAGTATTCTCTGGTGATCTCCTGTAGTTTCTCTCCTTCCAGATCTTTAAGTCTAAAAGCTTGAATTCTTCTCTATAGAAGACTTTCCATGGAGATGACAACCTTGACAACTTTCTTCAATCTTGCAACTTTTTATTCAAAGGATCTTCAAGCCCAAAAGCACCTAGATCTACAATCACACATGTAGAGAGAGAGAGAGAGAGAAAGAGAATGGTTGATTGTTAGAGAATAGGGGTTTGCCTTGGTAAAACCCCATTTAGGTAACTAAACCTTATGATGAAACAATGAAACATGAACACGAAAAATGAAACATGAAAGATGAAAGATGACCAATGATACCTTGAATGATGTCTCAAAATGTAAATTTATAATCTAACATGAAGTGTCCATAAAGAATGTATATCTTGATCTTGAATTAGATGTGGAACAATGCTTAACTTGGATATTGAATGCTACATCACAACACTAGCTCAACAACATGCATGATGATTTATGATGATCTTGGATTGTTGCAAGAATATTCTTCAAATCTACCTTTGAATGCTCTTGAATGCTCTTGTGAATTCTTGTGAAAGTACTCTTGATTGCTTATAAAATTCTAGGATTTCTTAGGTGTTGAAATGATGAAATAACCTTGTATTTCTACTTATTTATGCCAAATTTCTTGAAATTACAACACTACAAGCCAACATCAAATCTAGGAAGATAAAATCCCATCAAGAATTAAATTCAAAATAGGTCTTGATTAGAGCAGGACTCATACGCCAGTTGTGGTGAATGAGTCCCAATGGCTCGAAACTGGGACACAAACTCCAAGACATGTCCTAATTAATGTGAAACTTGAAATCAAGTCCCAAGACCTAGGTGGGACTTATATGCCCAAGTTGGAGTATGAGTCCCAAATCACCAGATCTAGAACACATGACCCAAATCATTGAATTATGATTGTTATTTAATAAGTGTTAGGATTGTCTACAGAAAGATGCATTTAATTAGGCTTGTAAATACAAAATAGGACCAATTAAGGCATAAATAAGCCCAATTAATTAATAAATCCCTAGATTAGTGTGAAAGTGTTAGGATACACTTTACAACACCCTAAATAAGGCACAATTAAGTTCATTTTATCATTAATTATTCATCCCCAATTAAGTGTGAAAAAGGGCTACTTTTTCTACAATACAACATACAATTTTCTCAAGTCAGTGATCTGTTCACCACAAGGAATGCCTTAAAGACTTGTAAACTCACTCTAATACCACTTGGTGTAGTCACTGATGGAGGCCAAAAAGGAATATTCAACCATGTAGCTTAAAGTCAACACAAGAAGTACTCAAAAAACATAGACCTTTATCAATTCAACAACATGCAGTCTTACATGCTTCATATGCCTTATATGTGGAATAAATAGGGATCATAGGCCTACTATAAGGGAATTTAGATATTACCATTGGCTCAAGGCCTTATTACATTCCATAGCCTAGAAGGATGGATTGAATTGTGAACTGTTTTTAATAATCTACTTGATTAACTATTGAACTAAATTATTTTCAAAGGATTACAAATGATCTTAAATATAAATCTTTGACTCCAGATATGGTCTCTATCGGCCTCAAGGGTTTAAAAATCCCAATGAATGATCAAGCATGTAGGTTGGCCTTAAAACATGAAAGATAATCTATGAAATGAGACGTATTGCGAGTCTCCAAGAAAGATCCCCTTGGACCCAAAATTCTTGTATGATGCTCCATTAAGCTCCGCACACTCTAGAATAGGTCTGCACAATGAATTTTGGACCAAGTTAGACCCAAATGCTCTGACTGAGAATGACAATGAAATTATGAGAGTGATAAATTTATGTAAATGAATGCAAAACAACTGAAATCTGGATATGATGTGATGACCTCGTGTAGATACTATATCCTACTCCACAAGCTAAGAAATGACAAAGCAATGAAATGTGCAATAAACTGTTGAAACTGCTATAGATTGAAATGTGAGAAAATATTTTTTTTGGGTTGATATAGGATTTCTTTACAACCAGAGATGCTCCTACATCAGCTAATATTTTTAGTGATAATCTACTTAACCAATTCTTCTTAGTGAATAATTCCTTAGTATTCTATATGACTTACTATATTATGTACCTACTTCCATTCAATTTCAGATATAGAGGGCTACATACAAAGGTAATGCGTGTATAGGCCATAATGAGTATATAGTGTATGAATTATATCCCCGATTGTAGATTCAAAATGAAAATCATTATTACAAGAGGGTGAATGATGTGATTACAATGCTCATTGTCAGAACATTACAAGGAGATTTGGGTGCAAGATGGTTCTTTTCAACTATGGAAATGGTAAAAAAAAATTGGTATTATTTCATCCAATTCCCCAAGCTTACAAACTTTAGAATTGAGGGATTCTCAGGGGCTCCATATAGATTTACCAAGTACCCAAATGATAATATTGTTATGTTGGAGTTAACAAGGTAGTTATGCACATCGTACCACTTATTGCATGGAAATCATAGAGCAGACACCCTTTGACTTTCGGAAGAGGAATGTTCTTGTGCCATTCAGCTCCATCAATGGAGAATTCAAATGTGGAAATTTAAAGTTAGGGTTTTAACTTCCATAGCCAAAGGGATAACTTCAATCCCTACGATAAAATTAAGAAGCAAGTGGGAAAACAATACACCCACCAAATGCAAATTAAAGACTTTTGGGAAAATTTCTTGAATGACTATGAAGTCTGCAAGAGGTCTTATATGAGGGTGAAAATAGAATGCATTCATACCCTATACCTCTTTGAGGTTCCTAATCAGTTGCAAGATGATGGAAAAACCCTCGATGAAGAATAATATAACAAGGTGGTTGATCAGCCTACCCCTTTTTTGGATTGGACTAAGAAAGAGGAAATTGGCATTGATGTAATCACTTGATTGATGCTCAGAAGAACCAAGAGATGGGTGGATACCGAAGTAACAACCCTAATAGCCCAAGGGGTTGAGTTAACATATGATGAGAAAGAAGAAGAAGAAGCCCCGTCCAATAATGAGGAAAGAAAAGAAGATGAAGGAGGTTTGGGCACCAACTCTATAGGCAAGGAGGTTGCCACTCCTCCCAAGGCCAATGGGAAAGGAAGGAAAACAATAGAAGAGAGGCATCCCACAAAAAATCCTTGAGTTTATAAGAGAAAGGTTGGTGAGGCAAGAAAACCTCCACCAAAGAGAACCAAGAAGGGTGGCACCACGATAATGGATCCAATCCCTTAGGAGGTAAGGGATCCCTCACCTCCATCTCTCCCACCTTCTTCCATTCCTTCATCTAAATCCACTATAATCCTCTCTTCTTCCATTCCTCCACCTATTCTTTCTTCGCCTCCACCTATTGGCATTCCAATCGATCTCACTACATCCATTCCCATTCCAATGCCCCCCACTTCTATTCTAGTGGAGTCATATCCGTACACATCCTTTGCTTCTCCCTCTTTGGATTTCTCACTTCCAAGCCCACAATTCACTAAATCCACTCTACTTCACACTACTCCTTTTTTTTTCTCGCCTACCTCTCTCAACCTCCCAAAGACTTATGTATCATTTGTCAAACATGCCCAAAGAATTCACAGATTTTCTCCTCTTGTTGGCCAGTAGGGCTATGATTAATTAAGTTCCATAGGCCACTCCTCATTTTTCTCTAGGAATTTTGGAGCCTCCAATTATGGAGAGTTTGGACCAAATTTTGAAAGAGATGTAAAGGAAAGAAAGGGAACATATGGCAAGACTTCCCATAATGGAGGAAGCTTTAGTTGCTCCACAAAACCACGAGAAACCTTCCAATGAGAGTGTGGAGGTTAAATTTTTTGAGTCTCAAGAAGGGGAGGAGACAAAAGAACAACCTAAGGAGAAGATAGAGGAGGTTGTAACAAAGGATACATCTACAAAAACTCCTTCTCCTCCAAGAACTACATAAAAGACACCCACTCTTGGTTGGTTAGATGAGCAACTCAAGAATAAAAGGCCTATGTTGGAGACTCCTCAAGCGAATCTAGAGGTGATTTTTACCCACATTGGGAAGTCAAAGGAAAAGAGGAAATCCAAAATAAGGTTGCATATGATCAAGATGCTTTCGGCTCTATAATTTTTCATATTCTAACTCTTGCAATGGATAAACATAGCTCGATAAATTCCACTAATAGAGCACAGGAAATTGATGATATTCAAGGGTTTGTCTCTAATATTTGAAAAGAATGGACAAGGATGAGGCTAGAGACATAGAGTAAAAATTTAATAGCCTTCATCTAGTATCTATTAACGCCAATACAAAGTGCTATGTAGAAACCTACTACCCCAATGTTGTTGTTAAATGAGGATATGAATAAAGTGAAGCATATGAAAACATGGGCCCAATCCACTCATGATTGGATTAGAGGGATTGTAGACACTAGAAACAAAGCAATAGGAATGGCTATATAGGCTCATAAAAATTTCCTTATTTTGAAGGAAGAGATAGATAAAATGGTTGACTATTGCAAGGCCTTCTCCAAATATTATGCTATGATATTTTTGAAGCTTGAAGTAATAAAGAAGCTTCTAGTAGAAGTAGTTGAGTGTGAGGAAAATTTTCCTAAGGATTTATTGAAGGAGCCATCTTATTGACAATTTGCGTTGAATTTTAGAAAAGAGATAGTGACTTAGGTCATCCTAGAGATGTGCATTATCGTTGATCAAATCAATGAAGTTTTGGTAGACTGTAACCAATTTTTGTAGGACATGCTGAAGGTGCCAATAGGAATGTCAAAAAAGCTAGATGATGTAGGCTTGAAGTAGAAATGACAAAATATAGTACATAAAGAGCCTACAAATATCTTGAAAAAGGAGTTTTTAGATGTGACAACACAATTTTTAGTGATATGAGCTGCAGATATATTTGAACTAGTGATAAAATCTAATATGTGCTTGTCATCTTCAAATACCTAGAAATTGGTAACGTTATCTAGCATAGGGTGAAAGCACAAAGTTGATTCTACTTAAGGTGGAAGTTTCAAACTTAGAAAAACACCTGAAATTGGGAAAAACAAAATGAGATCCAATTATTTAGCAAATGGGATCTTGTTTTTCTTTGGGGCCTTGAGCCAAAAACGAGATCCCATTTTTTAGAAATAGGAACTTGTTCTAAAACGGGATCCTATTCATATATTTTTTTAATGATTTTAAGAAACAAGATCCCATTTTGTAAAGGGGATCCTATTTCATTAAAGCATTAAAAAAAAAAATTTGTATGAAATGAGATCCCATTTTAGAACAGGATCTTGTTTTTTAAAATTTAAATTTTTGGTCAAGTATTTTCTTTGCTTTTTGGTTTGGGAAAAGGCTTGGGCACCCAAACCTAAGCTTTGAACTTGGTTTGACCTGCAACTTGAAGGTCATGTCAATGTAACAAGAAAATAGTGAATTTGGACATATGTTTGAAGACCTTTTTTGCAGGAATTCTTGATGAAATTAAAACCCATTATAGATGAGACAATGTGGATTCAAAATATGTATTTTTTTTATAATTGGATTATTTTTTATATTTTAAATTAATTTTTGATGAAACTGGTCCATAAACTTTAAATATCAAGGTTTTTTTAGTATTTTAATAACTTTTTACTAAAATAGTTTTTTCAAAAATGAATTGTGTGAAAACGTACTTTAGACAATTCTTTTCAATTTGAAAAATATTTCAAAAAAAGATAAGTTCAAGTCATCTTATGTGTGACATACACGATGATTTTTCAAAACAACAAATATGACCAATAAAAAATTAACAAAAAAAATTCAATAAAAAATATCAAAAACGTTCTTCAATGAGTTAGAAATATTTTCCCTAAAATATTTTGAAAAATATGATTATCTAGGTCAAAATAGATGATGTACGTGCGTGCATGGTATGGTAAAAAAAGTGACTTTTAAACAATGGTCTTTAGAAACGCCTATTGAAAATCAATTTGTATCATTTTTAGAAACACCTATTGAAAATAAATTTGTATCATCTAGGTATTAAAATAAATTACATATTTGGAAACTAGACTCTGAGTTCTACATTTTATGATTAGTGACCTTTTTTAAGATTCCATCTCTAAGTGCTTCAAATTTTAAGGTCAAATGTGACAAATTCTAAAAATTAGGGAAAACACTTCCACTTTTTGGTCAAAAAGTGGACTCAACTTCTTGCACACACCCCATAGAAGCCATAGGCGTAAGATCAACTGTGAACTTCTTCAAACTGAACAAGGATAGTGGTTGCAGTGTGTTGGATGCTTGGGTCAATGCATCAACATCATGATTTTTGTGTTTGGGGATCAATTGAATGTTGAAGGAATCAAAACCTCCTATCAAATCCTACACATGGTGGTAATAATTAACTAACTTTTTATTATGAAAATAATATTTTTTGCATACCTTCTTTATGACCAATTCTGAATCTCAAAAACTTGTAATATTTTACCTTTCTTACGAATGGCCATCAAGATTCCATGCACTAGCACTTCGTATTCTACAATATTGTTTATGTAGTAAAACTATAGTTTGTGAGTTGTGAAGAAGGATTTCCCATTGGGACTAATTAGCTCAAATCTAGCTCCCGCACCTTTCTTGGATCTAGAACCATCAAACCTTAAGGTCCAAATCTTAGTATTATTCCTATTATTCAGTTGTACATTGTCCAATTTTGGTGGTACTTTATCATTTTGACTATTCTTCTTGGAAGGCTACTGAATTGGTACTAATTCTCACCTCAAACTAGCCTTTTCTAAATTAATGGTGGTTAAATGATCCCTAATCTTGTCCACTATTGTTCGACACAAACAAAATTCAAACTCTAAATGTGATGCATTATGAATTCCACACCAATAAGGTAACAACAAGTCATTGATATTTACTTTGTTCCCAAGACTTGTCTGATCAACAACACACTTAGTCATAAATTCTTGAAATCCTTCAAATATTCCCCCTTCTTTGTTTGATCGGACATCTTCATCCATTTCAATGTACACTTTTGTGCTATTGTTTAATTGACTCAAATATATAGTAGGTATGGTTGTATCGTGTAACATCATTATTTATTTAGTTTGTAATGCCACAAGAAAATATACATCTAGATCAACCTCAAAATATAATATTTCATTGTTTTGGGTTTATTTTGTAATCATGTGCTTCATTATTGGTTCTCTTTCAATCCGAATCTAGTTGGAAATTCCTCTCCAAGGTAACTAAATATGAAAAAAATTGGTAGCCATATATCCATTAAGTACATTAGACCAATCATGACTCAATAGAATACCATACATGTTTGAGATATCAAAAACTTGAATGTCAATCCAATGTTGGACATGGGGATCCAAAGTGAGTTGCATATGAATATGGTTCAATTCTCCTATCAAATTCACCTTTGTTTTATCCAGCTAGGTTACCTTCCTTGTAGAAGTGGTAGGGGTAAGTCCTAATTCTTTGCATACAACAAGAGGCATTAAATTTGTAGATGCTCCTGAATCTACTAGATAATTATGAAAATTCTTATCAAATATACACAAAGTTAAAAGAAAATGTGGAGACTCCCTTTAATCTTTATAAATGTTAACTAGAGTATCTACCTAAATAAACTTGAACCTTGTATTTTCCCTTTCCTTGAGTATCTTCACGTACAATCACGCTAGAGGGAATCTCAGGTCTAGTAAACTCTTGAATTGAACTAAACAGTGCATTTCTAACTTCTAAAACTTTCAACAATTCAAATACAAAGAGACTTACCTTCATTTTCTTCACTTCTTCCACAACGTATTATCCCATCTATGCAATTTATTTGTGTAAGACTCTTTTGAAGACGATTGCTTAGGTACCTTCGTTGTTGCTAGCATTTGGATTTGGTGGTACTTGAAGAGTATTCAGAGGAGTCAAAGTGGTAAATGAACCCTTAAGCCTATTACTTCATAGATTATATGCTCATCGATTTTGTTACAACATTTTTATGCTACCTTCCTCATTGTAAATCGACTTTGAGTCAAATAAAGTCTCAAGATCATTGTTGACAACCATAGAAGAGTCATAATTTTTAGAAAGGATAATTTCCTACCCATAAATAACGGAGGTATCTAAGACTTCTACATTTTGTACCTCCTTCAGAAAGATACTAGCTACAATTTAAAACTCATGACAATTCAACTTTGAATATTAGCTGGTATTGTGCAAACTACACCAATTTGACATTACTGCCTCAACCAAATATATCTTCCTAGAGGCCTAATATTTGATGTATTTGGTACATCTAATGGTGATGGAACTCCCCCATTATTGGGTCTAGTATTCCAAACTCTATTTTTTCTTTGGTATCCTTGATTTTATGCCCGATTTTGACTAAAATTGGATTGGTACTTCCTCTATGTATTCTACAAATAGTTATTCTAATTTCTCAGATGAGTTAATTCAGTAATCAACTTCTTCATTTTATCTGTAATATCCTTGAGATCATATTTTTCTTTATCTTTACTAGCTTTTGCATCCTATAAATAAGGCAAATGCGAAGGAGGAGCTTCAGTAAGTGGAACCACTAGATGAAGAACCATGACACTTGAATATGTTAGGATTGGATCCAACAAAGGTGTATGATGAGCCAAAGCCTGATTAATTCTATATGAGCTTGATGAGGCATCTTAGGAGTGCCAATATGATTTATTGGTCCTACTCTTGACTACCCTAATTTTGCATTTACTTTCACAACTTCCTTGTATGCTTCTGTAAGATTATTCAATGAAGGATTAGCCCTTCTAATAATATTGAAGTGAGGTTGTCTAAGGTAGCGTAATATTATTTCTTGGCTACCAAATAATTAAGCAAATATGGATCCTAGAGATGGGTGAATTATTTATGAAACCTATTGTTGAAAGAACCAACGAGTTTATTATCTTGCATTTTCACTTCTATGTACAACTGATACAAATCTATAGGTTCAATAGGAACTTTAAATTTTTCCAAAAAAATATTCTTCATATCCTCCCATGAACGAATGGATCCAACTGGTAAATGAACAAATCAATAAAAATCCTCTTCTCCCAAGGAATATGGAAATAATCAACAAGCAACATCTTTATGTTGAATCTTTCGATTGTATAGAGTTTCCTCAAAAACTTTGAGGTGTTCCTCTACAATTCCGTTAGGAACTTCAAGTAGAATTTTTCTAGATTCTTGGGCATGCCATTGCATGCATTGAAATGAATGGGAGAAGAGTTATTGGATATCCAAGATATTGATGGTGGTGCTATTTGTGGTACAAAAAATTTAGACGAGGTTGAGGTGGAAGTATGGGGTGGACCTGATGATGAATGTCCCCCTGTTGTAGCTCTCCTAGCTCTAACTTAGGGGATCTTATCTAAAAACTTCTCCTTGATTTGGTGTGGATCTGAGTATTCTTTGAAACCTTTCATGAGAGAATGAATCTATGCACTCCGACTTTCAAGAAAAAATTTCAAGCCCTCCTTCTAGTGCCAATTCTATTCATGAGTGTTTTTGCACATTCACAACATAGACAAAATGAAAAGTATTCTATCTCTCTTGAAAGGAAATCTAACCTCAAAACTTCAGAAAGATAAGCCCAAGGCTTAGATATTCAGGTCTTCAATTTGCATAAAATGACTCAGTGGATAATGTTTTGCTATTTTACAAGGTGAATTACGTGTATTTAAGTCATAAATCTAAAAAAAAGGTTTGAAAGATCTAAAAATGATATAAAATCCTAGTTGTATTTCTAGATCTATAATATGAAAATGACTTCAAACATTTGATATGGTAGTCTAAATGATGCTTTTCCTCCTAAAATAGCTCATATTTTTGAAATAAAATGTAAAAGATAAGGGTAAGAGAAACTAAATTTGAAATCCTAAGGTCAATGACAATAATGGTTGATGTTGTAGATATAGAAATCCCTCTTAAACTAATTCTTGGTTAATGAAATAGTGCAATATTCAAAGGAAAATTTAAAGATTTTTAGATTGTAAACATTCATGCATATACCCAATTTTTGGAGGAATATAGATGTGTTGTGCTTGTTTTGCACACACATATCGTTCAAAACAAGGACCCTCTCTTTCGTTTTGTCTTTCTGGGTCATTTTGTTCTTGCCTCATTTTGCATGTCCCTCATTTTGCGTGCCTCTCATTTTGCGTACCCCTTTCTTGGTGTCCTATTTGGTCAACGTGCCCTTCAAAGTCTCATTTTTGGCTGACCATATTTTTCTCCTAAAATAAAAAAATTGCTAAGTCTTGGGTTTTTGGGGTTTCGCCTCTTTGCTCGCTCATTTCGCTTTGTTCTTCATTTTTGACTTTGGGGACAAGTTTCCCATAGATTTGGGATGTTTATGTGATGCCTAAGTGAATTGCCAAAGTTTCGTTAAGTTTTAGGAAGTTGCAAAATTTTCGTTCTGGAACGTCCGGGAACTTCATATGTCCCCAGCCGTTCTGAAATTCTGTTTCCGGGATTCTGTCTCCGTTTTTCCATTTCTTCCATCTGTTTTCCTTAGGCATTCTAGCTTCCGGAGCCCGGCCCCTTTGCGGCCGTTTCCAAGATTTCACCTCCGGAATTCCGTTTCCGAGATTCCATCTCCATTTTTCTGTTTCTTCCATCCATTTGCCTTAGGAATTATAGCTTCCAGAGGCCGGCCCCTCCGTGGCCATTTCCGGGATTTCGTCTCCGGAATTCTGTTTTCGGGAGTTAATCTCTTGAATTCCATTTCTGGGATTCCATCTCCATTTTTCTATTTCTTCCATCCATTTTCCTTAGGCATTCCGGCTTCCGGAGCCCAGCCCATCCATGGCCATTTCGGTGATTTGGTCTCCAGAATTCCATTTTCGGGATTCCGTCTCCATTTTTTCGTTTCTTCCATCTGTTTGCCTTAGGCATTCCAACTTCCGGAACCCAGCGCCTTCGTGGTTTCCTAATCCAAAACGTACTTTGACCCACATGCTAAAATTGCATCATCTCTTGTATGAACCTTTTCAAATTCCAAATTTAACGTCAGGAGATACCATGTGGGGCTCGGACTGTCTGTCACCCTTTCAGAATGACATTTCAGCCTCTTGTTTCCAGAACGTCCAAGCACTCCTCCGATTTGAAAACGGAATTCGACCCAGATGCTAAAATTGGATCTTATCCTCCCTGGACCTTTCAAATTCCAAATTTGCAGCCAGGAGATACCATTTGGAGTTCCATGCTTTTTTTGTTGATTTCAAAATAGCATTCCTAAAACAGCATTGCGGCCTCTCGGTCCCGAAACGTTCAAACGCTCTCTAGTAAACTGCTAATGGAAATTCACATTGAATATTATGATATTTTGATGATGCATGAATGGATCTAGTAAGGATTTTGCAATATTTTATTAACATTTTCCTTGATTTGTGTATGAAATCACTTACGACACTTCATGCATGCAGGCTTCAACAAGCCTACCGCAAGTCTGTCGGCAAGCCCATTGAGAAAGCTGAACAAGGAAAATCATGTGGCTCCTATCACCATTCATTTTATGCCCACCTCTCCTCATGGTGCACATCAATAGAGCTGGCATCGGAAGAAGGCCTATGCCAAGGAAGTCAATGACAAAATGCAAGGAAGTTTTTCCTAATTTTCACTAGATGATGATGATCTTTGGGGGTTATTTGCCGGAATCAGGGGCAACCAATCCATTGATGCCAATCGTCGATAGACCCATTTGATCCAATGAATAATGTTGCAAGTCCATCAGAAAGAAGGCAACTTTCAGTCAATTTCAACTACAGTTAAAGGGAAATCAGCTAGAAGACAAAACTGCTACAGTGACTGGCCACTAAAAGACAAAATAGGAAAAGACAACAAATGTATTTTAAATTGCTGAATATTGTGGGGTAGGTGAAGCCCTAATGTAATTAAATCTGAGCCACACAATGTAACTCAATCATGGCCATTCATTTGGGCTTTGGAAAACTATAAATAAGGGTCTTCCCCTCATTTGTAAGGGTTGGAGAGTTGTTCTAAAAACATTCTATAGCAATAGAAAGCAGCATTGCATGATCTATGGGTGTTACTTTTGAGTTTGCTCATTATGCAATAGAAAGCAGCATTGCATGGTTCTACCTTCCAAGTTAGTTTTAGTTGTAGTTTCTTGAATGGAAGTGGTAATGGTGATTTTTGTTACATTATTTGATGAGCTTTCAGCCCATTCTTTTGGCACTTGTTGATGACAAGTTGTTGTGCAAAGTTAGCCTGGGCTTCTTTATTTGATTGTTGCAACTTAGTTCACTCGCATGTTCATGATGTGTGTATGCAAACTGAAAATATGCAGTCCTTAGAATATTGCACTGGTTTTATGTAACTGTAGGATCCTCTTGGCCAAGCAAAACCCAGTTTAGGGAGTTTGTATACTGTAGCAACCTCCATGATCACTGTTCATTCGTAGTTTCAGATCTAGGAACCTTCTCTCTTCCCTGCCATTTTTCCTTTTTTTTAATAAGTAACCTTAGGCAAGGTTCATTGCACATTGTAAAGTTAAATTTGATGATGAAATGGGGTTCAAGAATTCTTTTTGAACCTGCAGCAAGCGCACAACAACTCTCCATCTTAATAACTCAATTTCCATATCCAAATTCCCCACTTTGTAACTCATCTATAAGTTTGCCTTGTGATTCCAGCAAATCACATAAATCAACTGAGATATTCCAAGCACTGTCAAGACCTGACATCTGAGAGACTTTGGGATAGTGTTTTGCAATTTGATTGTGGAAGATTGTCTTTCAAGAAAGGTAGTACACATATGCATTATGTGTGTTGAGAAGTGCATAAAACACCATCAACAAATCTCTTGTCACTTAAGGTTTTATACTCAGGTTTTAGGGCATCATCATTTTCTCCCAATTCATTTGTCCATAAAATAGATAACCTATTAGGTGGCACCTCTTCAATTTTCCCATGAATGTATTTTCTAATATCCTCAGTGGCTAAAACCCCAATAGGAGTGCCAAAGAATGCACCCAAGGGATCAATCGACAACACTTTAGCAGAATTCCTTTTAAGTACTACTTGCAATCTTTGTGAATTGTTTACTCCTTTTGGTAATTCCATTATATTTAAATTTATTTTTGAAAATTATTCTAAAACAGAAAATAATGTGCAAAATAAAAAATACCTCTTAAAGAACCAGGGTCTTGATGTTCAAATTTTGGAAGATGCTTTGAGCCCTTCTACGCCTCTTTTTCTTTCATTTCTTCTTTGAATTCCTTTGAATAAATGAATTTTCCTTCACACATATATTTAACTCTTTTATTTCACCTAACCCCTGCAATAAATGCTTCAGACCGAAAAAGTTGATGTTCCAAAAAAATGTGTGCATAGATATCTTTCCATGCTCCACAAATTACTACATTCCAATATTTTCTTCCAAAAAATCTCTCCTATAGCTTTAAAATTTTATCTTCCATGATATATCTTCATGTCATATCTTAAGCACTTCATATTTCTAGGGGCTATTAAAATTTTCCATTATTGCTCCCCCTAAGCTTATGTCTAGGTTTAATTTCCAAGTGAATTATCTGCACCATAGGGAGGCACAGATGCATTTGAAGTTCCTAATTCATCCTTGTTCCTAGATTCCTCTTTCTTTCTCCATATTTTTTCCATTTTCTTCTTAACCTCAATAGGATCAACTTTCTTCACAGGTTCATTCCTTTTTTTTGGATTAGTCTGCCTTTTGTTCTTGCTTCTGTAAACTCTTGAAATATGTCCAAGCTTGTTACAAAAGTATCATACAACATTTTTTTACCAAACTGACTTCTATTCATTCTTGATCTACATCGGTTAGATTTATATCCAAATATATTGCATGTGCAAGAGTAGCCACTAAAAGACTGAAAAATTCTACCAATTTTGAATCTATCCATCATCTGACTTCTACACTCAACAACTCTATGTTCAAATTTATTGCATGCAAAACATATTTTGGAGAAGGATCTAGCATTATGGTTCATTCTACTCCTACATTCTATTTCCTTATGTCCAAATTTATTGCATGAAAAAAAAATACCATTGAAAGATGGGCACCTTTGAGCATTTGGTTGTCTAATAGAACGTCTTCTAGTATTGATTCTTTGATTCTTGATCTATCTAACGTTACCTTGATTTTTCTTCTGATTTTCAGCCTTGTTAGGTGTTTTATTTATCTTTGAACTTTTTCCTTCTTCAAGTCCCAAACCATCTTTATCCTTAGAAGGTTTCTGAATTACAATCGGTTCATCAAGCATTGTAGCACTTGTTTTGAATTTTTCCTCATGAGCTCTTGCTTTCTCTAGATCTGGTATTAGGGTTACCACTTCTTATTCAATATTTCTACAATCATCATTCTTTCTTTGTATCTTAGGATTCAAAAAATCCTCAATTCTCTTCTTTTCTTCCACTTGCACTTTTAGTCTGGTGATATATGCATTTGCCTTCTTCAATTGTTCATTAACTTCTTTGTGTCTTTCTCTGAACTTCTTGATTTTTTCTCTCAACCTTTTGATGCATTCATTTGCTTCTCCTAGGCTTTTCTTCATAATTTTATTTTCATTTTCAACTTTCTCAAGGTCTTTAAGAGCAGCTTTAAGTTCTTCTTTGTCAAACATGTAGTCATCATCTTCATATTCAATTGCAAAAAATTCTTTTGGAGGAATAGGACACTTTTTGTTAGCCATGTGTTCAAAATCCAAGATCTTCCTCAAGCTATTAAGATTTTCAAATTGAACTAAGCTCTGATACCAATTGTTGAACACCTAGAATACTAAGAGGGGGGTGAATCAGTATTACATTAAACCAATTAGACATAATCCAACCAATAATCAAAACATACTATAGTTATGAATGAAAACATGAAAGAGATCACAACACCACATAACACACAAACACCAAAAAAATTATGTGGAAAACCCAAAAAGGGAAAACCCACGGTGAGGATTAGCTCACAATATATTATATTTGGATATAATATATTATAGGGTCTCACTGCTTAGATGCACTATCCTTATAAGGCTCACAACCAAAATTGTATACAAAAAAAATAAGGCTACATAGAAAAAGTGTGAACTGATGTAAGATGCGCCTTCCTTGTGTTGAGTTTAGTTCCAATGAAGCTCTAAATACAAAATACTACTCTGCTTAGCATTCGCTCAACAATTCTACTCTTATTCTTATCTCACACCTTTGAATTTGCATATCCGCATAATATTAGACCTCACACACCTAATGTGCCACTTATCCTCTCTCTCATCCATCATCATAACTCAAATTTATCTTGCATATAAATATCCAATTACATCTACATACATCAATTAGGTTGGCCTAATTAGATGTAGCCAAAAACAATTCAAAATAGCTTTGTCGGCTTCACACATGATTCAAAAACTTCTTCACGCTCAAATCAAGCATGTAATACATAATTTAGGTTGGCATGGACCTAAAATAGAACTTACAAACATCTGCATTATATATTTAAACTTCATAACACATATCATATATTAGGTTGGCCAGGAATTGGGCCTAATCACAAAATCTTTCAATCATACACACACTTCTCCATACATGTGAATTCAAGACTCGATATTTCTTTAGATTCGCACTTATTTGATATCAGTAAGTCTATCTTTGGAATTGCAGCACAAAAACATTATTTTCAAAGAAATGTGGAATCTCCCACACGAATATACTAAATAGAGAAATGACTACGATACATAGAGCTAAAATCTATCATACATAACTTCTAGCATATTTCACAAAACATCATAGAATCTTGATTTTACCTAAATCTGATAGAATTCAAACCATGTTTAAAAATGTAGCTCACTAGATCACTTAGTGTGGTGGAGCGCAAACCCAAAAACTGACTCACTGAACCAAAAAATTAGTAGAACCACTTAGTTAATATCCTGTACAACCATATTTTCCAAACCAACTGAAACTGTACACATATCTTTAGTGACACTTCCAAATCATACTACGTTGATCATAACAATGTTGGCATCAATGATAACACTGGATTAAGCAGTATTATGTAGCTCATGCTCATCTTTCCAACTTTCCAAAACTTCCAACAAATATGTATTTAAAAGGGTGCTTCATTGTATTGTGGGTCGACCCGTGGCTCAATAGATATCGGGCTAAATGAAAGACCTCAAGGTAACTGATATCATGTTATTATTTCTATAATAACATGCTTATCGATACCCTCATGTGGATTGGAATTTTTGATGGAACAAAGTATCTCTTTTTTTTAATTTACAGTGTTTTGATGTTCATTAAAATATTATGATGGTGA
This sequence comes from Sequoiadendron giganteum, assembly GCA_007115665.2. NCBI lineage: Eukaryota > Viridiplantae > Streptophyta > Pinopsida > Cupressales > Cupressaceae > Sequoiadendron > Sequoiadendron giganteum. The sequence goes on from CM021103.1 coordinate 265,303,484, forward strand.
TTCTAAATTGATCAACGAATGGACAAATTGACCTGAGAAATAATAAATATAGAGCCTAAAGTGGTATTAGATTGAAGGGTACATTATTATGTTTGTTATGCCACTTCTGGTATTGATTATTATAGATATTATAAATCAACTATATTTTATTTGAGTTGTTCTTAGTCCTTATGAAAGATAAGTGATTGTGGAATAAATGTATCATTTGTATCCTAACTGAGATTAGACGTTATAGAAAAACTAAATGGGGCATCTAAATGAAGTGATGTTTTCTTTTCTTAATATGAAAAACTTGTATGTAATAAATATTTTCTTTTATTATTTAGAATGTATACGCATATTTCAATTATGTCCATTTCTAAGCATATATGTGTACATGCATAAATGACCCATTTATGCACGCGCAGATACATACAACATAAATTTTGATTCATCTTGAATTACTCATTGGTTAAGATTATTAAACCTCGTTTGCAAATGGAACAAACTATAGAAATGGAACAATGTTGAATTGCAACATGAGACTTAATAGAAGATAGGTGTATGATAAATAGATGAATGGTTATACCAGATTTAAATGGAATATTGGTTGATAAAATTGAAATGAAATGATACAATAATTCAATGGTAGACTATAGCACACTAGAATATAATTCTAATGGATGGTCTAAAAGGGAGGGATACCCATTTGATATGATGACCTTTTCTTTTGAGAATGGGTGCCAAAAAGTGTAGATTTTCTTTTTTAAATCTAATCGGAGTTGTATGTTATGCAGCATGAGCTTGGCCAAGCTTTGTAGTAATTTTTATTTATGGAACATAATTTTATTATTTATCCTCTCTTTTTTACTTTCTTATTTACATAACATGGAACTTGCATATTCTAGTTGTAGATAGAAACGCATGTAGTTAGGCACACACAAATTCCACCTTGCAAATTGTATCTCTTGTTAAGTGTTCCATGCAAGGTCAGGTATTCTTTGACTGATTGAAGAATTTTTAGGAAGAATTTCTTCATGGTTGGGAGGAAAATTACCTCAACCATATTCTCATCCACCAGTGGAGGTGAGATGTTATAAAGAAATCATTTCAGAATTCTATTTATGTAATTGTATCATTGGTGTAACTGATGAGATTGCTATAATAGATACAATTGATGTATTTGATGTATTAACTTTGAGGCATTGAGTGCCAAATCAAATTTGTAAATTAATTATTGAGATTTGGAAATGAATATATATTCAATTTTATTTTGTTTATGGACATGAAATTGCTAAATGGAAATAGCTATGGGATTTATGTCATAAATTTTATATTCATAATGTTAGTTTTTAATTTAATTGAGGAAAATCTAGTTGGGCATGTTATAAAACACCTAGGTCAATTTTCACATCAAAGATCCTCTAATAGACTAATGCATTTTTCCAAACAATGTGACGCCTTTGTGCAAACCAAATGCTTATATTTTTATTAAAATAATGCCTTTATTTGCATATCAACACCTTTGCACATCTCAACATGTTTGTTAGAGAAAACAAACATCTATAGAGAAACACCTTTTTTCGAACAGTCTGACACTTCTATTAAACATTGTCACCTTTGTAGATTCTACGACACTTTTGTAGTAAACAATCAAACAATCCATTTCTACCAAAACAAAACAAAATCTTTGTTTACTATCATTTTGGGCTTGTTAAAACACTTCCTTGGTTGTCACTGGATCAACTCATACCAAACATCACACCATCAAACATTTCACTTCAAAACAACAACTTAATATTTTGACATAGATCATTTGTACCTAGACCTTTCATCCTATAGCCTAGTTGGCTTTGTGCTTGAGAACAATCTCTTTTCAAGTATTTGGTTAAGTTAGCAACATCATCATGAGAAAACTTACTTTAAAGTCATAAGTCTACCTCCAAATTTTTTAAGTTCATCATCATCCTCAAACACACCTAAAGATATAGTCTAAACTTTGTCAAAATTGAAAGTTTCATATCCTTCATCCATTCACACAATCATTCAACATTGGTCCTAAACCTATCAAAGTGTCATTATTAGGAAAATTTGAGGCAGCCAAAATATTTCAAAAAATTCATTCACATCCAACATCTCCTAGGTTTGACACAAATTTTATGGTCACAAAAACATCCCTTCAACACAAAACAAGCATTGAAACAAATCATAGTTGTCAAAATTGAAGGTTTCACATCATCCATCCATCCTAACAACTCATAATCCAAACATCGATCCTAGGTCACTTAGGGTTCTTCAAAAATTCAATCTTGAAATTAGAAAAACATGCCAATGTCAATCAACTATCCAAATTCACTTCCATATAGTCCATACATGGGGTCATCATATCCTACTAGATTCAATGACATAGCAAATATGGGTATCCCTAATCATAACTTTGGAATGTCTTGTCATGGTAGATTTTAATCAAGGTCAAAACTTATGACTCTATCAACCAAACAATCAAGGCATGAGTCTTTCCCAACACAACATTATTTCACCAAGTCAAAACATACCAAACACGAATATCCCAAACACAAAAATATCAAATGTGAACATGTCAAATCCACACATGGTGAACTATGGGATGGATCCATCCACACCATAACAAAACATCATTTACAAACATATCAATATCCACATCAATCACAAATTAAAACACAACATCAACAATCACCACAACTAAAACAAGACTTACAATCCAACAACACTACCAAACGTGAATACACTCCTTTAGGGGAGACAATCTAGTTAGTGTTAAACAAGCTAGTCCATGCTAATCTTATCGATCTTTCAGATTCATTAGGTGGTTGTGAACCTATCTTCAAATTATCATGGTATGATGACAAGGCTTATTGTGAATACCATAGAGTAAAAGGTCATGAAACATCAAATTGTATTAAACTCAAGAACCCCATACAAGACCTCATTGATCAAGGAGTAATAATTGTTGAGAATAAAATTCAAGATTCATCTACAACATTGATTATTTCTCTACCTCACCAATGATAAAGTTGACACACATCAAGAATCTTTTTCCAAATCATGATCAAATTCATCCACCAATGTCTAGCAATGATCCATTTCAACGTATATTAACATCATTTGAACTCATGGTGGAACGTATTGATGATCAAGAGACCCTTAAACCAACACTTAATTTAAATCCTATTGATTATCAAGAGACTCTTAATCCAATACTCATAGCCAATAAAGAAAATATAAGCCAAGATCTATCACCCGCATATCTATATTTTTAATACATCCAAGAACCTATTGCAAGCAATCCATTCTTTAAAATTGATCCATGTCAAGAACACGATCCAAAGCTTAACAAAGATAATTCAAAAATCAGTCAATATCAAGAATCCATATCACTGAAATACTATAATGACTTAGTGAGTATCTTCCAAGACATACAAATTTTTCCAAGAGAAGACCAAATCTATACACCAAACATTCATGCATCTACCCATGAGGCACATGCTTCCACGGGACACGTAGATGATCTTCCAAAACAAGAGTCCCCTACTCTCAACATCATCACCAATGAACAAGAGTCTCCTACTCTTAACATCCTTACAAATTATCAAGGAATAACATAACCCATTGAAATTCATAGGGATATCTCAAAAATTGATCATGAAGAAGACTCCTACATGGATTGTGAATCACAAACATCTATTAAAGAGAAATCAAAATCTATTTCTTCTATAACTTTTGAGGATTCACAACAAAGCATGGAAGATAATTAAGGAAAATGATTAGGCTTATGGGAACATGGTATCTTGGAATTAGTATAGATAGTCAATAATCATGAGCAAAAAATTATTGGTTATTCAACAGTCAAAGAATACAATCATGTGAGAAATACCTCCATAATACCAAGCGTGCAAATATCAACATGGGGAGCACAAATATTCCTTATGATAAAACTGCTACCAACACTACAACTATCCATGACATGAATTGTCATCCTCGCATCTTTCCATCCATTAATTGGGACCAACAACAAGACAAAAATCTATATTAAAGAAAGGAGAAAGTCATTGAAGTAAAATAATCAAAGAATCAAAATGGACAAGTAAAATTCAAATGGATGCCAAAGAAAAATAAATAAAATAATCCTTGCCAAACTCCATTATTCAAAGAAACTATGGGGAAAATAAAAAAAGGGACTTTCATCCACCAAAGATGTCCACTAATGAAAAATAAGGCTTCAAGAGAGACATACAAAGAATATCAATAAGTTAGTCCTAACTCCAATCGAATCTCCATATCCACCTTTCATTTCTCATCATCCCAAGTTTGGAGAATCAAATATTCCAAACTATCAACTAATCCATCTACACCTCATATTCCACCATCCACTTTGATATCCAAATCTCACATTGATCATGTCTTGGCAGCAACACTTTATCATAAGAACTCTAAGGGAACTCTATCACAATGTGCACATATAGGTAAGGTTAACTCAGGTAATATAGGAACATCCAGGGGTTACATTCAAGGGCTCGTATCTTGGAAAATTAACTCCTCTAGGAAGGATATCATTGACACATCATGACAGCAACATCTACATTGGCACCACAAGGTGGTCCAACATAAACCTTCAAAAATAAAAATAAAAATAAAGAAAATAAATAAAATACTTAAGAGAATGATCGTCCTTCAATGAAAACCACTTTGGTGACACTTTAGGCAAGTACCATGATGAAAACCTAGCAAACAGGCATCATGAGTAGAATCTATCATTTGTGTTCACCATTCCAAGTGGAAGAATATTATCCCCTCCATAATAAATCCAACATCCATCCATTTTATCTATAATAAATCCTTGATTCATCTATTTGATCCATCTTCATCCAAATTCGCAAAATTCTCTTGATCTTGACAAATGTTTGGCATACACTTCAACCTTACTTATGGAGAAATCTTGGCATGATATTTATCATTGATCCTATTTTATCTCATGCATCCCCATAGCCTATATCTAGGCACTATCTCATTGATCATGCTTTATCCTATCATGAGATAAACCTTTTTGCATCATTTGCATGCTTGATCTATGCATCTGCTCATGAAATATCAAACATTGCTAGATATTGGGGGTAGGTACTTGCATCTTACTTTTGAGTAAATCTTGATCCATGTCCTATATCTCACAATGTGATATCAACATCACGATCTAGGTATAATTTATAAAACTCAAAAACATCCAAAAACATTCAAATAAGTTCAAAATCCAAAAACATTTGTAAAACATCAAAATCAAAACATCCTTAGCCATCTTGTGCTAATATCCCAATCCAGTAATCAAATAATGAGGCCTCTGCACAATTATGTAGGCAAGGCCATCTCTGATGAGCTCTAGAGGCATAGGTATTTTCCCCCTTAGGTTTTTTTCTTTTGGTCTAAACCTTGGAAAACTTAAAAACACTTAGAAAATATGAAACACCAAATTATTTGTAAAATGTCACATAAAACCCAAAACAACCTCATAACATTTGAAACTTGAAACATTTAAATAGCCCTAAATACCAAAAATAGCCTCGAAGCATTTTAAAAGTTCAAAATTATTGAAATATTTAGAAAACAAAATCACCCGTCCCACATCACTTTTACTTGCAATAAAATTTCAACCATAATAAATTCATCATCCTCACCTTTGGAAAAACAAGCAGAAACAGTTACAACACTTATCCAAAAAACTAAACTTTAATGCAAAATAAAAATCTTGATCATTATCAACTATGTCAATTAATTATCATATCAACATCTTATCAAACAACTATAAACCAATCCTCATCCAATCTATGCCTTATGGATAGATCTTTCCTACAATAGACATCATTTCAAATATCATTTGGAATAACACACTCTAGAAAGAGATATGATAACATTGACATTTTTGTTGTTTTCATCTTTTCTTTGATTTATCTTTTTGTTCCATTTTGTTGATCTCTCAAGGATATCTAAAACTAATTTAGAGAGAAAGGAATGGGGCATTGATCATTACTTTCATTTTATATGCTTGTTGGATGTTTTTGTAAAATGACCTAGGCGAATACTTGTCTTGCATGTGCGCAAGTAGTCTCAAGTAAAACAATGGCTACATAATATCAGGTTATTCATACCTTTTGTGGATTAGTCTCATTAATTTGATAGCTTCATTGTCTCACATGATCAAACAAGGTTTTTGTATGTCAGGTATGAATAAAGATACTCTTTTCTATTTGTAGAGTCAAAGTCCATGCATTAGATACAAAGTCGCCTTGGTTCTTCATACCTTGGTGCATCGTGTCTATTTTCTACATAAAAATGGGGATTGTTGTGATGAAAATCATTATCTAAAATTAAATTCAAAATCATCTCTATATCATCATATATCCAATAAAATATTGGAATAATCATAGGTTTATTGGGATTCTGGTCAACATCATCATCTTATTCTACTTCTCCATTCTAACCATTCCTATTATATCTCATTCTTCTATCCATACTAATATTTCTATCCAAGTATCAAATCTATGTGATATACATCAAAATATATGGGAGGCTACCCATTGTCAATGAGTGTGTATACATCATAAAATGTATCTACATCAATATCTAAGCTTTATAAGGATTTTTTTGTCCTTTGTGCAGCTGAACTACTCTCGTAATCATGTCACAATCTTGACCTAAAATTAAATTTCCCCACTCAATCTCTCGAGGGGGCAACACATCAACATTATTTTGTCCACTGGGGCATCAGAAAAATCATAAAAAAATTAATTTTTTTCTTATCAATATTAGTTCTTTGAAGCAACACAACAAGTACCTTGCTTCAAAGAGGGGGAAAATGTAGACACCTGAAAATGTCCTAAGCATATCAAACATCTTGATTCCACTTAATAACATCATTTCTCACATAATCTACGTAATTCATCTATTTAATTAAATAATGTCCAATTATTTAGTTAAATTCACCTTATTCTCCTATTAATTTAATAACTAAGGTTATTTGATTAATTCATCATAATCATCATTTTCTCCCCTTTTGATTAAATAATGTTAAATTATTTAATTAAATTCCATAACCTCTCTTTGATTAAATAATTACTAATTGTTTAATTATAGTTCCTAATTCCTCAACTTGCACAATTAAATGATTTCATGAATTGTTATTTGGCTAATTTTCGTTCAATCCTCCAACTTGCATAAAGAATATTCCCCAAGGAATATTCCATTTTCATATTCAAATTCTTCCCTCCAACTCAAAATGTCTCCAACATGATTCCTAAAATTAAGGTATGTTGTTGAGTCTCTCATGAATTATTGACCCTTGATCTAATCCTTGATCCATGCCTCATGGATTATCAACCACTTGATCAATATTTGATCCATGTTCACCTCCTTAATCTTCTCTCATCCATTGATCATCATTTTGAATTCTCTCAATTTATCAACATCTCAAGAATATATAAATACCAAGCCTATTTTTATTAATTCATTCACAATCTTCATAGAAAAGTTACTTTGTAGGATTTCATACTCATTCTTGAGCATTCTAGAGCATCTCTTGTAAATCAATCTTCATCAATAATCTCCAATCAAGCTTTTAAAACATTGGATAATGCATAAAACTGAGCAATCCACATCCATCTCACACTTATGCATCAATCCACAATGGGATTGAGAGGTTTACATCATTAATTAGGTTCAATTGCTTTGATTTTCATGTTTAATGCTTTGAATTGAGTCTTTTGGCATTGTTAATTGAATTTCATTGGAGTGTGCCTTTGATTGATCAATATCTTGTGTAATTTTCTTTATTTCATTGTTATTTGATCAATTGAGCTAACATACTTACAATAAAATTCAAAGAACTTGTTGGTAACTGCATAATTATTTACATGGATGACTTGACAATATTTTCAAAATGAAGGAAATATCATGTTTCATATTTATGCAATGTATTCCAATGATGTAGAGAATTCAATGTCTCCCTTAATCCTAATAAGTGTATTTTTGAGGTAGTTGAAGGTAAGTTGTTAGGTCACATCATCTCAAAAAAATGAATATCTATCAACCCAAAGAGGGTGTGGGCTTGAAAATCTAGCCACCAACAAGCAAAAGGAACTCTAATCATATTTTGATAAGATTTATTGTGTGCAAATTTATCATAGGTTCTGCAAAAATTGTCAAGCCTTTGAATTCCATGTTGAAACAAGATACAAAGATTGAATGGACCTCATAAGCTAAAAGATCATTTGAAGAAATCAAGATTCCCTAATGCTAGTAAGCCATGATTATACTAAGTCATTCTACATTTATTTAATTGCATTAGATCATTCTTATAATGCAATGTTCATGCAAAAGAAAGAACCTAGGGATGAGCATCCAATTGCTTTCATGAGGCCCTCCTAAAAGATGCAAAACTAAGATATCCCAACATAGAGAAATAGGTTTATGCCTTGGTAAGGGTAGTTAAGAATTTCATGCATTATATTCTAAGAAGTAAAATTTATGTGATAATGTTTGACCCTATTGTTAAAATATTGATGATGCAAAATGAGTTAGGTAAATGCAAAGGAAAGTGGGTTACCATGCTATAGGAGTTTTATTTATAAATTAATCTATAAAGTCGGTACAAGGTCGGGCTTTAACATGTACAATGGAAAAAACTGATGCAAGTCGCATCATTCATCAATACAATCTTGAAGACATTTCCTCGATCAGTGGTACGATGATATTACATTTTATTTGCTCTATCAACATTGTCTACCACATTTAAACTATGTTCAAAGGCATGCCCTGTGGTTAAGAAGCAATGACTTTATGCTCAAGGGATTAGTGTTATACAAAATGAATCATGAGTTTATCTACCTATGGTGCTTGGGAAAATAGGAAGAATCTTTTAGATGTTGTGATTGCATTGCTAATATGTGGTTGTCATTGATGTCAACACTATTAGCATTGGTGATTTTGAAGGTTGTATATGTCAAGGATATTGAGAAAATTGTAATAAATATATTGCACGCAGTTTGTGATGCTGTGAAGATCCAAGTGGTGATAAGTTTTGTACATTGAGTTTCAAGTGTCATGCATCAAAGGGTTTGTTGTTGAGCTTATCTAGTATGTTGTCTGAAATTTTCAGTGGTACGCATCAAGAATTGAGGAAGTATGAAGTTCTATGTTCCTACAGTCACTTTGTTATTGTAGCAGGTGTTCTTGGAAGAAGAGGATGAAATTTTGGAAATTTCAGTTGTTGTGCATGTTCCTATGGCATTCATGGATGAGTCTAGATCATGTTTTATCCTTTTTGTATGTCTGCATTGTTTGGTGTGATCATGATCAAGATTTTTCTGATGTGTGCTCAATTTTTCATTTTCTTGGTCGACATGATGGTGGTAACGTGTTGCAGATCCATGAGGATTAATATTCTATTATTTAGCATGCATGGGGATATTGATTTAGTTCCTCACTATGTTGTGACCGACTTAGGTTGGTGCACACTAAGATTTGTTCATGTATTAAGGCCGACAGTTGTAATTTATTATTTATTCTTGGTCGACAGAGTTGTTGATGTAAATCTGTGTAGCAGATATATAAGAGCAATTTTCCCTTCATTGTAAATGTATGCTCGGTGTATGTATGAGAAATATATGTGCAAATAAAGTTCAAATAGTTCAAAATCATAGAAGAGTGTGAAGGAGTTTGAGCAGAGTGTGAAAGAGTTTGAGCAGAGTGTGTAGAAGTTTTTGTGCCTAATTAGAACTGTCATCAGGATTTTGTAGAAGCTAATTTCTCAGTTCAACCCCATCAGATGGAATTAATCTGATTGTCCTCTATAAGGTAGTGAGCATTCCCTTGAGTAGTGAGTTCTAGACAGTGTGCTTGAATGCATGTGCATTCCTATTCATTTATTTCATTATACTTCTAACATGGTATAATCTTGTGGACTAAGATCCACTGTGGTTTTTCCCCTAATAGGTTTTCCACATATAAAAATATTGGTGTTCATGTGTCTCTGATGTGTTGTTAATTTATGCTTCCACTGTTAATTATCATATCTAAGATTAAAGGTTGTTTGAAGTTAAATAGGTCTTTTTATGACAACTGATTCACCCCTCCCTCGCCCTCTCAATTGTTTATTCTTGTTTTGCCAACAATTGGTATCAGAGAAGGTTCCTCTGAAGGGAAAGCTTAATAGATTGAGGTGATTTGAGATGGCATCTTAATAGAAGGATAGTCCTAGATTTGATGGAGCAAACTACTCTTTGTGGAAAATCATAATGGAATTTCATTTGAAGTGTATTAGTGAGCCTTTCTAGAATATTATAAAGAATGCATATACTATTCCTCATAATGGTCCCTCTACTGTTGATGAAATCAAAGAAGCTGAAACAAATACCGGGGCTATTGAAGCATTGAGTAGTGCTTTGATAGATTCAGAGATGAAAAATGTGATAGGTTTGAAGACTGCACATGAGATTTGGAAAAGGTTGGAAACATTGTATGAAGGAGATGCACTAGTGAAAGTTGCTAAGCTACAAAGTCTAAAAGGAAAGTGGGAGGATATGAAAATGAGTGAATATGAGAACATCCTCTCTTTCTATCAAAAGATAAATGAACTAGTGATGAGAATTAGATGTGTCAGTGGAGTCTTGGATGAAGAAGATATTGTGGGTAAAATACTTAGATTTGTGCCTCCTTCCTACAAAACAAAATCTCATGCTATTGATGAACTCAGGATAGTGACAAATGTGACAAGAGACATTCTGATTGGAAAACTTGTTTCCTTTGAGTTAAGTGAATTTGGTGAATCTACTCCTAAGACCGAATCTGCATTCAAGGCTACTGTATCCGGGAAAAGCAAGCAAAGATATGATCTGGGAGAGAGTTCCAAAAATACATTCAATTATGAACATGAGATGAAAATGATTGAAGATGAAGAAAAATAATTAGAAGAGCTGGAAGCATTGATTGTGAAAAGAGAAGCCAAAGGTCATGGTAAGTACAAAGGAAAGTTACCTATTAAATGATTTTCTTGCAGTAAAATAGGTCATTTTGCATCAAGGTGTCCTGAAAGAGTGTCCAAGTATAAACCTGATAAGACTAGATTTCAAAATAAATTCTATTATGCTAAAGAAGGTGTTATTGATGATGAATCTGATAAAGAAATGGGAAATGAAGATGAATGGGTATTCGTTTCTATCAAAGAAAATCGTTAAGTGTCCACTAAATCTACTACTAATGTGAATGTTGAGAAGGCTCTTGCAGTAAAAATTGAAGAAAAGGATGAGTGGGTAATTGACAGTGGATGTTCACATCATATGACTGGTGAAAAAATCAAGTTTGTAAGCTTGGAAAACTATGATGGTGGTTTTGTAAGATTTGGAGACAACACTTCTGGTGTGATTCATGGTAGAGGCACTATTTATTTTGGTTGTAAGAACAATACTGATGATGTTCTTTATGTAGAAGGCTTAAAGCATAACTTGTTGAGTGTTAGACAGATGATAGACAAGGGTTACAATCTTCAGTTCAAGGATGGTAAGTGTAGGATAAGGGGGAGTTTTGGAAATGTGATTGCTTCAGGTACAAAGACAAAGAGGTAATATTTTTCACTTGAGTGTTGCTAGTGAAATTTATTTAATTGCTTAAGTTGATGTAATCTGGTTATGGAATAGGAAGTTGTATCATGTGAAATTTGATAACATTGTCAAAATAAGCTCTACTCAAGAAATCATAGATCTTCCTAAGTTCGTGAAGCCTACTAATGCTATGTGCAAGGAATGTCAGATGGGAAAGCAGACTAGAAATTCTTTCCAGAGAAAATAGTATAACTCTAATGGAGTACTAGACTTGGTACATACTGACTTATGTGGTCCCTCCATAATCAAAATTCTTCAAGGTGAAAGTTACTTTATGTTGCTTATTGATGATTACTCTAGAATGATATGGGTCTCTTTCTTAAGAGAAAAACATGAAGCATTAGAAAAGTTCAAAAGCTTCAAAGCTATGGTAGAGAATGAGATAGGACAAAAGATCAAATGCTTAAGGTCAGACAGAGGTGGTGAATTCACTTCTTGGGAATTCAATTATTTTTCTGAAGAGCATGGAATCCAAAGACAACTATCTGCTCCCCGGACCCCTCAATAGAATGGAGTTTTTGAAAGAAAGAACAGAATCATTCTAGACACTACTAGAACCATGATGTTGGAAGCAAATGTTCCTCATTTCTACTGGAGAGAAGTTGTAAGTACTATTGTGTATACCATTAAGTGGGTAAATGTCAACAGTAATTCTTGTAAGACCCCTTTTGAGCTATGGTTTGGTTATAAGCCTAATGTCAAATATTTCAAAAAATCTGGAAGAAAATGCTACAATAAGAGAGATGATGATATAGGAAAGTTTGATGCTAGAAGTGATGAAGGAATCTTTCTAGGTTACTCTACTAAGAGAAAAGCTTACCGGTGATTTAATAAAAGGTTGAAGAAAATGGTTGAAAGTGCAAATGTCAAAGTTGATGAAGATATTGATAGACCATCCAAATGTAGTGGATATGATTTAGATGACCAACATGATAGTACCAACAATGGAAATAATGTTCAGACACAAAATCAACTTCAAATTGTTCTAGTGAACCAAGGGAATCAAGAAGCAGAAACTAGCAGAAATGCAGAAGAAAGAACACAAGAACAAGAAGTAAGAGACAATCCTAAGACTCCCAAGTATGTAATGTGAAATCATTCTGACAATCAGATCATAGGAGATAAGAGCAAAGGTGTGCAAACTAGAAGAAGCATGCAAAGATGAATATTGGATGGAAGCCATGAAAGAAGAACTAATGCAGATATAGAAAAATGATACATGGGATCTTGTTCCTAGACCTTGGAACAAAAATGTGAAAGGAACCAAATGGGTGTTTTGGAGTAAGCTAAATGAACAAGGTGAAGTGGTCAGAAACAAAGCAATACTGGTTTGCAAAGGGTACTCACAAATGGAAGGTATTGATTTTGAAGAAACTTTTTCCCCTATTGCTAGAATTGAAGCTATAAGATTATTTATTGCTTATGCTGCTTTCAAAAATTACAAAGTCTATTAGATGGATGTAAATTCAGCATTTCTAAATGGTGAGCTAGAAGAAGAAGTCTATGTTGAGAAATAGGGTGGATTTCAACTGACTGACAAAGAAAACATGGTATGTCAATTGAAGAAAGCTCTATATGGACTTAAGCAATCTCCTAGAGCGTGGTATGCTAGATTGGATAAATACTTGTTGAAGCTTGGATTCAATAAAGGTACTACTGACAGCAATTTGTATTTCAAGTTGGATTAGAATAAAGAGTTGATCATTGAATTCTTTGTTGATGACATTATTTTTGAAGGTGATGATGATTTGTGTATGAAGTTTGCTGATGAAATGAAAAGTGAGTTTGAAATGTCAATGATTGGAGAACTGAAATCATTTTCAAGATTGAAAATCACTCAGTTAGAAGATGGAATCTTTATATCCTAGTCCAAACATGTAAAAGAGTTACTGAAAAAGTTTGGTATGGAAGACTCAAAGCCAGTTGGTACACCTATGGTAACCGGATGCAAACTTACACAGAATGATGATTATCCTAAAGAAAATCAAACAAGATATAGGTCAATGATTGGTGGATTACTCTATTTGACTCAGGCCAGGCCAAATATAATGAATGTTGTATGCATGGTTGCTAGATATCAAGTTGATCCTAAAGAGTCTCATGTGACTGTTGTAAAAAGAATCTTCAGATACCTGAAAGGGATAGTTGATCTTGGTCTTTGGTATCCTAAGGATGATGATCTTATCCTAAGTGCTTTCACTAATGTTGATTGGGCAGGAGATGTGGATGACAAGAAGAGTACTAGTGGTGGTGCATTCTTCTTAGGAAAGAATTTGGTATCTTGGCTAAGCAAAAACATAATCTCGTTTCATTATCTATTATTGAGGAAGAATATATTACTCCTGCAAATAGTTGTACTCAAGTATTGTGGATGAAGCAGATGCTGAGAGATGTCAAAATTGAGTATGAAGATCCCATTGCCATATTTTGTGACAATCCAAGTGCCATAAACATTTTTAAGAATCTAGTGTTGCATTCAAAGACAAAGTATATATCCATCAAATATAACTTCTTGAGATATAAAGTAAGTGACAAAGAAGTTAGACTAGAGTATATACCTACCAAGGAGAAAATTGTAGACATCTTTACTAAGCCATTATCTAAGGATACTTTTGAGTACCTCAAAGGAAAGTTAGGGGTGATTTCCCCTCCTAATCAGAACTAAGTGATGTAGGCCTTTGCATCGGTTTGTGAACTCATAGCCATATCTTATTCTGGATTGATGGTCTAGTGGTTGCTACTCAGGGGGAGTAGTCAAATTTGCTAATTATGAGGATCAGAGCATGTGTACCTTTTCCATTGATGTCAAAGGGGGAGAAGAACAATGTGAAAAACTCTTGAAGTAAGGGGGATAAGAGTCAAAAAGGGAGAAGAGAAATATGAGAGGAGAACTAAAAATCAAAGGGAGAGAAGTATGTGAACAACCAGTTGTGTTGATGGTATTATTTTTCACATCATGTGTTGCCATAAATTCCAAAGGGTGAGATTGTTGGATGTGTTGGTTGCATTGTTGATATGTGGTTGTCATTGATGTCAACACTATTAGCATTGGTGATTTTGAAGGTTGTATATGTCGAGGATATTAAGAAAATTGTAATAAATATATTGCAGGAAATTTGTGATGTTGTGAAGATCCAAGTGGTGATAAGTTTTGTATGTTGATTTTCAGGTGTTGTGCATCAAAGGGTTTTTTGTTGAGCTTATCTAGTATGTTTTCTAAAATTTTCAGTGGTACACATCAAGAATTGAGGAAGTTATGTGTTCCTATAGTCACTTTGTTACTGTAGCGGGTGTTCTTGGAAGAAGAGGATTAAATTTTGGAAATTTCAGTTGTTGTGCATGTTCTTGTGATGTTCATGGATGAGTTTAGATCGTGATCTATCCTTGTTGTACATCTACATTGTTTGGTGTGATCGTGATCGATATTTTTGTGATGTGTGCTCAATTTTTCATGTTATTTGTTGACATGATGGTGGTAACGTGTTGTGGATCCATGAGGATTAATATACTATTAATTTATGTGCTCGAGGATATTGATTTATGTCATCACTATGTTGTGACCAACTTAGGTTGGTGTACACTAAGATTTGTTCATGTATTAAGGATGACAGTTGTAATTTATTCTTTATTCTTGGCCGATCGAGTTGTTGATGTAAATTCGTGTAGCAGATATATAAGAGTTATTGTCTCTTCATTGTAAATGTATGCTCAGTGTATGTATGTGAAATATATGTGTGAATAAAATTCAAGTCATTCAAGATCAGAGTAGAGTGTGAAGGAGTTTGAGCAGAGTGTGTAGAATTTTTTTTGTGCCTAATCAGAACTATCATCAGGCTTTTGTAGAAGCTAATTTCTCAATTCAACCTCATCGAATGGATTTAATCTGATTTTCCTATGTAAGGTAGTGAGCCTTCTCTTGAGCAGTGACCTCTAGGTGGTGTGCCTGAATGCATGTGCATTCCCTATTCATTTCTTTCATTATACTTCTAACAAGGTATAATCTTGTGGACTAACATCCACCGTGGTTTTTCCCCTAACAGGGTTTCCACATATAAAAATCTTGGTGTTCATGTGTCTGTGATGTGTTGTTAATTTATGCTTCCATTGTTAATTATCAGATCTGAGATTAAAGATTGTTTGAAGTTAAATAAGTCTTAATTATGTGACATCTGATTCAACCCCCCTCTTAGTTGTCTATTCTTGTTTTGCCAACAGAATCCACTATGTTGAATGATTTTCATGAAAATTTTGAGATAGGTTTAGGAGCTACCACTGCACATCATATTTTGAGGGCAGGATACTATTGGCCAACTTTGTTTCATGACACATATTTACATCTTTGCATGTGTCATACATTCTAGACAGCTACTAATAAGGAGCGGTATGTTTTCATCCCCCTTCAACCAGTGGTCGAGGTACATCCTTTTGCACAATGTGGGCTCAATTTTATTGGTATGATCAATCCTCCTTTTGTAGGCCACAAGTACATTATAACCGCTACATTGCACTAGATAGATAGAATTTATAGTGTGTAAACAAAGCACTATTGAGGTAGTGACTAAATTTCTAGCAGAAAATATTATATCTCATTTTGGTTGTCCATTTGCATTAGTCTATGATAATGGTTCATCACAAAAAATTCTAGGTCGGCTTTTGATTATGGGATCATTTTAAAATTTTCATCTAATTATTACCCTCAAGGTAACACTCTAGTTGAGTTAACAAATAAAAACCTTTTGACTATTATCTGCAAATTTCTCGATAAGAACCCAAAATATTGACACACTCGATTGAGATTTTCTCTTTGGGTAGATCACACTCGTAGGAAGGTAGCCTTGGGAACATTGCCCTATCATTTGTTGTATGGTCTAGAGCCTATTTTTCTAATACATTTGAAGATCCCCACCCTACAATTAATTAATGAATATTATGACAAAGGGGATAAGTTAGAGTCTTGTCTTACCCATATCCTTCATTTGGAAGAAAGGTTGCATGGAGACTTAAAAAAATTCCAAACATCGAGGTGTGGTTAATTGTTGGTTTGATAGATAGGCCAAGGTTAAGTCATTTACGATTTCTAATTTGGTCCTTTATTAGGACAAGGCACATGAGACAAAAGGAGAGCATGGTAAGTTTGATAAGCTATGGCTTGGTCTATTTTAGATTTGAGAGATTTTAGGGGACAATGTATATCATTTGAAGACCCTTACACATGAAAATGTCTTGCTTCCTATTAACGGGAATTATCTCAAACATTACTTCCAAGCTTGAGTTGTTTTCAGATGAGACTTTTGTACGTAGTTAGGATTTTTTTTTTTGTTTCACGTTGTCATTATTCTCATTTTCCTTTCATCTAGGTGTTATTTTGAAATAAGCATTAATTCGCTCTAGGGAGTGAGTTAGTTATTTTCTTTGATTAATGGTGGATCTTCCTCCCAATGCATACAGTTTGGGTGGATTAATGGTAGGTTACTTTGAATTTTAGTTATTTGTGTCCATTTGACTTTGGTAATTTCTCGCCATACTTTGAAACCAAGAAGATTACATGTATACATGTTTAAGAATCAATTTGGGTCTCCTCGTGGGAGGATGTGTTGCTCAAGGCAAAAAATATTTTTTTCCTTCTCCAATGCCACTATTATCCTTAGCCCTAAATGCAAGCTTCATTAACTACAAGTTGCAAGAAAATAAAAGAAGATCAAAAGAAAGAACAAAAGCAAGTAAAAATAAAAAGAGGTTCAACTATCAAGGGATTCAAATATCTCTACTGGGTCTATAGACATCCAACTAGCAGTAGAGATATGTTCAAGACGACAGTAGAGATAACCTCGCCAGGGCTATAGATGCCTGATTGGAAGTGAGCCTCTATCTAGGTTGCTTTGGGAATTGCATTATTTACATAGCCTTGTACTCAACTATACTTTATTCTTGGAAGGATTATCCTTAGAGGCATGAATGAATATATTTCACACAAACATTGATTTCTTATATATTTTGGGAGTTTCCTTGTTATTTTGGGTCATGTTCCTTCATGTTTAGGTCCCTTGTTGTCACTAGTCTATGAAACTGAGAGTTCTTTAGAAATCCAAATTTGAAACATGAAAAATCATAATTATATTTGTCTCATGAACTTTTAGAACTCGCCAAAACATCATTTGCAGGAATTCCCATGTGGTATTCCTGGTACCCTTAACCCACAATAAAAATTAAGTGTTGCTTGTAGATTTCCAAGGTTTAAAATATTGCATCCCAAAACTTGTAGAACATCGAAACCCACATACTCTTAATTTCTATAAAAAAAATTATTTTCACAAAGCTTTGTCTGTAGAAATATATTTATGGGTTTCCGATTGTTGCATTCCTACATCAGGTAACATTAGTTTCGAAGGGGTCCTTGGTTCTCACAGACCTAAAATTCCACAAAGTGCTAATATCTACATAGTCTCAAGGCCCTACAGAGGTTTACCTTCATAAATAAGTACTACTCTCTTTTTTGCAAATTAGCATTTGCAAGGATGTTATTTTGAGCCTATGGGGTTGAATTTCTCATAGGAATTTGCAAAAAGTCTAGGCTGACTCCTATTCCTACATTGCTTCAAAGACCAGAATCCTTTAAGACCCGCATAAACTCAAAACCCACAAATTTCAAATTTATAAGTATTTTGAAATTATTTTGGTTATGGATGATTTCATTCATTCATAAGGTACTTTTTTATCATATTCATTTATGGATTTTGAGAAATTTAAGCATATGGTTTTGAGTGTTGGTAACAATATTAATTCATAGAAGTTAAAATTATTTTAAATGTTGATTATGTGATGTTTTCTATAGATTTAATGGAAAAGACCAATAGGACCTCCAATACAAAGTTCAAACTTCAAGGAGTGGATCCCCCTTTAAAAATTGCATCAGCATGGTCCACGATCACTAACACAAACATTAGCCATGTGGACATAGAGGATTTTAAAGAAAGGATCTTCGATGATAGGAGAATGGATCTAGTCACCAAAATAAAACAAAATTTCTTCCATGTTGGGCCCCAAATTGATCATGGGAACTTAAAAGTACTATCATAAAGATTCCTGGAGAATAATTATTCTTGAGGGAAGATTCTTAGCTGACTTGTCTCCTGATTCTATCTCACACATATTTGGGATCCCACAATTTTCACAAATGACCATTCCCAACAAGGAGTATGCAACAAAAGTCTTTAACAATAATCCTGGTGGTTGTCTTCATTTTATTAATGACCATTGGATGAAGAATCAGAGAGAAAATGCCAACAAATTACCAAATACCCTCTACATAAGTGACTTAAAGGATGAATCCAATGATTTGGTCACCCTTCTCAATAGGATAATGGGGCTATCATCTGCATCCACGTTTGAGAACTGGATGTTTTATTATATTGAGGAAATTTTGAGGGGAGACACAAGATTTAATTGGGCTAATATTTTCAGCGACAATATGCATAACCAATTCTATATATTGAAGAATTCTTCAGTCTTCTATATGACTTCCTATATTATGTATCTATTTGTAGCCAATTTTAGATATAGAGGGCTAACATGCAAAGTTAATATGGGTATGGGCCTTAATGAGTATATAGTATATGATTGGTATCCCCATTGCAATTTCAAAATACAAATCATCATTACAAGAGGGTGAATGATGTGTTTACAATGTTCATTGTCAAAACATTACAAGGAGGTTTGGGCATAAGATCATCCTTTTTGTCTAAGGAAATGGTCAAAAAAATTGGGTATTGGTTCATCCAATTCCCCAAGCACACATACTTCAAGATCAAGGGATTCTCGGGGGATCCATATAGATTTCCCAAGTACCCAAACGATAAGATTTTTATGTAGGAGTTAACAAGGAAGTTGTGTACATCGCACCATTTATTGCATGGAAAGCATAAAGTGGGTGTTCCATACCCTCTAACTTTTGGAAGATGAATGTTTTCATTCCCTTTAGCTCCATCGATGGAGAATTTAGATGTGGAAATTAAAAATTTTGGTTTTAACTTCCATAACTGAAGGGATAAGTTTTATCCCTATGATAAGATGAAGAAGCAAGTGGGAAAACAATACGCCCACTAAATGCACATCAAAAACTTTTGGGAAAATTGCTTGAATGACTATGAAGTCCACATGAGGTATTATATGAGGATTAAAATATAATACATTCATACCATGTGCCTCTTTGAGGTGCTTGATTAGTTGCAAGATGATGGATAGACCCTCGATGAAGAAAAATATAACAAGGTGGTTGATCAACCTATGCCTTTGTCTAATTGGACCAAGGAGGAAACTGACATTGATGTGATCACCTTTTTGGTGCTCAAAAGAACCAATATATGGTTGGATATTGAAGTAACAACCCTAATATCCCAAGGGGTCAAGTCAACATATGGTGAGAAGAAGAATAAGCCATATCTAGTGATGAGGAAAAAACCAAATATGAAGGAGGTTTGGCCACCAACTCTATAGGAAAGGAGGTTGCTAGTCCTCCCAAGGCTAAGGGGAAAGGAATGAGAAACACAGAAGAGAGGAATCCCACAAAAAATCCTCAAGTTTATAAGAGAAATGTTGGTGATACAAGCAAGCCTCTACCAAAGAGAACCAACAAGGGAGGCACCACAATAATGGAGCCAATCCCTAAGGAGGTAAGGGAGCCCTCACCTCCATCTCCACCTTCCACCTCCATTCCTCCATCTCCCCCACCTTCTTTCATTACTTCATCCACATCCACTACAATCCTCTCTTCTTCCACTCCTCCACATATTCTTTATTCGCCTCCACTTATCGACATTTTAGTTGATCTCACTACATCTATTCACATACCCTCCACTCCTTCTATTCTAGTGGAGTCATATCCTTACACATCCTCTAATTCTCCCTCTTCAAATTCCTCACTTCCAAGCCCACAATTAATTATATCCACTCCACTACTCACCATTCTTTTTGTTTCCTTGCCTACCCGTCTCATCCTCCTAAAGAATTTTGTCTCATTTGTCAAACATACCCAAAAATTTCACGGATTTTCTACTCCCACTAACCAATAGGGCTATGCTTAATCAAGTTGCACTTGCCACACCTCCTCCTTCTCAAGTTATTTTGGAGCCTCAAATTATGGAGAGCATGGAACAAATTTTGAAAGAGATGCAAAGGCAAGAAATGGAAGATATGGTAGGAATTCCCACAATGGAGGAAGCTTCAGTTTCTCCAAAACATTAGGAGAAGCCTTCCGATGAGAGTGTGGAGGTTATATTTATTGAGTCTCGAGAAGGGGAGGAGATAGAAGAACAACATAAGGATTAGACAGAGGAGGTTGTAACAAAGGATACATTTGCAAAAACTTATTTTTCTCCTCCAAGAACTACAGAAAAGACATATGCTCCTACATGGTTAGAGGAGAAACTCAAAAATAAAAGGCCTATGGTGGAGAATCCTCAGGTGATTTTGGAGGAAATTTTGGCCCACATTGGGAAATTGAAGGAAAAAAGGAAATCCAAAATAAGGTTGCATATGACCAAAGATGATTTAGTCTTTATAATTTTGCATGTTGTGACTCCTGCAGCGAATAAAGATAGCTCCACAATTTTGCCAAAGAAGTATAAAATTTCATCAATAAATATCAGTCCCACTAATAGAGAACATGAAATTGATGAGTTTCAAGGGCTCATCTCTGATATTTTGAAAATAATAGATAAGCATGAGGATACAAAAGTAGAGCTAAAGGCATAGATTGTAGAGTTAACGACCTTCATCCAAGGTCTAGTAACATCAATACAAAGTACTTTTGGGAAAACTACTGCCCAATTTTGTTGCTAAAAGAGGATGTGAATAAAATGGAGAGGATGAAAACATGGGCCCTGTCCATCCATGATTGGCTTAGAGGGATTGCAAACACTAGATCAGCAAAGCAATAGAAATGGTTGTCCAAGCTTATAAAAATTTCCTTATTTTGAAGGAAGAGATAGATCATAAAATGGTTGAAGATTACAAGGCCTTCTCCAAATATTATACCACGGTATCTCCAAAGCTCAAAGTAATAAAGAAGCTTCCAATAGAAGTAGTTGAGAATGAGGAATTTTTTCCCTAAGGAGTTACTAAATGAGACATCTTATTGGCTATTTGCACTAAATTTCATAAAAGAGAGTGACTCAGGTCATGCTAAAGATGGGCATTATCTTTGATCAAATCAATGAATTTTTGGTGGACTATAACCAGTTTTTGTAGGAAAAAATGAAGGTGCCAATAGGAACTTTGAAAAAGATAGATGATGCAGGCCTGAAGCAGCAATGACAAAAAATAGTACATAAAGAGCCTACAGATAGCTTGAAAAAGGAGTTTTTGGATGTGACGACACAATTTTTGGTCAAGTCTAAAGAGGTGATCAGGTAGAGATCCTCTTGTATAGATTTCCATCACAAATTAATGGATGAATACAAAGAATTAGGATATAAAGTACATGTTGCATTGGATCCTCTAGATGGGAAGGTTACAACAACACTAAATTTTTTTGTCAAGTTTGTAATGAAGGAAAAGGCTACTGGCAGAAGTATAATTGATGATCAATTTTTGTAAAATTTTGCTAGTTGTAATATCTTTTTGGAAATTGTACCACCCATGTTTTTTGGATTTTCTAAAAGGATATTTAATGAATTTTTTTTATCAATGTATTTTACATTCTCCTAGCTGGCACATTTGTAACTGAAATTAGTTGGAGAGGATAAGGTAAAAGTTGTAAATATTTAATTTATCTTTCTTTTATTAAATGCAATTGTAATCTGGTCCATTGGTCAAGATGATCTCCACCATTGATTTTGTAAGCCTAATCTATAAAAGTAAATTATCTCTCATTGTAAAATATAGAACAAGAGTTGTCATCTACATTTTGGAAATTAATACAAGCAAAGGCATTGGATTTTTGGTGACTTTGTTATTATTTTTGAATGTATGTATGGTTCCTTTCTTCAATTTTAGTTCAAGTTCAGTTATGATGATGGTTAAGGGATTTTGACAAATCTCTGGTTCATACCATTTATAATTTGTTGATTGTAAGTTACTTTTCATGGTTACTCTAAGCCTTTTTATAGCATTAGTTCAATTGTATATGTTAAGCCATATTGTTCTAGAAATTAGGTATATGCATGAATGTTTGCAGTCTAAAAATCTTTGAGTTTTCCTTTGAAGATTGCACTATTTATGCAGTGTTGTGGGTTTAACTCTAATTAAATAGAGATTAGTTTAAGAGGTATTTTTCTATCTGCAACATAGTCTACTATTGTCGTTGACCTTAGGTTTTAAAATTTATTTTCTCTTACCCTTATCTTTTGCATTTTATTTCAAAAATATGAGCTAAGTTAGGAGGAAACGCATCATTTAGACTACCATATTAGATGTTTGAAGTTATTTTCATATTTTAGATATGGAAATACAACTAGGATTTCATATAATTTATAGATATTTCAAACCCTTGTTTCTCAGTGTTTCATCTTAAATACACATAAGGCCCCTTGTAATACAAATAAATATTATTCATTGAGTCATTTTATGAAAATTCAAGACCTAACTATCGAATCCTTAGGGTTATCTTCCTAAAGTTTTGAGGTTAGATTTCCTTTCAAGAGAGAAAAAAATATTTTATATTTTGTATGTGTTGTGAATGTGCAAAAACACTCATCAACAATAGGTTTTGGTACCTTATTTTCAACATACAGAGAGTGAGCTTCATTCATTAGTATGCTCCATGCATTTTGATGTCATGTTGAATAGTTATATGATGTTAGCAAGGGAACCTTATAATGATCCATGAAATTGAAAGAGAACAAGAAAACATATCAAAACAATGCATCAAGAGACCCCCCAATAATATGTTTGGAACTTTATATGTAGTGCATTTAGAATGCCAAAATTGTGTTCTAGATTTAAAATGCCAAGATGGATCAAAGATGGAAAAATTATAACAATATCTCAGAATAAGATCCTCAAACTAAACACAACCTTTCCCAATATGATCTAAATTAAAAATTAAGCCTTCCCAAGTGGAAAAAACTTCTCTAGGTTGCAATATGTCCAAGAAATCAACTAGAATGCAATATTGCACAAATCTGAATAAAAAGATAATTGGGGCTGAATTTGGAAAAGGCACATGAACAGAAATGTAGGGCTCCTCAATACCTTTCCAATGATGCAAGAATCATGAAAATTGAAGATCGTAGAAAGTATTTATGAGCTTTGGAGTCTAAAAATAAAAATTTGATTTCAACAAGCAATAAAATTCACTTGAGCAAAAATCTTAAAAAATGGTTCAAGCACCATTGTGAAGTGCTCGAAACTAGCTTTTCGTTGATATCTAGTTTGCAAATTTTAGACACTTGGGAGGAAATTTATGGCCCGTAAAAAAAAATCATATTTGGGCTATAGGGGCACTAAATTTAGACCCTCAGGCGATAAGTGTTTGGTCCTTCATGTGATGTTGATGTCCATTGTAGGAAGGATACATCCTAGTACATGTTGATCAATTGTTTTGATTAGGATAAGGTGTGTGATAATTTGTCGATACAAACTTCACTAACTCATTTACCTATGATCTAGACTTTAGATTTTGACACTTAGGTTTTCACTATATGACTTGTGATACTTGTTTTTCACTTGTTTTGCTAAAGGTTGATGGTGACAATTTGATTTATTATAGATGAAGGTTTATTGTGGGTGAAAGCGAAAAGGGATCGATGGTTTTGGATTTTCTAGAATATGTAAATGTTTTTGATATTTTGAAAATGTTTTGAGGCTATTTTTGGTCTTTTTGAAAGCTTTTGTGAATGTTTATGTTTTTGGATTATTTGAGGTTATTTAGGAAATTTTTGAGTGTTTTCTAATGTTTTGGGTTTTCAATTTTCAAATGTTTAGGGGTTTTTTCTGAGATTTCTAAATGTTTAGGGTTTTCAATTTTCAAATGTTTTGGGGTTTTCCCAGTTTTTGAATGTTTTGGAGTTTTCTGAGTTTTTGAATGTTTTGGGCTTTTCAAGATTTCCGACCAAGAACCTAACCTAAAAGACTATCCTAGGGGCCTTGCGGGCTTATCAAATATGAGCCTTGCCTACATTATACACATAGAGACCACGTAGTTCGACTAACTTGACTTATTATTGATGAAAAATGAGCAGTTGATGGAATGCCAATTTATTATGAAACACTCCTAAAGGATTGACCTAGGGTGTCTTGAGGGCACATCAATGATGGCCTTGCCTATGTTCAATCTCAAAGACTCGTAGTTCAACATGGTACTATTTTTGGATTTTCAATGTTTTGACCTTTTTAGGGATTTTGATGTGTTGTGGATGTTTTGGTTTTTGACTTTACAATTTTTTGAATGTTTTTAGATTTTGGCTTTACAAGATTTTGATGTTTTTGGATTTTTTTATTTTGCACGTGTTTTTGGGTTTTTGATAAGGTTTTATGAATGCTTTTGGTATTTTTGATGAGATTTTATGAATTTTTTTGGGATTTTGAGGTAAACCGGTGCAGGAGCACCTTGACATTAAGTGTCCTCAAAGGAAAAAATTTCAAAATTTGCATCTCAATTGTAAAGTAATGGAAAAATCATGCAAATCTATGTAATAAGGTCATAGAATAATGTATTTGTGGTCAGACATAGCTCTCTAGGTGGTAAAGTTTTTAAAAAAAATCTTGGGTGGCAAAGGTTGTTATTTGTTGTCAAAATTGTGAAAAAGGCAAAAATCATGGAATACCAAAGGCCATGAGCAGTTGTAGTTAGTTTCATTTGATGAGGGAAGTTGAAAAGGTATTTGATGGTTTGGAAACATCTTTAAAAATATTTTGGAAGGCGAGAAAAATATATTTGTTATATTCTTGAAGTTTTATCAACAATAAAAGTACCTTGTTTTAGCAGATGTGGAGTTTCTTTATGTTGTTCATTTATTTGTATAGACTCTACAGTAGTCCTGGGCCTTAAACCTTGTTGTTTAAATTATAATAGTGAAATATCTTTCATTTGAATATATTTTGGAGGGAATCTATTATGTGTATCAATTGTTTGAGCATATTTTCTAGAGTTCGGTCTCTAACCTTCAAGATTGGGTTTTGAGAGTCAAAAAGGAATTAATGACTACTCCACTGAGTTAGACCATATAGATCAATGGAGTAGGTTAATAATAGGTTGTTTTGATTGTCTTGTGTTATGGCAGGTAAGGGGAGAGCAATAATACTAAGATGAAGGTGTTGCTACAAGTGTTTTCCATGGTTTTACATGCAAGAAAAGGTGTTACAGCTAAGGGTTTGTGGAAATAGATTTGGCAGAGGCTTGGATATAGTTTCTAGAGCATATTAAAACCTAATCAAATGTCTAAATTATTTATAATATGGCAGGAGGTTTGGACTATATATTTCCTTTAAACCCTCACTTATTTGTACCTTATGGAGCCTATAATCAAGGGTTTTATGGTTCAATGCAATAATGGGCCTTTTTGCCTCTAAAATTTGGTGAAATGTAAGGTTTTTTACCTTTTCTATTGCTGCTCAAGGGTGTTGGGTGTTTACAAGTTGATTCTTTGGTAGTCTGTTTGTATTTTTGACCTATTTTGATGCCTAAAATATGGGTCAAACAAATGATCTGGTGCAATTTGTAAAACAACCTAATATAAGTTTCTAATATGTTTTAATAAAGAAAAATGGGTTCTTGGAATAGTAATCCTTTTGTGGAGATACAATGTGGATTGTATGGAATACTCGATTTAGTCATGTTGTTTTGCTATAAGGATCTTGTTCATTGAATGCAAGAAACTATTTTTTTGTTGGAACAGTGATATGGGTGATTAGAGTTTCTTTGAATCTATCAAAAGAAAGGTGCTAAATATTTCTTAGTGTTTGGATAGAGTTTAGAAGTTATAATATGATGATTTGGTGCTTGTATAATGTGGAATCATGATGGAAAATAGGGGTTTGAGGGCATGAGAATGAAGTACTAATAAGATCGAGTTGTGTAGCAATTTAAATGATTGGTTTCAATCAAAAACATGATGATTTCAATGCCTTAGAATTCTGGTAAAAGGCTAGTAGCAGGAATGCATGGTTGGTTTTCTTATTTCCTTGGTTCGAAATAGATTCAATAAAGAGTAAATCGAGCATGATGAATGAATGGTTTGTTTTCAAAGGTTCTAATCAGATTGTAAGTTGTGATTCGAGTTTCTTAATGTGTGTTAAGTATGGTTAATGAATTTGGAAGACTAATATAGTAAACAAGTGGAAATGAAGAGTTTTGTTCAAAAGATAAAAAGGAATTTTGGTATTTGTGTAATTTGATCTTCTCCAATTTTTGTTTGCGATAGAAGTTCCCCTGAAAGTTTATTGATTTTTGTAGATGCTTTGCGTCAATTGGTATCAGAGCTAGCAAGGTTCTAAGGATTGGTATTTTTTTGATGGTTTGTTGAGTTTGGTTGTAGGTTCTTGATCCATCTAAGCTACGAGAGGAAGAACTCTAAGGATTTGTGTGTTGGAAGACAAGGAAAGGTTTGTGGTCACCATCCTCTAATGGAGATTAAGCTAGGTAGAAGGTGCAAAGCAAAGAGAGTGAGGCATATTCTAGGATCTACTATTGGATAAGATGGATGGTTTGCTAAGTTGGTGAGTTGTGTAGTGTTGCAATAAGAACCAGATGGGTACCTGATTGTGAAGCACTAGAAGAGTTGCAGCCTGAGAATACTCCACTAATGGGAGTAGTTGTAAAGAAGATTGGCCAAGAAAAAAGAGGAAAGATTGCTTGGAAGAAAGAAAAGTGAAAGGATAGTGATGTGTCCTTGGTTGAGGAAAATTTGATGAGTGGTGAAAGGGCAGTCCTGTGTCCTTTTGAAAAAGAAAATTTAATGTGAACTTGATGACAGAGAATGAGAAAGGAAAGTGAAGACAAGAGAAGACAGAGGTGAAGACTAAGTGGAAGACAAAAGATGGAACCAAGGAAAAGACAAATGAAGAATTGAAGAGAAAAGAAGAAGAGCAGTCCAAGGCAGATTTGTAATTGTTTTTCAGGATATGTTTTAGAGGGACTTGGAAAATTTTGTTGGTTGGTTGGAAAAAAAATTTGGTTGGTTGTTTGGAAAATTTTGTTGGTTGGTTGGAAAAAAATTTTGTCCTCAAAGGAAAAAAATTCAAAAATTTGCATATCAATTGTAAAGTACTGGAAAAATCATGAAAATCTATGTCATAAGGTCATACAATAATGTATTTGTGGTCAGAAATAGGTCTCTAGGTGGTAAAGTTTTAAAAAATTGTCTTGGGTGGCAAAGGTTGTTATTTTTTGTCAAATTTGTGAAAAAAGGAAAATATCAGGAAAAGTGCAAAAATCATGGAATACCAAAGGCCATGAGCATTTGTGGTTAGTTTCATTTGATGAGGGAAGTTGAAAAGGTAGTTGATGTTTTGGAAATATCTTTAAAAATCTTGTGGAAGGCGAGAAAAAGACGTTCTTTGTATTCTTGAAGTTTTATCAACAATAAAACTACCTTGTTTTAGCAATTGCAAAGTTTCTTTTTTTATTCATTAATTTGTACAGACTCTACAATAGTCCTAGGCCTTAAACCTTGTTTTTTAAAGTATAATAGTGAAATAGATTTCATTTGAATCTATTTTGGAGGGAATCTATTGTGTGTATCAATTGTTTGAGCATATTTTCTAGAGTTTGATCTATAACCTTCAAGATTGGGTTTTGAGAGTCAAATAAGGAATTAATGACTACTCCACCAAATTAGACCATATAGATTAGTGGAGTAGGTTAATAATAGGTTGTTTGGATTGTCTTGTGTGATGGTAGGTCAGGGGAAAGCAATAATACTGAGATGAAGGTGTTGCTATAGGTGTTTTCCATGGTTTTCCATGCAAGAAAAGGTGTTACAGTTAAGGGTTTATGGAAATAGCTTTGGCAAAGGCTTGGATACAGTTTCTAGAGCATATGAATACCTAATCAAATGTGCCTAAATCATTTATAAGGTGGCAGGAGGTTTGGACTATATATTTCCTTTAAACCCTCACTTATTTGTACATTGTGGAGCCTATAATCAAGGATCCTATGGTTCAGTGTAATAATGGGCCTTTTTGCCTCTAAAATTTGGTGAAATGTAAATTTTGTGACCTTTTCTATTGCTTCCCAAGGGTTTTGGGTGTTTACAAGTTGATTCTTTGGTAGTCCTTTTGTATTTTTGACCTATTTTGATGCCTAAAATGTGGGTCACACAAATGATTTGGTGAAATTTGTAAAACAACCTAATATAAGTTTTTGACATGTTTTAATAGAGAAAAATGGGTTCTTGGAACATTAATCCTTTTGTGGAGATACAATGTGGATTGTATGGAATACCTTATTTAATCATGTTGTTTTGCTATAAGGATCTTGTTCATTGAATGCAAGAAACTAATTTTATGTTGGAACAGTGATATGGGTGATTAGAGTTGCTTTGACTCTGTCAAAAGAAAAAATTTAAAGATGTCTTAGTGTTTGGATAGAGTTTAGAAGTTATAATACGATGATTTTGTGCTTGTATAATGTGGAATCATGGTGGAAAATAGGGGTTTAAGGAAATGAGAATGAAGTGTTGATAAGACCGAGTTGTGTAGAAGTTTAAATGATTGGTTTCAATCAAAAACATGATGATTGCAGTGCCTTAGAAGTCTAGTAAAAGGTCGGTAGCAGGAATGCATGGTTGGTTGTCTTATTGCCTTGGTTGTAAATAGATGCAATAAAGAGTAAATCAAGCATAATGAATGAATGGTTTGTTTTCAAAGGTTTTGATCAGGTTGTAAGTTGTGATTCAGTCATTATGAGGTTGCTTAATGTGTATTAAGGATGGTTAATAAATTTCAAAGACTGATATAGTAAACAAGTGGAAATGAAGAGTTTTGTTCAAAAGATAAAAGGAATTTTGGTATTTGTGTAATTTGGTCTTCTCCAAATGTGTTTGGGACAGAAGTTCCCCTAAAAGTTTATTGAGTTTTGTAGATTCTTTGCATCACAAATGATACCTAGATCACAATGTCGATGTCACATTGTGAGATAAAAGACATGGATCAAGAGTTATTTGAAAACAAGAGTGCAATAACTTGCCCCCAATGTCTAGCAATTCTTCATAATGCAATGGATAACCAAGATAGATAATGTATATACGAAGAGTTCGATAGAGTTTTATCATGCTAGATATGGGATATGGGAATTCATGAGATAAAATGGTAAAGAGCCTGTCAAAATTTTACCATGAGTAGAGTTGAATTATATGTCGAATCTTTGTCAAGATCAAGATAAATTGGAATATCTGGATAAATATGGATTGGATGGATGGATGGAACATTAGATTTATCATGACAAGGGTGAGATGCTTTTGTTTGAGAAGGATCATATAGACACTCGATTCTACTCTTGACACTTTTTTGCTATATTCTCATCATATTACTTGCCCAAAGCACCACCATAGTGGTTTTCACTGGAGGATGATTTTTATTTTTACTATTTTATTGATTTTTTTTATTTTTTTTATTTTTTTTATTTTTTTATTTTTTTTATTTTTTTTATTTTTAATGATTTTTACCCTTATGTTGAACCACCTAGGGGTACTGATGTAGAGGCCACTATCATAATGTGCCAATGATACCCTGCTTGAAGAAGCTAAGATATGAGCACTTGGATACAACTTTTGGGAACTCTGATCTGCCTTGTCGGTACCAAAATTAACCTTGTCTATGTGTGCACATTGCGATAGAGTGCCTTCAAAATCCTTATGATGAAGGGTAGCTGCCAACACATGATCAATGTGAGAATTGGATATCATGAATGGAGTGTATGATGTTATGCATGAAGGAATATGACGTGTATTGTTTGATGGTTTGGAACCTTTGACTCTCCAAACTTAGGAATATGAGCAATGATGGATGAGAATAGAGGTTTTCATAAGATTAGGACCAACTACTGGATATACTTCGTTCCTTGCTTGAGAAGTATTCTTTTGTATTTGATGACACTTTTGATGGATATATTTCCATTTTTTTATTTTTCCCCATAGTTTGTTTGACTAATGGAGTTTTTTTGGGATCATTTTCTTTATTTTTCTTTGGTATCCATTTGTACTTGATGTGTCCTTTTTTCTTTACTGCTTCATTTTCGATGATGATATTATCCTTGCTTTGATAGGAACATTTATTTTTGCGTTGGTCCCAATTTTAGTATGAGATGATGGGTGGATGATGATTCATGATATGACTAGTTGTAGTGTTGATAGTATTTTTATCATAAAGATCCTTCATGCCCCATATGTTGATGTTTGTTGTAGACAAGATTACCCCTGGCATTTTGAAGGTATTAACAATACCTAATCCTTTGCCATGATAATGTATCCTCTGATCCATAGCCATTGAATATGTGTTGTCATGAACACATGATATTGATATGGGTTCCTATTGTTTAGAAATATGAACTGTTTTCTCTGATTCCATGACATTGTTATATATTGATACTACTTCAAAAGATGTTTGTATTGATTCAAAAGGTGTCGATGATGCACAATCACTATAAGAATCAAGAATATCGACTACTACTTGCTCTTATGTGGGAATATCAAGAATGGGAGATTCTTGTTTTGGATGAAGAATGTCTATGTGTGCGTAAAAATAAACATCTCAAGGGTGATATCGAGGACATATTTAGAGTTTTAAATGGTTTGGAGGATTTCCCTTATCTCTTAGAGAAAATCTAGGGATAGGGGTTCTTGATTGTGACTTGATTCAGAGTAACTTTCATTATCCTCAAGAGCCTCCTCTTGACATGATCCTTGGGTGGATGATATATCATTGATAAAAGACTCTTCGCAATAGTCGTTAGCTATGGGTGCAATAAGGGATATTTATTTCTCTAACTTCTTCAACATGCCCAATCATGAAGTCATATGTGGGAGAGATATCACAATCTGATATCCACTTGATTTCATTACAGTATGAAATATTGCTAAACACTGTTGATGGGTTTGGACTTTGTTTTAAAATAGTATCTTGATATCTATCTAATTCCTCATGTTGTGATAAATAAATATGTCCCAATGTGGTATCATGGGTATGGTTTACATATTTTGAGGTTGATGCCTTTCGTGAATCTTTTTCTTTTGTATGATCAGGCATAGGGTTTGTGTAAATTTTCATTCCCAGATTTTTGATCAAAATAAATGTCTCCTTGTTCAATAAGATCTTCTATTAGATGTTTGAGTGTAAAACAATTTTGTGTGTTATGACCTTTGTATCAGTGAAATTCACAAAAATTATCGTCTCTATAGCTACAAGGTTTGACTTGTGGCTCTTGATAGTTCGATAAATATGAGAGTGTGATAAGGTTAGACTATATCAACTACTTCAGCACATCCTCCATAGGCTCCCCTAAGGGAGTGAATTGTCACTTGGGATCACATTTTGTTCTTTGTGGTCCATGTTGAGTGTTTGTAGCATTGATTGTTGGTTGATTGTTTGGTGGTTTCACGTATAGTTGTTATGTGTTCATGGGTTGGGTGTTTTTTTTCCTAGGAGAAATTAAGATCACTTTTGCATCAATAACACCATCACTATTAACATTTTTGTTCTTGGCCCAAAAGCGGGGCTTGTCATAAAAAATAGTGGATGGGCGGTTGTCTTTATACACGTATGTGTTTCCCTGTGAAAATAGGGCTCTCTCAATGTTGAAGGCCCTAGGGATAAGCTTGTCATAAGTGGTGATACATTGCATCTTTAAGTGGAAGTATAGATCTAGATCAACTTTTTCTATGATAATTCCCACTTTTTGTTTGTCGGGAATGGTCCACTTGCTCTTACTAGCTCTTTGTCTCCATCTTTGCAAGAAATTAGTGAAAGATTCTCCTTTGTTTTTATTGAGTGTGTATAACTCTTCTAATCTTACATCAATGTCAAGATTGAAGGAGAAGTTATCTATGAATTTATCAATTATTTATTGGAAGGTTTTGATTCTTGGAGGCAACTATGAGAACTAATCAATGGTTGGGCTTGTCAAACTTCATGGAAAGAGGTGCATCAAGAAGGAATCATTGTAGGAAACCTCCATACAAATGACATTGAATTATTTGATGTGGTCCATAGGATTTCCCCTCCCTTTGTATTTATAAAATTTAGGGACCTAAAACCAAGAGGGAAAGGTAACATGGTGATGTTTCTATCAAATGGGTATGGACATAATTTTTGTTGTGTATGGTACTTCTTCATTTTACCCATCTGGATATCCTACATTTCCTATGTTAATGCCTTAAGTTGTGATGCTACATCATCTTGTGGGTTTGGTGGAGGAACATATGTTGTGTATTGTGGGATGGCAGATGGATTGTATGTAGGATTTTGATATGATGGGGTGATGTAGGATATTGTGAAGGTTATGGTGGTGGGGGCATATATCTTCCTAACATGTTTGTATTGGTGATGTTTTGTTGAGGGTTATAGTATAAACCTTGTTGTTGTTGTTGTTGTTGTGTGAGAAATTTTTTTCATTGGGCATATTGTTGAGCTTATTGTTTCGATTATTTCTATTGTTGGGCCACTGGGGTTGCTTGTTGTGCTACTAAGATGGCTTAATGTGCTTGTTGTTTTTGTTGGGACACTAGGGCTTGATTTTGGGCTTCTTGTTGTTGTGTTGCTAAGGATACTTGTTGGGCTTTTTGTTGTTGATGTGCTGCTAAGGATACTTGTTGTTATTGATGTTTTTGTGTTGCTAAGGTTGCTTGTTGTTGTTGTTGTGTGACTAAGGCTTGCACTTGAGCTTGTTGGTAAGCATCTTGTGCTTGTTGAAAAGATAGAGTATGAGTTTGTTGTTGTTGAAATGCTTGTTGATAGGATTTTTGTTGTTTCAAAGCTTCATCTTGAGCTTGTTGTGATTGTAACATTTTTTGTGCTTGTTGTAAAGCTAGAGCATGTGCTTGCAATGTAGAAGAATTTTTCTATTGGGATGTCTATGATGGGTTTTGGGTGTTGATTTTTTGAGTGGGTTGTGGGTTGTTGATGAGAGGTTGGGGGTTCCCTTGGTTTAACATTCCTTGCAAGATGGTAGATTGGGATAGAGGAATGTAATTTTGAGGTCCCATTTGATTTTGCATGATGGGGGAGACTGTGGGGAAATATGGTGATGGCGCCATTAGATATTGTGATGGAAATAGCACACTCAACCCTTCTAATTGATCAAAAGGATTCCCTTGACCAAATAGTAGGGGGTTCCCTTGTTGTACTTGAGGTGGGATCAAGGTAGTACCTTGGTCAATGGGGTTTGTGACCAAGGGGTTGTTTTGATTTGGGCTGGTGATGGTTGGGATGGATGCTTTTTGTGAAACCAATGGTGTGGATGAACCAATTGGGGGGTTGGATAAAGATGTCCCTATTTCCATTAAGGGTTAATTTTTGTGAGGTTATTAACATTCCCTTGTCGATGCATACTACCTTGTGTGATGTTGGGTGCACTTGTGGTACTTTTGGGGATGGATGAAGATGGGTGACCTCAATATATTGAGGTTGTCATCAATTCATGAAGTGTAAGTGGTTTATTTTGATGTAACGGTTGTTCGGAAACGGTAGGAGCACCAAAGGTAGGTTGTCCAAGTGGTGTTTTGAGAGGGATTGGTGTTTAGGATACCTGATGAGTGTAGAATATTTTATTATTTTTGTCTTACAATTTCCTCTTTACCTCTGTCTTTGTCCATATTCTTGTCACCATTTGTTGAAGGAACCTTAATATTTAATAAAATATGGAAAAGAAATTAGGATTAATAAATTGTTGAAAATCATGATAATTCTGATTGTTTCATGTCCAAATGGTAGGAGATAGTTAGAGAGGAAGTTGAATTTTCTATGAGCATGAGGACCTCGGGAAATCAGTGGAATGAAATTAGCAAGACTTTGTTAGTGATCAGTCATTTTTGTTTAGGATGCTTTGTTTTAACATTATAAGTGGCATACGGCCCTTTGTCTTTTTTCATAGACTCTTGGTTTTGAGTGGTCGATAGTTCAAACGAACAAACAAACTTATTTACTTACTGATAATGTGATCAGTATATATATGTGTGTATGTTGAAACTCATATAGATAGACATAATAGAAATCATATATTGGCATTAAATCTGCGTTCATAATCTATTGTTGCAATTTGAATGAATGATAGTTAGTGTGGAATAGTTTTGTGTTTGTGAGCTTCTATCACTCAATATCTGGTGAAGGCAGGGCCCACTTCCTCAGTTGTAGGTGATCTTTCCATTAGATATTTGTGTGTGGTAATGTATGTTGTGATTTCATAATTATTCGATTTGTTTCATATTGATTATTGTGTTAAGTGTCGAATTCTTATCAGTTTATCTAATATTTATGAATGTGTTCAATCTCTCTTGGTTTTTTTAATACTTATCAGTTTTCATAATCGATCTATCAAACATTATCAGTATTGTTAAGAATAGCTAGAAGCCAATTAGTAAGATCATTGTGAGTTGAGGATTTGAATAGTTAATTGATGTTGAAAGCATATCTACATTTAGTAGCATAACTTTGATTCTGTTTATTTTATTTTAAGAAAGATTTTTGTTCTATTGTATAGAGATTTTTTATTTTGTTTTGTTGTGTGCCAGTAATCTATTTTCTACTACAGAATTATTTCTTCACAGGTTCCTATCACACATGTGACAGGAAGTCTACAAATTAGAATTATGTTCAAATATAGATTACATTAGTTTTCATCCATCAACCCTTAGTTTATTGAATGCAACCCTTTGGCATACTACCACAACACGGTTCAAAATCTTGTGTTCCTGGATTGACACTTTAGGATGAACTAAGGAAGCCATTTCTAAGAATTAATTCAAACCCATTACAAGAACAATTTGAAACCACATTTTTGTCTAATCATTTTGGTGTCATTTCCGGGGAATGGTGTTAAAGGCTTGTATTTCTAGAAAACTATGCTAGGAGCATTGCGCTAGGGAGAAATTCCACACGATAGTTGACCTCGTTTGGATAACTACCCTTATTTTTCTTTTTCATAAGCCATTTAGGTGCATGAATCATAGTAGGGATAGTAGAGGGATATTTGTTAGAAAGGACAAAGGGAGTATTAAACAAACAGAAAAATCAAGAAACAATCCAAAATCATTAGTTGAGGGAGGCAGCTCACAACAAGGGAAATTGAAAACTAAATTATAGCCCTTAGAGTTACCCGAACCCCATCTTGAGAAGTGTGTTATAGAGTCTACTATCATTGATACACCTTCTGGTACCCATCCAAGTTCTTCCAAAATATTGCGAAAAAAGGTTGAAAAGATCTTTAAGGAAACATACGGGTCGGAAGCTAGTCCATTCTCAGAAGAAACCCAGGAGCCATTTAAAACCTACTTTACCCCTTGGGCAGTAGATATCATGGATCCCAATAACAATAAAAACAACAACAATCATAATAGGGCATTGGCCAACAATAATCTGATTTCCTTTGAGTTTCCAATCACAAATCTCGAACAAGATGCTCCTATGAAGAACATTCCTCATTTTGATTTGCCTATTTTTTGTGGTCTTTTGATTGAGGATCCTAATATTTTTTTGTTTGAATTTGATGTGTTGTGCCACAACTCTGGTTATCAAAGCGAGGTGTGGAAAATCAAACTATTTCCAGCTACATTAAATGATGTCTCCCTATGATGGTTTATGAACCTCAAGAATATCAAGACATGGGAAGTCATGAAGGAGTTATTCCTTAACAAGTACTAGGAGTATTACAAAATAAAGGAGGCTTGGGATGAAATATTTTGCATGACACAAAATGAAGACAAGTCCATTGAGGACTACCTTGAATGCTTCATGTTTAGTCTTCAATGGTCTCGCCAACAAGGGCTAAATGATGATGCTATTAAAATGTTGTTTCTTAGAGGAATAAGAGATGATTTTATGGAGGCATTAAACTTAATAGGAAAAGGGAATATTTCTAAAATGGAATTTGAAAATATCTGTGATATTTGTAGGAACTATTCCAGGTCTCAACGCTCAAGAAGGAACTACTCAGGCAAGTTGTATTATGTGGGAGCTTCAACAGGTATCACCAAGCATAAGGTAGGTAATCTACTTGAAGACCTTAAGATAGATTTGTTAAGTCATATGGGTAAATATATAGATACTTTATATACATGAAGGAAATAGGAGGAGGCTAAAAAATCCTTAGCTATATTTTTCCTCATTTGTCGAAAGAAGCATAGTAACGAGGAGTGTCCATTTAATAGAAAAAAGATATCTTCTTTAGAAGAAGCCAGTAGGGACACTACTCTATTAAAACCTCTTCCTATTGGGATGACCAAGGTAGAATACACGGATGAACCTTTTTACTTCATTTCCCAAAGAAGACAGTGGCAACCAAGAGTAATGCCCCCACCTGATTACCAAGTTGCACCCCAAAATCTTTTTCAACAAAAATCCTTCCCAAACCAATTTTGATGGTATGGAAATGAGAAGAACCCTCCATACTACCCTCATTGGTCACAATAATATCCACCTACTCCACACTCGTGGCAAGCATGGTGACCACCACCACCACCCTATCCATAATATCAATCATTTCCCTCGTATCCACCACCTCCAACAATAAACCCATATCAGCAATCCCAACAACTCTTACCACCTGCCCCATTATCTAATCAACCTTCTAGTTCAACCCAACCCCCAAAATCCACACCAATTCTTGCACAATCGATACCCAATCCAAAGAATAAGATGACTCAACCAATTTATAATAATGACATAACAGGATTC
Organism: Sequoiadendron giganteum; assembly: GCA_007115665.2. Lineage (NCBI taxonomy): Eukaryota > Viridiplantae > Streptophyta > Pinopsida > Cupressales > Cupressaceae > Sequoiadendron > Sequoiadendron giganteum. The sequence continues at coordinate 265,340,965 of CM021103.1, forward strand.
GTGACTTATCTTGTCAATACATTGGAGATTGAAGGTGTAAATCTAAGGTCAGGGAAGAACCTTCGGGGACCGACCATCATAGAAGTTGAAGACCATCCAGTTGATCCTGAAGAAGAGAAATGAAATCCTCCATTTCCATATAGGTTGCAAGAGCAACCAAAGCAACAAGAAACATTTCAATCTAATTTTGATTTTATTAATGAATTATGCAATGTTAACATTAAGATTTCGTTGTTGCAAGCTATTCAATATATTCCTATGTACACCAAGGCAGTTAAAGAAATTTGTGGGAGAAATAAAAAAAAGAAGTAGGACCCCAAGATAGTCCAAGTCATTGGACAACTTTTAGACTTGATGCTGGGAACAATTTCAATCCCTGAGTATGCAAATCCTGGTAGTCCAATGATTAAGGTACGATTGGTGATGTAACCATTTCGAATACACTTATAGATTTAGGAGCAGCTATAAATGTAATGACTAATGAGACTAAGGAGAGGCTAGGCCTTCAAATACTAAGACCTACTCTGACAGTCCTACAAATGGTTGATCGGTCCCTCGTAAAACCAAAATGTATGCTCAAAGACATCATTCTTTCTATTGAGTCTTAGGAGTATCCAATAGATTTCATGATTTTGCAACCAAAGATTAAGCTCAGGGGATGCCCCCAGATTTTAGGAAGACCTTGGTTAGCTACTGCTAATGCCTTCATTGATTGCAGGTCTGTAAATATGGTGATTTTGAATGGGGAGAAAATGAAGTAGTTAACATCGTACCCTCCATCGCAACCATTACTGGAAACGGGGGATCCTTTGTGGATCGATAGCGATGTAGAGGAGTCTCTACCTATTTTAAAAATAGGTCAAAGTAGGGAATTTGAAGAGGTTTCAAAAGATACTATTATTAATCATTTATTGCAAAATATTTATTTAGTTAATAGTGATCTTGAGACAATGATCTTTCCTATGGACATAAGTGACAATTGTTCACTTGGAAATTTTTTGTTAGTAGGCAGTTCACAATCTTTTCAACACTTTATTACTTTGCATCAATTATTACCTCATGATTGTATATACCTTTCATTTTTAATATCTAGAGATACTAATCCATCTTTGTCTAATTCACAACTACTTGCCATAGACACCCATGTACAATCCCAAGTTACTAAAATTTTACTTGGTAAAATGCTTAACGTCAATCCTGGATTAGATGCATGCCAATTGAAAGAACTTGTTGAGATGTTGTCTACCCATAAAGAAGCATTTTCTTGGGATTATCAAGATATGAGAGGTATTCATCCCACTACTTGTACACACCATATATATATAAAGGAAGGGAGTAGACTTGTGTGATAACCCCAGAGAAGGTTAAACCCAGCCTTACAAGAAATAATAAAGGAAGAACTTTAGAAGTTGCTCGATGTAGGATTTATCTACCTCATATCAGATAACCAATGGGTGTCCCCACTTGTAGTAGTACGTAAGAAAAATGGAAAGTGGTGAATATGTCTCGATTATAGGGCCCTTAACAAGGCCACTAAGAAAGATCATTTCCCACTTCCTTTCATTGACCAAGTCTTAAACACCTTAGCTAGGAAAAAGTTCTCCTTTCTTGATGGTTTTAGTGGTTATAACCAAATCGCATTGCCCTAGAAGACCAAGACAAAACTACCTTTACCTTTCCCTGGGGAACATTTGCCTACAATGTCTTACCTTTCGAATTGTGTAATGCACCCGCTACTTTCCAACGAGTTGTTCTAAACATTTTTGCTAATTTAATTCATGATTGCATAGAAGTGTATTTGGATGACTTTACTATTTATGGTAACACATATGAGGAAGCTAAGGAAAATATTGAGAAGGTACTTAAATGATGCATTGATACTAATCTTTCCTTAATTCATGAAAAATGTCATATCTTAATGACTGAAGGTATTTTGTTGGACCATTATATTTTTGAAAAAGGAATTGAGGTAGATCTGAAAAGCATCAAGATCATTCAAGATTTGCATGTGCCTACTTGTCTGAGGGATGTAGGTAGTTTCCTAAGACATGTTGGTTATTATCGTAGGTTTATTCAAAATTTCAGCAAGATTGCCTCACCATTATTTTTGTTACTAGGAAAGGATGCAGATTTCTCATGGATGATAGAATGTCAGCAAGCTTTCGAAGAAATCAAAGGTAATCTTATCACAACACCTGTGCTACAAGGACCCAATTGGGAACTGTCATTACATATACATACCGATGCATCAGATACTTCTATGGGAGCCATCCTTGGATAGAAGGATGACACCTTCTTCTATGTTATTTATTACATCAATAATAAGTTTACTAGTGCGGAGGTAAACTATACTATTACTGAAAAAGAGTTTTTGGTTGTAGTTTATGCAATAAATAAATTTCACCACTATATCAGTGGATATAAAAAAATTGTACATATGGATTATTCTACCATTAGATTTTTTATGAACAAACCTGTTGTTACTGGGTGAGTAATTCGATGGTTACTTATTTGGTAGGAATTCGATATTACTATCCTCGACAAACCAAGGCAAGAGAATGTGGTGGTTGATTTTCTCTCTAGACTGCAGCATGAAGATGAACCAACCCCAGTTGATGACGCCTTTCCAGATGAACATCTTTTTGCTATATCAGCAAAGAGTTTGTGATATGCTGATATGGAAAATTAATTGGTTACTTGCAAGTTACCACCTCATTTCTCTCCAAGGGAACTAATGAGTCTAGTTTATGGTTTAATTATTGATAGGGGTGTTGTCTATTTCATGTAGTTGTCATGAGGCTTTGATACTTGGGAGTTGATCTTTTCATAACATTTCCTTGAAACCATAGACTTTGGACATGAACTTATTTTCATAACTTTCAAATGATATTGACATACTATATGAACTAATTGTGTTAATTTTGCATGTGATTAATGAATTTCTCTTAAGATGATTATGGATATGCAGTTGTTGTGTGTACTAACATTGTCATGCAAATAATTTGAGGCCTGCAATTCAGAAATATTTTTCCAACTGGGCATCTGCCATATCGATCAACAAGTTGGTCATTTAATGGAGGGAAGACTCTTGGTGACTATAGATTCCTCATGCAAATCAATTTGTAACTACCTTGTAGTGGTCTTACATGTTGTTAAGTGAGCTTAGGCATTACTGTTGTACCGGACTCATGTGAAGGAACACATGCCTAACCAATTTTGTGCATGTGTAGTTGACTTCTCTTTTTCGTGTTTTCCTTAATGTGGCATCCTCCACATCTACTAGAGTTGACCATCTTTCTAGGTGTTTAAATAAGGCTATGATGTTCCTTTTGAGCTCTCAGATAGGAGATAGAAGATTGTTTAATTTGATGTAATCGCATGCTTGAGCTTTTCAGTAATACAGTCATGTTGCTCATTTGTACTCTTGTTTTCCAATAAATGAAATGAAGTTATAAGTTCGTGCATCTAAGTCTATCTTAGTTTTAGGGAATACTTATCTAAGGGGGCCCACTTGGTGAGTATTTTGTCCTTTACCTTAGTTTATTTTATTTGTTATTTTATGTTTAGTTATTAGTTAATAATTTGGCACTGATTGTTCCTGCAGCCACTAGAATTCCATTTTGTGACTGTTCCTATAGCCAAAGCAGGCAAAGTAGTTTCCTATTTGTTCATTTAGATTTTTATTTCTATCATGCATTTCAGTTTATACTAGTTATTTATTGATGTTCAATATTTATGCTATTTCCTTAAAAGAAAATTTACTTTTAGTATTATGTCTTTCTTAGCTATAAGATGAATATGGCTACTTTGGATTCCTAGTGCACATACAGTGTTGACCCATTTCAAGTTTGCATCCATGGGTTGACAATTTCAATGCACCTTCATGATGATTGAGATAGCTATTCAGGTTAGATGTCTAATCTCTAAATCATAGTTGTAAAGGCTTAGTTGTTAAAAAAATTATAGGAGGCCAACATTTTTGGCACTGTTGTTGGGGATGGTGTCAAACTAGGAAGTTCTTGGGAGTCATTGATAGTTTTCATTGTTGTAGTGTTTCTATAAAAAAAATTCTTAGTATACCCCTCATTTAAAATATTTATGACCCCATATTCTTTTACCAATTCTTTATGTGAGTTGTTTCATAATGAATTGATACCTTATGCATACAGAGAAGAAGAAGAGATGCTCATGGGAGATTCCTTCCTAACAATCCTAATCTATTCTAGATAGTTGAGTATCAGAACCTACCAATAAATGAAGAAGAAGAAGATCCACACCTCTTTCTAGATACATTTCCATATCTAGCCAATTTTGAATTTTCCTCTGAAGATCAAAATCTATTTGAAGACCCTTTTTCTTTGGAACTTCATCAGGCAAGCATGGGGGATGCAAATAGAAATTGACTTAACAGACCTAACCGACCATCTTTTCCTTTCCCCATTGCTCATCAAAATGAATTAGACAACCTCAAGAATATCCATGCTTCAGTCCTTCCTAAGTTCTATGGACTTCTCACAGAAGATCCTGATGCATTCTTGAATGAGTTTGATATACTCTGCATAAGTCATGACTATTCCAATGATGCCCATAGGCTTAAGCTATTCCCTACCACTTTGAAAGAAGTTGCATTAAGATGGTTCATGAGCCTCAGCAAAGATACTATGGAGACTTGGGAGGACATGAAGACAAATTTCCTTGAGAAATACAAAGAGTATTGCAGAGGCAGTGACATCAAAGGAGATGACATTTTTAGGATGCAACAAAAGGAGGATGAGAGCTTGGAAGATTACATTTCAAGGTTTATGTTTTGCTTATAGAAATATCCACACCATACACTTAATGAAGAATCACATAAGCTTCTTTTCTTGAGAGGAATTAATGACAGTTGTACAGATGTCTTGGACCTGATGGGAGGAGGAGATATCACCCAAGTTCCTTAGGAGGATATCAAGAAAATATGTCAAAACTATTCTAGGGCAGCTTCAAAGAAGGGCAGAGCTTACCAATATTCTATGGGTAAGTCATCTACCAGTGGAGTTTCAAGGATGAAGATTACTCACTTACTAGTAGACTTCAATCAAGACATCATAAATAATCTGGCTACTCAGTTGGATTCACTTCAAGCAAAGAAGAAACAAGAGGAGGCAAAGGCAATGTTGGCAGAATATTGCACTCATTGCAGACAAAAGAAAAAGGATTGCAAATGCAAGATGATAGCTAATGTTGAAAACAATAAAATGGCTGAGTTCAATCCAATATAGGGTGATGACGATCAAATCTACTATGTTGCACAAAGGAGGTCACGGGCTCCAAGACAGGGTATACCACCAAATCCACTATCTTTTACTAGGCCATATTTCAATTCTTATTCATCTGGTAATCAATGGAAACCCCCATATCCATCCAATAATGGAGGATATCCACCATAGCCTTGGAGTAACACTCCACATGCTTGGCCCAATCACCAAAACTCTCCACCCTAGTGGTAGCAGCCTCAAGAGAGCTGGCAACAGTTTCAAGGAAATTGGCAACCACCTCTAGGAAACTAGCAGCAAACATCTCAATGGAGGGGAGGACAGCAATGGCCAAACCAGTCAACCAATTACATGCAACCACCTTCTTAGCCCCAACAACCTACTATAATTCCTCCTCCTACTAATTTAAGTTCAAATGAACCTAAACCTACTCAGCTACCAGCCTAGTCCACACCTAACCCAAATAATAAACCACAGTAGCAACCAGTATACTTTGTTGATCTAAATCAATTCCCTAAATATGTTGTGAATGTAAGTGACATCCGTTTGCATTTAGGAACTACTTTCCAGCCCCTTCCACACCTATTATCACTGAGATTCCTATGGAAGAGGAGGAGCCTCTGAATGTCCCCATTTAGCCAGGTGCACCTAAAAATCCTAAACCAGTTCTAGTCAAGCAGACTAAGCTAGAACCACCATTTCCTCAGAGGTTGGAAATTATGAAACAAAAGGAAGAAAAGGAGGATACAAAGTTTGACATTCTAGATCAGTTGAAGCATATATATGTCCAGATACCTCTATTTTAGGTCATAATAGATGTTCCCATATATGGAAAAGAAATCAAGGAAGCATGCCTTAAGAAGCTAGGCAAGAAGAAGAAAGACCCCACTACAGTTCATGTGGTGGGACAGCTTGCTGACATGATGCTTGGGAAAGTGAATATTCCCAAGTATAATGACCCAGGGAGTCCTATGGTAGGAATTGTTATAAATGGTATGCAGATAAAGAATTCTCTGATTGATTTGGGAGTAGCAATAAATGTGATGACTAAGGACATCCTGCAGAAAACTAAATATTACAAGCATGAGACCTACTCCTATTGTATTGCAGCTTGTTGATAGTTCTATTGTTAAGCCTGATGGTATAGTGGAAGATCTAGTATTAACTTTAGACTCCTGGGAGTACCAAGCAAATTTTATGAATCTTTCTCCTAAAGCAACACTAGGCGAGTACCCCATTATTCTTGGAAGACCATGGTTAGCAACAAAAATTGCTTATATTGGATGTCGAATAGGAGACATGACCATTTCTGATGGAAAGAGCACCAAAAATATTTTTCTCTACCCTCCTACTTAGCCATCCCATGATAAGGATGATCTAGTATGGCCACATGTTGGTGAAGAGGTCAAGGAAGTTAATTATGTGGTACAACTTATGATGTTCAGAAGAAGTCCTTTCCTGTAGCTTCAAGATGAAGATGAAGTATTGTATAACATAATTTAGAACTATTATGAGGTAGAGGAAGCATCACCCTCTAATGTATTTGATTCTGCTGATACAGTGAAAACACTCATGCCCGCTCTTCCTACAGTCACTTGTCTTGCAGATTCCTTTCCTACAGCCAAACTTCTTGTAGCTATAAGTATATTTCATGAATTACTACCACATCAACTCAAAGTACCAAGCATTAGTGAAGCATTCATGGTAGAGTTAACTACACAAGTGTAAGTGTCAGAAGGGAAACATCTGAATATCAACAGTAAATTGAGTGAACAACAACAGTTGTCATTGGAAAAATTATTGAAGGCCCACCAAAATGCATTTTCATGGGACTATCATGATATGAAGGGATTGGATCCTAAAATTTTCACTCATAGGATATACATAAGAGATGATTGTACACCAGTGAGGTAGCCACAAAGAATAATTAACCTTGCATTGAGAGAAATAGTACAGGGGGAACTGTAGAAATTGCTAGATGAAGGATTTAGCTACCCCATTTCAAATAGCCAGTGTGTGTCCCCATTGGTGATTGTGCTCAAAAAAGGAGGGAAGTGGTGAGTTTGTATTGATTACAAGGAACTTAACTCTGCCACCAAAAATGAACATTTTCCCTTGTCATTCATAGATCAAGTTCTAGACTCACTTGCAGGAAAGCAGTACTTTTCTTTTCTTGATGGATTTAATGGCTACAACCAGATCCAAATTGCACTAGAGGACTAGGAGAAGACTACCTTTACCTATCCTTGAGGAACCTATTCCTATTTTGTACTTCCCTTTGGCTTATGCAATACACCTGCAACTTTTCAAAGGGCAGTCATTAGCATTTTCAAACATCTCTCATGATTCCATGGAAATTTATATGGATGATTTCAGTACTTATGGTGTTGATTTCAATGAAGCATTGGAAAAGCTTGAGAGAGTCCTACAAATATGTGAAGACCCCAATCTATCTTTAAATAGTGATAAGTGCTTCATGATGATGTAGGAAGGTGTAGTTCTTGGCCACTACATCTCTCACAAAGGAATTCAAGTAGATCCTGCAAAGATTGAGGTAATTACCAATCTGTCTATCCCTACAAAATAAAAAGATGTTAGGAGTTTCTTAGGACATGTAGGCTATTACAGGATGTTCATCAAATACTTCAACAAAATGGTAGCACCATTGTATAATCTCCTAACTAAATATGTTGAGTTTCAATGGACAAAAGGTTGTGACAAGGCATTTTCTGATTTGAAAGCAGCTTTAACTCATGATCTTGTACTCAAGGGACCTAATTGGGAGTTTCCTTTTAACATACATACAAATGTATCAGATTATACTATAGGAGCCATCCTAGGATAGAAAGAATGAGCTATTGAAAATTTTATTTACTTTGTCAGCAAGAATCTACAAGGATTTGAATTCAACTATACAATGACAGAAAAAGAAATGTTAGCAGTGATCTATGCTCTAATAAAATTCAAGCATTACATAACAGGATACCAAATCTTTGTGCACACTGATCATACAGCCATTAGATATCTCATGAATAAACCTCTGATTTCAGGAAGGCTAGCCATATGGTTATTTGTTGATGTAGGAGTTTGACATAACCATTGTGGATAAACCAAGGAAGGCTAATGTTGTTTTCGATTTTCTTTATAGGCTGACCACATTAGAGGACAATCAAGTCATAGATGATTATTTCCCTAATGAGAACTTATTTTCCATCATAGTGCAAACACCCTAGTATGCTGACATAACTAATTTTCTGGTCAAAGGGAGAATCCCTCCTCACTTCTCTCCAAAAGGGAGGAGAGTGCTCATTGAAAAATATTTTCCTTTCTCATGGATTGTTGGATGTTTATTCTACACTGGGCTTGACCAGGTCATGAGGAGATGTGTGAGAGAAGATGAGACATTTGATACTGTGCATGCATGTCACAATGAACCTTGTGGAGGAAATTTTGTAGCAAAGAGGAAAATAATGAAGATTTTGAACACAAGATATTACTGACCAACACTCCACAAGGATGTAGGGAGATATACAAGGAAGTGTGATAGATGCCAAAGGATGGGCTCGCCAACCAAATCTTTTGAGATGCCACTTTACCCCCAGGTAGTAATCACTCCATTTGATAAGTGGGGACTAGATTTTGTAGGACCCATTGATCCTCCATCCAAAGGTAAATCCTAAATTTTGGTATGCATTGATTATGTAACCAAATGGGTAGAAGTTAAGGCCATGAAGCATGCAAGAGATAACAAGGTTGCAAAAATTTTGTATGAGAAAATTTTCACACGGTATGGGGTTCCAAGAGAAATAGTGACTGATCAAGGGACTCAGTTCACTTCCACCCTTGTTATAGCACTAGTCAATGAGTACAACATTAGGCATAGGAAGTCTACTCCTTATCATTCTTAGGCCAATGGCCAAGTTCAGGTGACTAATAGAGAAATTGAAGCCATTCTAACCAAAATAGCGATTATCCATAAAAAGGATTGGGCAAGCAGGCTACCAGAATTTGTTTGGGCTTATCGAACCACTTAGAAAACAACTACAAGATTCACTCCATTTGAGATGCTATATGGAAAGACAACCATGATGCCCATTGAATTTGAGCATAAGACTCTTAAGACTGCAGTAGAATTGGGAATGGATATTTCTGAAGCACAAAGAGATAGAATCATGCAGCTAAATTCTTTGGATGAGATGAGGAAGGAAACTTTGCATCACATGGAGGTAGTGCAAACTCAGCAAATACAGTGGCATGATAAATTCATCAAAGATAAGAAATTTTAGCCTAGAGATTGGGCACTGCTCTATGACTCAAGATATCAGGATAATGTAGGAAAATTATAGACAAGATGTCTTGGACCATATGAGGTGGCTGAAGTATTTTCAAATGGAGTTGTTCAGCTTACTACCATTGACCCTGTCAAGTTTAAGTTGCTGGTGAATGGTCATCGCTTGAGATTATATCACAACTCAACTTCCAAGGAAGAGTTCCTGCAATAATTCACTTAGCATGCAACACCCAAACTTCCTGCAATCAAAGTAAGTGGACCTAGTGTCCCCTCTTTCGGCTAATTAAGGTATGTAACTTCTCGTAATAAAGATTCCCACCTTGTGAGGGTCCACTTCTTCACCCATCCACCCATTCATTCCAAATTTCTCTTTCTTCCACCTCACCACCATCATTTCACTTCATTTCATTTCATTCCACCTCATTCTGCTATGCTCTCATTAATTGATCAACTCATTTCTTGAAAAGTGACTGATACTTTCTCAATGATCCTTGAAATAAATCTTCCACAAATTCAAGTACATGTGCATCAATTTTTACATCTTAATTGTCTTTTAGTGCATTTATTTAATTGTTGTGAATTAATATGGAGCATTTACCATAGCATGCAATTATTCCCTGCCCCTGTTAGATCAACATTCCACCTCACATGTGAGGACACATGTGTCAATGCCATATCTGCATGTCTGTCCATACTGGTTCACACCAATAAAATTTAATTTATTGAGCCAATTCAAATTTTGAAGGAGATGGCAGCTTGTATGTGTGAAATGACAATCCACCACTGCCAGTTTCCATAAACATAGTCTGCATTTATTACTCCATTTCTGTAATTGCTCCTATCATAATCTTAAGGCAAAAGGTAAAATTCAAATGACACTAGGATTGGAAATTCACTGATACATTTTGACCCAATTTTCGATGAAAGTTTGTTGGAATTTCAACAGTTGTTCATCGGAAATATTTTGTCAAAAAATTGACGAAATTTGAAATATCATTTTTCCGACCCATGATCATCAGTTGGGTCGAAAAATCGACATTTCAAATTTCGTCGATTTTTCGATGAAATATTTCCGACGAAAGTTCATCGAAAATTGGGTCAAAATTTATCAATGATTTGACAGCATTGCAAGAAGAAGAAGTTTAATTTTCAGACGAGAATTGCAAGAAGAATTTTTTTTTGCAAAGTAATTGTTTGATTGCAGACAATGGGAGGTGAGTTAATCAAAAAATGAACCCACCCTTCACGATGTACTACTATAGGAAGCACCTTGCCTGGTTGATTTTAGAAAAAGTGGATGGCTATACTATTTCTTAAAGTTGAATGGTTTTGACAGAGATATTGCATTGGAATTTGCTCAGACATTGTTTGAAGGAAAGGCCACAGTGAAAGGGCTGGAAGTCACAGCTACGGAGGAAAGAATTGCAGAAGTTACAGGGTTGCCTACTAACGATGAATAGAACCTTGTTGTCAGAGATGCCAAGTCAACTAGGGCTGAATTTACATAACCTAATGACCCTTCGTTGAGTATAGAAAAACAAGGAGCAAAGAGGACTTCTCTACCCGAGCTATGGAAGTAGTTTGTAGTCTATGTTTTCATGTATATCACTTGCGAAGGTCGCCAGTTGAATTTACATTTCGTGCATTTTAAGCTCCTGAACTACATGAGGAATGGAAGGAGAATGAATGTGCCCAACATTTTATCCCATCTTCTTTCAATAAAGGCAGCAGAGACCCAGAAACATAGGGACAATTCCATTTCCCACCATTGTCTGATTAAATTATTAGTTGACAATTTTGCATGATGTGTCCAATATTTCTTGGGAATAATTTTTGAGTATTGATCAAATTAGACCAGAGAATTTGCGACCTAGGATTTTGCCTCAACCTTGTAGGGTTGGGAGGAGAAGGAGCAATGTTGGGACCACTTCTGGTGCCTTGACTTCTAATGCGGGCCCTAGTGGAAACCCTCCTGCAGCGACACAAACTATTGAGATTAGTTCTTCTAAGGTAGAGCATTCTAATAAAGAGAGTTCCTCTCCTAACTTCGATGATGATGTTCCTCTTGGCACCTTAATGAAAACTAGGGCACAAAAGAGGAAGGCGGAACTAAAGGAAGGAAAATCTAAAAATAAAATGTTAGAAAAAGAAGTGCCAAGCTCTAGGAAACGGAAGGTTGACATTGTTCTTCCTGTAGAAAAGGAAAGACGAAGAAACCCTCCAAGAAAATTAAATTCAGATGGGCCAGTCATTGGGGTATCTCCTGAGGGAAGCCCTAAACCTGGGAAGTTGCCATGGGAGGATACAAAAGCACCAATGGAGCAGGTAAATGTTGAAGAAAAGAATGTGTTTGAAGAAGTAGCAAATTTAACATTGGAAAATCTTGCCAATATTGTAGAACAAGTTGAAAACCAGGTGTGTGAGGAAAATCAGGAGCTCTTGCAATACTATTTCCTACAACATGAGCAAGAACAAGAACTTGAAGCCCTACAACTAGAATTGGCTAAGCAAACTGAAGCCCTACAGTTGGTACTCTACCAAGAGCAAGCACAAATGTCAGGTAAAACAATGGTAGGAGTACATAGGCCCTCTGATTTTTCAATGAAAATAGTAATCTTGAATTTATGGAAAGAAATACAAAGAAGGGAAGCTGAATGGAAAGCAGAAAAATGTAGGCTAAAGAAGGAAATTAAATAGAAAAATGAGGAGATTAAGGATCAGAATGCAAAAATTGTTGTTTTAAAGAAGAAGGTGGATAACATGAAAAATTTAGTACCACAAATACTAGAATGAAAAGCTCCTCTAAGGGTCTATGTCCTGTATATAAAGGAGAGGCATCTTTCTTTTAGGTTAACAAGAATTTTTTTAGGTTTGAACCCATCCATTGAGACCCCTACTAAATTTTTCAATGCTTTTCAAATTGCTCCTCCTAAGATGAACAAAAATTTGTGTGAATTTTATTTACATAATTTTTTTGTAACCAAAGACCATGAGTGGAATTCACTGCTATATGTTGGGGATGTCCAATTAAGAGCATTTATGTCCTGGATACAAAATTAAGTAAGTTGGGGAAAGCAATACAGGGCTTATAATCAAATAGAATCCAGCATTCCCCTACCCATTAGGGCTGAATCTAGACATCCAGGAGACATATTTAAAGATTGGCATAGAATTGTATACTATCCAATCTATCATTGTAGGATCCTACCTAAGAGAGGTAGTTTACAAAGAATATGAAGATATGGCAAGAACCACAAGAGAATTTGTAATGGGATACCTCTCTTAGAGGTGGAATAGCCTATCTAATGATTTGAAGCAAGAAAATCCTCATTCCACGCACAACTATGTTGCAGCACTCAAAAGAGTTGATAGGTATATGTAGCTTGGAAGAACAAAAGGGCGATTTTAGCTTCCACTAATTTTTCAGCCACCTATCCTATTGTGGCCAGTGCCAAACTATAGGTTTTATAGGTATTGCATTACTGATGAAAGACAAAGATGGAACAAGTTGGAGAGACAACAAGGATTCTATTGGGATCCTAATTCAGATACAACAAAAATTGATGTGGGACAGCTTGCATTTGCCAATTTTAGAGCATTGACCAAACAAAAACTCAATTCTTCCTCTACTGGAGGACCAACAAGACATTAGGTTGGGGGGAATGATGATTCTATTTTATGGTTTGATTATTGATAGGGTTGTTGTCTATTTCCTATAGTTATAATGAGACTTTGATACTTAGGAGATGATATTTTATAATATTTCCTTGAAACCATAGACTCTAGACATGAACTTAATTTCATAACTTTCAACTGATATTGACATGTTATATAAACTAACTGTGTTAATTTTGCATTTGATAAATGAATTTTTCTTAAGATGATTATGGATATGAAGTTGTTGTGTGTACTAGTAGTGCCATGCAGATAATTTGAGGCCTACAATTCAAGAAGATTCTACCAACTGGGCATTTGCCATATCAGTCAACAAGGTGGTCATTTAATGGAGGGAAGACTCTTGGCAACTGGAGATTCCTCATGCAAATCAATTTGTAACCGCCTTTTAGTGGTCTTAAATTCTATTGAGAGAGCTTAGGCATTACTAATGTGCCAGACTTGCGTTAAGGCAAGCAGCCTGATAGATTTTATGCATGTGTAGCCACCTCTACTTTTTTCCATGCTTTCCTTAATTTGGCATCCTTTGCATTTGTTGGAGTTGATCGCCTTGCTAGGTGTTTAAATTAGGATCTAATGTTCCTTCTGAGCTCTCGGATAGGAGATAGAAGATTGTTTAATTTGATGTAATCTAACTCTTGAGATTCTCAATAATATAGTCATGTTGCTCATTTGTACTCTTGTTTTCCAATAAATGAAATAAAATTATAAGTTTGTGCATTTGAGTCTATCTTAGTTTTAGGGAATACTTATCCAAGGGGGGCCACTTGGTGAGTATTCAATCCTTTACCTTAGTTTAGTTTATTTTTTATTTTATGTTCAATTATTAGTTAAGAATCTGGCACTGGCTGTTCCTACAGCCACTAGAATTCTATTTTTTGATTGTTCCTACAACCAAAGTAGATAGAGTAGTTTCCTATTTGTTCACTCATATTTTCATTTTTGTCATGAATTTCAGTTTAGCCTAGTTATTGGTTGACGTTCATCATTTATTTTATTTCCTTCCAAGTAATTTACTTTCAGTATTATGTCTTTCTTAGTTGTAGGATGAATATGGCTACTTTGGATTCCTAGTGCACATACAGTGTTGACGCATTTCAAGTTTACGTCCTTGGGTTGACAATTTAAATGCACCTTCATGATGATTGAGATAGCTATTCAGGTTAGATGTCTAATCTCTGAATCACAGTTTGTAAAGATTTAGTTATTAAAACATTATAGGAGGCCAATAGGAACGTTGAAAGCTAGTGGGACTCAATGGTGATTACATGTGGATTAATGGGATGCTCTTCCATCGAGGCCTTGATAATATCATGCGTCAGTGTGTGCCCGAAGAAGATGTCTTCAAAATTTTGTGCACATGCCATATAGAACCTTGCAGAGGACATTTTATTGCACATAGGACTACTCAGGAGATCATAATCTCCAGTTATTACTAGCTCGCACTCCACAAGGACAGTAAGCGTTATGTTCAACATTGTGACAAATGTCAAGATATGGGACAACCTACCCACTCTGATGAAATGACTTTACATCCTCAGTTATCTATAGAACCATTTGAAAAGTGGGGGTTAGATTTTGTAGGACCCATTAGCCCTCCTTCTTAGAATGAGGAATATATTTTGGTCTATACAGATTATGTCACCAAATGGGTAGAATTAGTAGCCTTAAAACATGCTAGGGATACTAAGGTTGCTAAATTCTTGTATTCTGAGATTTTTACCAGGTTTGGTGTGCCTAGGGAAATTATACAGACCATGGAGCACAATTCACTTTTGAGTTGATCATTGAGTTGGTCAGACAATATGAAATTAAGCATCAAAATTATTCCCCATATCATCTGCAAGCCAATGGACAAGTGGAAGTAACCAATCAAGAACTGGAGAATATTATTACAAAGACAGTGGCATGGCACAAGAAAGACTAGGTGGAAAGACTTCTTGAAGCAGTTTGGGCCTATCGCACAACCTGGAAGACAACCACAGGGATGACACCATATGAGCTCGTTTATGGCAAGAGGGTTGTCTTGCTTATTGAATTCAAAGTGAATTCTCTACACACTTCCCTTGAGCTTGGAATGAACGTTAGTGATTCATAGAAGGAGAGACATTCTCAACTCCACTCGCTTGATGAAATGCATCAAGAGGCTCTTTTTTCATACAAAAGTGGTACAGAGGTAGAGGGCGTAGTGGCATGACCACTTCATTCGATCCTGCACATTCCAACCAGGGGATTGGGCCTTACTCTATGACTCATGGTTCCAAGAATTCAAAGGGAAATTCCACACTCATTGGCTCGGTCCCTATGAGATTCAAATTGTGTACAACAATGGTGTTGTTCAACTGTGCATAGTGGATTATGAACGAAGGACTCTTCTTGTCAATGGGCACTACTTGAAACTTTACAAGCAACCTCTTTCAAAGGAGACCTTCTTTTGTGATGTGGTGAAGGAACTTATTGTTGTTCCTTTCAGCCTCCTCCAAGATTAAGTAATGTCAAAATAATCAAAAAAAAAAAACAATCCAACAATGAAAACCCTTTTGGGCATTGTTGGTCGATTAATGTTCGAAAATCGGTCTTCGACGAGCATTAAGCATTGAATAACCTTAGTGGTGAAAAATATTTTTTTGATGCGATTAAGCGGTGGTAGATTGAAAACCAAGTAATTGGCAGTCTATTGTCATAATTAAAAAAAAATTCATCTTATCACAAGTTGGCACTCCACCTTCCTATCACTTTCCTGCCAGGAACCTCTGCTTAGGTGCCTCCATTGATTGGTGTTTTCTTGGCCCGTGGCTTTCAGACCTCTCACCGTACATATCATTCCCTATTCCTAGCTAGTTTCCACATCACTCCATTAACGTTTCCATCATTAACACCATCATGGTTGTTTGTGGCTTACAACCAACAACCATCACTAGGATTGCTCTGCCTTCCTGTCACTTTTGTGATAGGAACTACTACGAATATCTTTTGGCCAGGTTTCCATTCTTTTCTTCACTAGGAGCATTTTTCTTTTTGTGTCCACTATGAGGTGTTCACTTTTGTTCCCCGTGGCTGGTCCCATGGTCCATTCACATATCTTTGGTGGCCTCAATGATTTTTCTTCACACATGGTTGGTCACCAGATGGTTGCCCCTCATTGCTCATCTTCTTTCACCGGCAGATAATTTTCCTACTTGTCCTGATGTCATCATCTCCTAGTCAACTACTTGGAAGCATCTTTCTTCCGTACCACCCTGACTCTCTCCATCAGTGTCACTTAGTTTTCCCTATTCGACGATCTACTCTTGGCGGTTGTCATCTATGTTGCATGGCGCCCTACTTGTTACATCCACCTTATTTCCCATCACCTCTCTGCAGATCTTCCATCTCCAACGTACATTGTTCCATCATTTCAAGGTATGTGGTGTACCTACTTCTTGTTCAAGCTCGTCATGTTTCTCTCTCCCTTGTGGTGATTGGTAAAAAAATTTCTTAGTTTCTTTCCTTATTTTATTTTATATTTTGTGTTTCCCTCTGTCAAATGGCACATTGCCCCATGGACAGTTCAACCAATCACTTGGGGGGAGGGGTTGTCACTGTCATCATTTCTTCCAAGGGTTTTACACTGTTATTATTTTTGCATTAACCCCTCATTACTATATTTTTTGCCATTCCTTGTTAAGTATTCATTACTGGATTTAGCATTTGTTACTATTAAACCGCCTTACCAAAACCACACTTGTCCAAGTCACTAGTATTGAGCTACAGTGAGTTTTTGCAAACATGGAAAAAGTTCACCACCCGTGTCATGAGCCCACCATCTACAAGGTTTTAAAATGCATGTTGAAGCATATGCAAAATTTTAGAAGGCCCATTGGGATGTTTATTTCAAACAATTGAGAGGGTTTGATGAGAAAATTGCATTGGAATTTTCCCATAATTTTTGCAACCAAAAGGCTATTGTTCAAGGGTTGGATATTACGGTTACCATGGATACCATTGCTAAAGTTTCTGGACTTCCACTGAAAGGAGAACAATATTTCCCCAAGAAATCCAAGCAGTCTACAAAATTACACCAACACGAAAGAAATTCTTACAGAGGGGAAAATCTATGGAAATGGTTTCTGGGTAGGGCACCAAATTACAATCCTTACCAAGACATTGGAGGGAAGTTTCTAGGTACATCATTCATTATATCACTTGTGAAGGAAGGTTTCAATATGTTTTTGCCTAGCATTTCAAATTAATTTTGCATTTGTAGCAAGGGTTGTTAATTAATATTCCATATTTTCTATATCATTCCCTGCAACGAATGTCTAAAATGGTGAGAAGTGGTAAACCCCATTGTTTATCGCACCATGGTTTGATAAAACTATTGGTAGTCTGAGAATTGAAATTATTGTCTCCTCTTGGTAATTGGGACTCATTTGTCCATTCTTAAGAAGATGAGGATATTGAACCCTCTGAGGAAGATGAATCTTCTGCAGAGGGTTCCTCTAAAGCCAATTCTTTGGATGAAGAGTCTATCTATAATGGGTCACCTAAGCAAGCTAGTGAAAAGAAAAATAAATGAAGCCCTGGTGAATCCTTTGTAAAAACCCCAAAACATGGAAGAAGAACGACCCGGAGTACCACAAGATGAGTTGAAATGAAGTCCAAAAAGCCGAAACCCTCACCCCCAAGTGAGAAGGGTCGTGAGAAAAAGAATTCCTTGGAACCACCACTCACTGATCAATCTGGTGACAAGAAGGGAAAACAAAAATTGGATGTTTCAACTAAGCTAGATAGCCTAGCCCAAGTAGTTGGTAGTGTGTTGGGTTCTGAGGAAATAGAAGTTTTGTCTAGAGTAACTGGGAAATGAGGAAAATTCCACAAGGGGTTTAATAGGGGGAAATGCCAGAAGGTAAAAGAACGAGAATCCAAGCAACAAGCCAATGAGTCTCCAAAATATTCACCTAGTACTAACCCAGAGAATGAGCCAATAGAAAATTAATAGGAGCAAACAAAGGATGCTAGGGTCATGACACCACCAGAAATGAATCAAGAATAGGAGACAAAAAATGTAATGACCTCAGAGATAGAAGCACAGGTTCCAAAGGAACCAATGGACAATGTTGATAATAATCCTCAAATATAGATCATGGCAAAAGACATTGTCCATGAAACAGAACAAGAGAATCCAAGGCATGATAAGCCATTTACTTTTGACCCACATGAGGATGAGAAGGTAGATGAATTGATTGATGATGTGAATGAAAGTCTTCAGACTGAAAGCCATGAAGCTGAGGAGGAAGATCCTCAAAGTGTAACAAAAAAATAATTTTAGGATATGGAAGTTGAACTGGCTAAAGTACAGACATGAAATTAGACCTTACATGGGTTGTTACAAGAAGCTCATTCCACTATCAGTTCACAAGAAAAAGAGATAGGAAAACTCAAGGCTAAACTTAATAGAGTAACAGTTTCTCATATGCCTATTCAGGAACACAAGCAGAAGGTTCAGGCAATACAACAACAATGGGTTGATGAGATCAAGGGCACTCTACAAAATTTCATAGCTCTACCTAGTTTGTAACCTTTGCATGAGGACATGAAAATTGTCCAGCTAGGGGGAAATGATGAGTGTAGAATATTTCATTATTTTTGTCT
This sequence comes from Sequoiadendron giganteum, assembly GCA_007115665.2. Classification (NCBI taxonomy): domain Eukaryota; kingdom Viridiplantae; phylum Streptophyta; class Pinopsida; order Cupressales; family Cupressaceae; genus Sequoiadendron; species Sequoiadendron giganteum. The sequence continues at coordinate 265,359,820 of CM021103.1, forward strand.
TATAATTTCCTCTTTACCTTTGTCTTTGTCCATATTCCTGTCACCATTTGTTGAAGGAACCTTAATATTTAATAAAATATGGAAAAGAAATTAGGATTAATTTGCTAAAAATCATGATAATTCTTATTGTTTCATGTCCAAATGGCAAGATATAGTTAGAGAGGAAGTTGAAGTTGCTACAAGCATGATGACCTCGGGAGATCGATGGAATGAAATTAGCAATACTTTGTTAGTGACCGGTCATTTTTGTTTAGGATGCTTTGTTTTAATGTTATAAGTGGTCTGTGGCCCTTTGTCATTTTTCATAGACTCTTGGTTGTGTGTGGCCAATAGGCCAAACGAACAAGTAAAATTATTTACTTACTGATAATGTGATCGGTATATATGTGGGTATGTTGAAACACATATAGATAGACATAATAGAAATCATATATTGGCGTTAAATTTGTGTTCATAATCTATTGTTGCAATTCGAATGAATGATAATTAGCATGGAATAGTTATGTGTTTGTGAGCTTCTATCACTCAATAGCCAGTGAAGGCAAGGCCCACTTCCTCAGTTGTTGGTGATCTTTCCATTAGATATTTGTGTGTGGTAATGTATGTTGTGATTTCATAATTATTCGATTCGTTTTATATTGATTATTGCGTTAAGTGTCAAATTCTTATCAGTTTATGTAATCTTTATGAATGTGTTCAATCTTTGTTGGTTTGTTAAATAATTATTAGTTTGCATAATCAATCTCTCAAACATTATCAGTATTATTAAGAATAGCTAGAAGCCGATTAGTAAGATCACCGTGAGTTGAGGAGTTGAATAGTTAATTGATGTTGAAAGAATATCTACATTCAGTAGCATAACTTTGATTCTGTTTATTTTATTTCAAGAAATATTTTCATTCTATTGTATAGATATTTTTTATTTTGTTTTGTTGTGTGCCAGTAATCTGTTTTCTGCTACAGAATTATTTCTTCACTGGTTCCCGTCACACATGTGACAAGAAGTATGCAAATCAGAATTATGTTCAAATACATATTACATTAATTTGCATCCATCAACCCTTAGTTTATTGAATGCATCCCTTTGGCATATTGCCACAACACGATTCAAAAGCCTACGTTCCCAGATTGACACTTTAGCATGAACTAAGGAAGCCATTTCTAAGAATTAATTCAAACCTATTACAAGAACAATTTGAAACCATAGTTTTGTGCAATCGGTACCCACAAGTGTGTTGCTTTCCAATGGAACAGTATGGCCAAAGCCCTTAGCAAGACTATTTGCAATACTAGGAATGGGTGTTTGATTTAGCTCTAGCAATAGAGTTGTTTGAATGGTGGATGAATTCAAGTCTTGTGTCAATGATTGCGCAAAAAAGATGGGGAAATTGGAGCTATGTTTTCTAAGGCTTGATTTTATTATTTTTACTCAATGATTTATTCCTTAGTAAGTCCAAAGGGGTTGTTGGTAATGTCTTTTATCTCATATGGCCCTGATGGAGACAAGGGTTGTTGCAATGGGGTAACATGACTTCTTGCATCAAATTCTTGAGGATTGGGATCACTTGAGGTGAATGTGACTTTGGTTTTCTCCATGATTCTCTTGTGTTGTGATATTGTCTTTACCATAAATTTTGGGTCACCTATGGGAGACTTATGTTGAGATGTGTAATGTTTAAACTTTCTAGTTGACTCAAATCTAGGTAAAAGGGGTGCTCTAAGTCATTTTGGAGCAATGATGATAATGGGAGATGAAAAGGTGAATGATGTGGAGAGTGATCTTTGAAAATGTTTTTGGGACAACACTTTTGACTTAAAGTTTGATGTTTGATGTTGGGATAAAAGGATGTTAATGAACTTGTGAATCTTTAGGGTAGACTTGTAACCTTCAAGATAAACTAGTTCACAAATGATAACTAACTTAAATAAGTGCATGGAAAAGGATTCATTTCACATACAAAGTAGCTAAGTTAGGGTTTGGGTTGATAGATATCCAAATCAAAAGTATTGGTGTGTTCAAAATTTTTGAAAATTTTGGTGAAGTGAAGGATGAAATTTGATAAGGGGTGGATGAAATGTTTGACCAAATGTTGACCTAGAGTGAACCTTTATTTTCAAAGACCAAGGTGGTGAGAAACATGCTAGACCTCTAAAGTGTTCACACCCTAAAGACTTAATGATTGAGGAGAAGTTCTTGTGAAATGTGTAGATCGGGTTTATCTATGAAATAGTATAGAAAACATCTCCTTATTGATCTATCTGTTGGATGTTGTGGTTGTTTTTCTGATATATTGTTGTCATTGATGTCAACACTATTATCATTTTTATTTGATTAAGGTTGTATATGTCAAGGAGATTGAGAAAATTGTAATAAATATAGTATAGGCAGCCAGTGGAGCTGAGAAGGTCAGAATGTTGGAAAGCTTTGTGTGTTGAAGATCTGAAGGTGCACTTCAAAGGGTTTGTTTTTGAACCTTTCTATTATGTTGTCTAAAAGTTTTAGAGGTTCACATAAAGTCTTGTGGAAGATATAAAGATTCGTGTTCCTACAGTTATTTGATTTTTGTAGATGGTGTTCTTGGTCAAAGCGGATGAAATTATGGTAATCTCATGTGTTGCACATGTACCTATGATGTTCATGGATGAGTCTAGATCATACTTTATCCTTGTTTTACGTCTATAGTGATTCGAGTGTTCATGATAGGATATTTTCTGATATGTGTCTAATTGTTCATGTTATTGGCCGACATTGTGGTGTTAGCGTGTTGTGGATACATGAGGATTAATATTTTATTGTTTTGCATGTTTGGAGATGTTTGTTTGGGTCCTCACTATGTTGTGACTGACTTGTGTTGGTATGAATTGAAATTTATTCATGTATCAAGGCCGATAGTTATAATTTATTATTTATTTGTGGCCGACTGAATAGTGGATGCAAATCCATGTAGAGGATATAAATAAAAGATTGTTCTCCTCATTTAGGAGATGTACTCAAGTGTACAAGTGATGTACAAGTTTGAATAAAGGTTAGATCATTCAGAGCAGAGTGTGGAAGAGTTTGAATAATTTTTGTGTGCCTAACTGGAACTGTAATTAGGATTTTGCAAAAGCTATTTTCTCAGTTCAAATTCATTAGATGATTTAATCTGATTACTGTATGTAAGGCAGTGAGCCTTCCCTTTGAGTAGTGTGCTCTAGGCAGTGTGCCTGAATGCAAGTGAATTCTCTTTTTTATTCTTCATTATACTTCTAACATGGTATAATCTTGTGGACTAACATCCATCGTGGTTTTTCCCTTAACAGGGTTTCCGCGTATAAAATCTTGGTGTTCATGTGTCTCTGATGTGTTTTTCTTATGCTTGCATTATTAATTATCATATCTATGATATAAGGATTGGTTAATGTTGTATAAGTCTGATTTTGGTAACAATTGATTCACCCCCCCCCCCCCTCTCAGTTGTCTATCCTTATTTTGCCAACACTATCTTGGTTGTGGTGATTCCTTAAGATTCATTTCCAAATATACTTTGCACTATGATGTCTAAGTTTTAAGTACAGGCATGTAGACATTCTCTTTGGGATTTTGATTTTTCCAAAGATCATTTAGAGAAGGACAAGATTAAAAAAGATTATATTTATTTCCACACAAGAGGTGGTAATGTTGGCCTTTTGGCCACAATATCGGCTTGTTCCTCTTGTTTGTCTAAGATGTATGCTACGTTTCTCCAATGGATGGGTGTTTTCTTTGTTTCAAATGTGAAGCTCCTCAAAATAATAATGATATCTATTTTTTCTCCTCCAATTAGTTCAAAATTTGGTTGAATGATATCAAGCATAAGGTTTTGTTGTTCAACTGAAGTGATCAAACACCAAATGGTCATGTGGGGTTCAATTTTTCAATTTATCTTGCTTAAATGAGATTCTTTTTACAACAAACACTTTGTCTTGCTTAAGTTCAAACTAAATGTCTATGTCAAAAACATCAATCATTTCACAAGCCCATTTTGAAAAGGATGAAGTTAGGGGCATAGTTACCTAGGTTAACTTTGAGAAGTATGGATTGAGATGTCAACCAAAATATTTAGAAGTCTCTAAGAATAAATCCTTAGGACAAGCATCAATATCAAGGTTTTTTCCAAATGGTATCCATACTTAGACCAAAGGGTTTGAAATTTTGAAAAGACTTGTTGATGTTTGTTTGTAATTATTTTGGAACCAAGCAAGTGTTAAACTTACTCACAAGAATTTACAATCCTAGGTAGAGTGGGTACATATTTCTTAGTAGGTTTTCCATCATCCCCTAAGAGATGATTAACCAGTGAAGATGGAATGTACAAATTGGCTATGTCAAGGAAATGTACCATCTTAACATGCCAAGCAAAGGAGTCCCTTCCCCATTTTCTTTATTGCCTCAACCAAAAACTGAACATGGTAAGTAACTTCTAGGAGTGGTGCTCCTCCCATGCACTACCTTAAAATACGTTCTAGAATTGGACTTTGGTTAACCACTACAAACAAGGATTTTAATGACCATATTCATGATAAAATGGTGCTATACACGTAGTAATTCACTCAATTAAGAGGCATCCCAACCCTTAGAAATATCTAAGGTTTTAAATGCATCACAAGGATACTAAGGGATACATTCATCGGTATAGGACAACCACAACTAGTCGGTTAATGACTTTAGTCACAACCAATTATTTATATAGCAAACCAAAATGAAAGCACCGCGTGGTTCATTCCCTCTCACAAGTTGGGAGGAAGGCTTTCTAAGGTAACACATGTTTGAAGTGTAAAATGATTTTCATCACCCAAGATTGCCATAAGGCATAAGGGGAGAGGATAGGTTCTTCCAAGAAGAAAAGGTATACTTATTTGTTTCTCTCCACCCAAGATTGCATGAAGTGCAAGGGGAGAGGATACGCACAACAAGAATACACAAGAAAATTAAACACATATTCATTTTAACCTTGACAAGCATGATGAGTTTGTTTTAAGCACCAAACTAAGAGTGGAGATTGTTTTGTTCAATTTTAAACCAGCAAGCAAAATGATGTGAGGGTTTAGTTTTAACCAATTTGAATGTTCATTTTAAACCCAAAGGAAATCTAATTTGGTCCTAAAACATGAAATAAAGCATCATAAACGGGTTATAATTTCCCCATAAGTGTCAAAACACTTGCTATAACTATAAAATCAAATGTTAATATGATCCTTCACTTTGAATTTTATCATCCAAACATACAAAACTAGTTAGCCTAAAAAACCAAAATGAGAAATCAGTAACATGTTAGCAATCAGATGAAGTCAAAAAATTAAAACACATGTCAAAATTCAAGTTCATATTTGTTTACTAGTAAATCGCAACATTGAAATCAATTGTCACTGAATTTTATCAATAGCGTTGCTATATAGAAAGTGTGTCGATGTATTGAAAAATTGAAGGCATCGCTCTATAGTAAACAATGACATCAATAGCATCGCCAAATCAAATGCGTTGCTAAATAGAAATTTATGGAGTGATGAAAAATAAGTTTAGCATCACTATTTAAATGCAAGTTGACAAAATTTAATATGCATTGTCGAATTAAACATGCATCGCTATTTTTAAAATCAAATGTGTTGTTGTATAGTGACATGCCCAAGGTGTGTCAATGAATCTTCAATAGCGTAGTTGGATCTACAAACACAAGAAAAATGAAAACCTAAAGAGAAATTTGTCAAATAAATTAGTTCAATCCCTCCTTCTAGCACCAAAATGTGACTGACAAACATAGTATGGGCTAACTACACTTGATCCATGAGGATTTCAAGCATATTTAAGCCACTATGCATCAATCCCAATAAGATCATTCAATTTAAACTAAGCTAAGAAACCATTAAAACTAACATATTAAAATATGAAAGCTTGATAAACATATATTCTAATCCATTGAAACTTATCCTATTGGGGGAGTGGTGTCGCATTGACGTGGAATGGTAACCCTTTCCCAATCCTTTGGATAATGAGCTTGTTTCAATCAATTCTATTGAAGAGAATCAACGAAACCATTGAGACATGTGTATGAAAATGTGATTTAAAAGCTAAAATAACATGATGAAATCTATTTTAACATGATATATGCTAAGATGATTGATATGGGTGTATGAAAAGTTATTCTAAATGTATGCAAGATTTGAAATATTAAAACCCTAAGCTAAGCTAATTTGAGGAGAAATTAACCTAAAATTCCTTTTAAAACATGAAATGTGAGTGCAATATGAGGGTGATTTTAACAGCATAAGTTTACCATTAAAATATGGACCCCTATTCAATAGAGGCAAGTTGTATTTATAGAATAGGCAAAATGAGACTGATTGTCAAGATTGAAAGAATCAATCAATAGTCGGGATGGAAGGAAAATGGAGGCATGGATCATGGATTCCCATCAAGGGTTGAGGATGCAAGATGATATTTAATCAAGGGCTTACATTCATCCAAACAAACACACTTTCAAAACATACACAAGAAGCTTTGTTATAAAAAATGAATACTCCTTTTTTCAAATGAGTGAAGAAAGAAAATATTCTCATGGGTGAGGAAAATTAGATATTTCGTTAATTAAAACCAAATTTAAATGTGTCTAGAGGAAGGAATATGCTATGAGAATATTCTCTTTTTGGAGGAATGTGCAAAGGAGGAATATTCTCAAGGAATATCCCTTGCAAGTGGGAGAATTAGATTTAATTAATAATTTGATAATTAAAACAAATTTTCAATTATGCAAATCAAGGGAATTATATGATATTCATTAAATAAATGATTTAATTAAAAAGGGGAAAGTGATGTGATATTTAATTAAATAACTTAGGGTTATTTAATTAAATAAGAGGACTTGGGGATTAAATTAAATAATTTGATTTATTCAATTTGATAGGACGAAAGGGTTAGTGCAAGAGGGGGGAATTAACCTAATTAGATTGATTAGATCAATAGATGTAAATAGTGTGATTAATTAAATAGCTAGGTAAATTTAATCAATTAAGAAAAAAGACGATGGGTTTTAGGATGAAATGGTGTTAGTATATCAGAATTGAGTGCATGATATCATTCAAGATATTTTTAAGTGTCTACAATTTAATATGAAAATAGGGGTTTTTGAGCCTTTTGGACTCAATGGAAGGGTTTATTTTGACCCAAAATGCTCTAAAATGAACTTGAAATACAAATCCATAACAAAAAAAACTCTAAATTTGGTATTTATATAAATATTTTATATTTTCCAAGTTATCATATGATGCAAGAGAAGAGCATACACAACTTTTCAAGATCCACCAAGATTTGCAACCTTGCAATAGCTCAAGCTTGAATCACCCTCAGATCTAAGAAGGGGTTTTATAATTATGAAGCTCTGATAGCATGTTAGAGTCACTCAAGGACTCAAGCCTCCGAGATCACCTAAACAAACCAAAAAACAACCTTCTACAAGAGGGAAAAACAAGAACATGAAATTGCAAAAAAGATATAGACAATATTCAATACTCAAGATTGTATTGATATATTTGACGTATAATGAATGAATTTCCTAAACTACAATGTACATATGGTGTCTTGCTTATATATGAAAGGTTTAGGATAGGATTATACAAGATCTTGGCATGTGTCTTAATCCTATATAATGGGATAACTACCCCAACAAATATTAAATAAGATAGGGCACAAATATTAAATACAAAAGGATAAGTGACAAATAATGCTTAACTAGAAAGATTCCCTCCTAATTAATGCTAACTAGAAAGATTCCTTCCTAGGACCTAAGTGGAATTAACATGTAAATAGGACCTAATAAGACAAGATAAGGAAACACCTATTTACACCAACAAAAATTTTAACTTTGTAACTCCCAAATTTAGTCAACATTGGTGTTATAGATTTCTAGTTTAGGATTGACATAGTGTTGAGATGTATCTTCCATGTAGATAATATTTCACTAACTTCTTCTATTTTCTTAGAAAAATTAAGAATTTATTTTCAAAAGGAAGTCAAGGAAGAAGATATGCTACACAAATTCTCTATTTTATTTCCATCCATCATATTTTTCTTGAATAATTCTTATAATATTAAGTCTTTAAATCCTTTATTCACTACTTTGACTTTATCTAAATTAGCCTCATTTTCATCCAATATATCATTTTCTTTGAGAAGGAAATTTACTTGGAGGTCCAACAAGATTGAATCATAAATTTTGATCATTGTATTCAATTAATGCTTGTTTAATCATAAAAAAATTCCATTCAATTCCTTTAAACCACTTGATGGCTTTATTCTATTCACGTTTGCCAATAATTTCTCAGTGATCATGATATTCACATCAAATTTGATCATTTCTTGAAGATCCTTGATGATGACTAAAATTCTTCCTTTTTGGAAATTTAAATGTCATTTTTATTTTCCTTTTTATTTTTATATAATTTCATGGCTTCTCCAATATATAACTCACTCAAAGTTACATTTTCAACCCACATTTTTGTTGCTCTTCCATAATCTTGATATTTTCCAATTTTTCTTTAACTTTTGAATTTATTAGCTTCTAAATTTCTCTTTGGGCAATATATTAGTGGGGGTCATGGTGGTTGTATCAAGGGGTTGAGTAGTTGTATCAATAATAGATTTGATATATGTGGTTAAGGCACAATTATTCTTCTAATTTATCCCCCATTTTTCTTATCTTTCACTCTTTTGATCAATATCTCCATAAACATATTAGTGTTATGTGCATCAACTTCATGAGTAGATGGACCAAGGTCTACTCTATTGATATTAAAATTTTCTTTAGATTCTTATTCTTCAATCTTCTCTACAATTGGTTTTCAATTTCAACATATTGAAGGCCTATAAAATAATCCACAATCATCCTAGATATCTGTTTAATCAATTGATGGGTAGCTTGTAACATTTTTGTTGTAGCATAAAAAATAGAATCTATTAATTAAGAACATTTTATCTTCCTTACTATTATTTATTTCAACCATGGGGGATAAAATAATCTTTTTTGGATATTAGGTTCCAAAGGACAAAGAGTGGTCCTTTTGTTGGACAACTAGAGGATTATATGTTGCTTACTATGGAGAAGTATGAAGAAACACAGTCAGTGATGTAGGAGGAGAAAGAGGGGGTGAATTTGGTTTATCCTATTGATGCTCCTCTACATGATCTTGAGTATCTTCATTACATTTTTATATTTGAGGAGGTTTTCTTATTTCCAACTTCTTCATTGGCCACTTATCTTCTATTTCACACTTAGCTTTCAACTTTCTAGCTTTATCTGATTCATCATCATCATTTCCTTTAGGGGTAGATATAAGTGATGGTGGGAGGTAACTATGAAGAGGATGCTATAATTTTTGTACATTTTTTGATGCTCGATTATTTGGTGGAGGCCTTGAATTAATACATTATAAAAAATACATTCAACCATTTTGTATTCCTTTTCAACACAAACAAGGAATTTCTCTTATATTAGCGACCTCCTTTTTTGACCAATTATTCTAAGGGAGTGTTAGTGACTAGATAGAGGGATATGTTGTATCAGCTATCTTTTTACCATCATCTACCATTTCAAGAACATCCCTTTCCAACTTGAAGGCTCTCATTTGATCAACTATTAATGCCATCTATTCCCTTCTTCTAACTTCAAATTAATCAACACAATATTCTCAATAATCCTCTAGATGAGGATCATGATCATAAGGTGCTCCAATATATGAATTATTCTTGACATAATTCTTACTCTCATAAGACAACCTAGTTATGAAATGATGAAATTAAACTTGGACAATATTTTATCTACATTTGAGAATTTGCAAGTAATTTGCAATTGTAATGTAGAGTAAATGTAAGAGGAAAGAGAAGCATCTTGGAGGGAAGCTCCAATTCGATGCCACGTGGTGGAGGCCAAAAAATTTGTGAAGCCACTTTATTTATGATGCGGTCACTCCTCTTTCTGAGGTCTGCTTTGATATTTGTGCATGTCCCATTATGCAAGCATCTTGTACTGCCATATTGTTAACTAACTTTAACCGTGCCAAAACTGTCTTAGCTAAACTAACCTCAAACATACCTTTGGCAAAGGTAACTGCAGTGTGGGCCCCATTCGAATAGAAAGTAGGTCGAGGTGATGTGTCAAGCAACTGGAGCTCGACAAAAGGAAAGAGAAGTGTCTCGAAGGGAAGCTCCGATTGGGTACTACATGGCAGAGGTCGGTAAGCACTGTTACAAAGGGATGCAAACATGAATTTTATCTGTCATTGGACATTAAGGAAAAAATGTATTCACTCTCCTTCCTGTGCGAACATGCATTGCATTTGCCATCTATTCCTCCAGTGTTAACTTTACCGTCTGAACTGGCACCAAAGGCAATAGAAGAAGCGCATAGGGAAGCTGGTGGAGGGCATGTTGCGAAGCTTGGTAGTGGAAGGCACAATGGATACTCGGCTAGGGCACGACTGAAAATTGAGGAACCTAAAGATAAGGCAGCGGTTGTAGGATATGATTTTTTTGCAAATGAGTTGGGTATGTAGGGCTTAATGGAAAGGCAAGATGAAAATTTTGTTCAGGGTGGTGATCAAATGGAGGAATAATTATCAACAGGTTGGAGGAATGTTTTGGCAATGGTATCAGGATAATTTCTTGCTATCAACCATTGTGTGTGTATGCGTGATTGTGGGCTTGATGCGTAGATGATGTCATTATCTGCATAGGCACACTTTTGTATTGTAGCATGGGTCTTCTATGGCCATTATGGGCAAGTCGTTTGTATTTTTTTTATATTGGGAATTATGTAGTTCTTAGTGAGGCATGATATAGGTGAAGTTGTAGATAGTTGGGCTTCTAGTCAGAATTATTTGGGGGATCTTAAGCCTTTGTGATCATGATTGTTCTTTGTATGAAATTTACTTTTGGGGTCACAATCGGAGGTTTTCTCGTTGGCTCTTTCCTACCGGTATGCCCCTCTGAGCCAGAATTTTGTATTTTATACTTATTACTATTAATACTAATTATAGTGGACCCCCACTTTCGCTAGAAAAAGAAAAGCTTTGAGAAATATAAATTGATCACTAACATATCAAGGTAATTTATAAGGATTGCCTTGAAAGCCTCCCAATCTTAGATATGTGAACCTATTTTATTTAATAAAATAACTACTATATAATGTAATAAATTGAGTGAGTTTTGAGGAAATTCTCGATCCAAGATCTCCTTCCAAAATTCTTACCTTCAACATGCAAAAGGCAATTTCACTCTTCTATAATCTTTATTCCCCACCTTCATTTGTAGTTATGGGTTAAAATCATGGGTAAAAATACAAAGTTGTGTCACACTTTTGACCAAATTATTAACACAAGTGAGTTTAAGTATTTCTAAATAAAAACCAATTTTATAAGTAAAACATATAATCTAGCTAGATTCATTGTAGCTAATTTAGATATGGACATAAAATTTCTAAATAAAAATGTTCAATAAATGCATATGTAGCACCAATTGTTAAAAAAAAAAATGATATATATATATATGTAGTTTAATTCTTTTTTATATTTTATTATTTATTTTTACTAAAAGTAAAGAAAAAACACTAAAATTTATTTTTAAAATGAAAATAAAATATTGTGCACTAGATAAAACATTCTTGCAAGATTGTATAATTTTTTTTTCTATTTTGGATAAATAATTAAGACGAAAAGTGGTGTCTCATGGAAATAGGTGTGTTTTTAATACACACTCATTTTATATTTATTTTTTTAAAAGAAAAAGGTAATTATCAAACTTATAAAAAATAAATCCATGCACTAAAGTGTTAACTTATAAATACACACACAAAAAGAAAGGAAAAAAAAAATTACCATACAAAGAGTGACATCCCATTTAAATTCATTTTTTAGCATTTTATCATCAACTAAATTATTGTGTCAATTTCATTAAAAAACTATATTCAAATAATTATTTAATTTTAAAAAATACAAACATAATATACACTAAAAATAAACATTTTATTAGTTTACATCATTTCAAAATTCAAAGCATATATGTCAATTTTTAGTGATTCGAGTTAAAAATTTGGATCAGTGTTGGTCAATTCCTTTATAAAAGTGTGACACAACTTTGTGATTTTACCCTCATATATTTATGCAATAAAATTAAATACTCCAATAGTTTGCAAGCCTGGCCACACATTCATGCTGACAATTACATAAATCATATAAGAAGACATAAAATAATTGGTTCTTCTTTAAATTATTTAACTAATCATGGATATGATCACTTATCATTTGATCCTAGTCTAAAAACTAAGAAACACATACTAATATAAGGATAAATTGATACATCCAATGTTAAAAGGCACCTATGTCTTTATCACTAACACCCTGATAGTGCTTGTGAAAATTTTTGCCTCATAACACTTCCAGGTTCTTATGATATCTTGTTATGGGCTACTTTATAGGGGCTTCTATGAATTTTCATTAGTGTTTTCTAAAAAAAGAACTTAACCCTTGGCAACACCATTGTATTTTTGTTCTAATTTTGTTTTGACTACCTACCCCCAATTACCCAATCCTTTAAGTTACAACTTAAAGGCCTTTATTTCATGCTTTTATTGGTCCCCTTTCCTAAAGTATCGAAAACACTCTTTTTTGTCATGTGCACTTAAAATCTTTTTGAAACCCCTCCACTTTGCATGGTCTCCCTTGACATGTGGAAATATTTCATATAGCTCCTATGTTTCGTAGAAGTGTTGACTGTTATTGTTTTCCTCCAACGAGTTGTGAAATGCCCTTTTTAAATCTCAATGTGAATGATGTGTATGGGTCATGTACCAATCAGATCATAATTTATTTTTGCATGGAGACTTAAATTTCCTAGCGAAGCCCCCTTTTCATCACGCTGTGAGGCCCCTTATTCCCTAATGACTTAAGTTGTTCTTATATGCACATGCTTTAATTATCTTTTAAGTCACCCAAAGAAGAGTTTTCGAAGGTCCCACCTTTTTCATAGTCAATGTTAGGTCTTCATTTATGGTTAAGTCAGGCTAGTTATATGCTTCACAGGACCCTTTATGTCAAAGGAATCATATTTGTGAATAAGAAAGATGCATTTGTTCTATATCTTAAGCATAACTAATTCCTTTTCACACAATCTTTAGCCTTCAAAAGGTAAAGATTTCTCAAGCTTGTCTCCCCCCAAAACTCTCAAAATCATGCCATGTGTCACACTTGGTTCATTTTTAGTGTTTCACAAAGGAAAACGCTATTAAGGAAGCCTCAAAGCTATTTTATTATTTTCACAAATCCTAAATTTTTTGACATGTGTCCTAGAGCTATTCAAAGAAAAGAGGGTTTTCTTTTCACAAAAGCAATTTCAAATTCTTGCAATCATCGTCGATCTTCAACAAATCAATGGTCCATATCCAAAATCAAGAACAACTACCAATGGTCATATGTTCAAGCATGCGAGAATAATGATAGTGGATTTGATCCATATCTAATTGATTTTTCATGTAAATTGGCTCAATTACATGTTTTTGAATCATTCAAGGCTCAAAGTGAAGGTTGTAGAGAAAATTTGTTGTAGATTTCTAGATAAACTAGGATTTCCAATGATATTTCTAGGGTTCATGATAAATTTTGAGCAATAAGTAAATTCAATCCCTCTTTCTACAAATTGGTTTAAGAAAAGGTTGTATTTTTTATTGAAGAAGTGAGTTAGGGTTTTAAAAGAAATGAATTATTACAATCTTAAAAAAGAATTCTCTGTTGAAGTTTTAAAATTCTAAAATCCTCGTTTATATACCCTAGTACCCAATTGCATTAGTCATGGTTGAAACTTCAAGAGGAATTAAAATGGGTTTAGATGATGAGATTACGGCTTAGTTACTAGGGTCTACAAAGAGGCCTAGGGTTGGCCAAGGATTCAAAATTTTACTAGACATAATTATGGACAAAAATGGTTATTGTAGGGATGTCATAATTCCTATCCATGGTTACACTTTGTTTAAGTACTGTTACAAGAAATAATTTGCAGATAGAGCAATTTCTAACATGTAGAGGTTGTGATTGGGGAAATTAGTATGCCCTATAATGTTTTTATCAATATTAAATTTATCATATTCATGGCTAAGGAATACAATCCTAACACTAGGGGTATTGTTAGCAATAAGGTTGTTACTCTTTAGACACTAGAAATAGATTTGATATGTGAGGTTTTTAATTTGGATGTGAATGCTCAATTTCTCATTGATTTGCAGGAATTGACAAGGAAGTATCAGAGGTTAACAGACAACTATAGAGTGGAATGGTTGTTGAGCTTTAGGCTTAGAGGACCAAATAGGGAAATTCAAAGGTTTATTAGTGGAGACCCTGAACCTTTTAACTATGATATATTTGAGTATTACTTTCAAAAGACCTACTTTTCCCTGTATCAAGTATTGGCAATTGATTGTAGGACCCAAATGCCAATGAACTTGATGATTTTGGCAGTTGAAATCTAGAGTAGGGATCTAAACAAGCCATATAATTGTATGCAGGGTATGTTACTAGGGAACTCCATAAGTCATTGATATCTCTTAGCAAGGATTGCAATATTATCCACTTTAAATGGTATTCCCTTTTGTGATATATTGATTAATGCTGGAAGGAAGATATGGGAACCACAAATAAAAATCAAAGCCTTTAATGAGAAAGGATTTATGTTACCTATTCAAGAATAGATGCATATTTGGGACAAAAACTATGAGTTTGCTAATTATTGTATCTTTGAGAACTATTTTGTCAGAGGTGTCCTCAATAATTTGGGACAAGTTAAGTTTATTGGGGATTGATAGAAGAAGTGAGAAGATTATTGAGACTCAAAGAGCTTCAACTTGAGCTAAGGTTTGACCATAATTTGGGAGACTGGTTTTTCTATTTAGATTCAACAATCATCAGGTTTTATAGCTCCCTAATGGCTCCCCACATCTTTCCTAAATAAGTTCCAAATAGAATTGCATATTTGGAGATCATGTGACAATTGAATGAGGCTGATAAAACTTATTTCAGAAACTATAAGAAACATGCAATTCTCCCTTCCACCCTTATATTCATAGACTTCATGGTGACATCTAAAGAGGGGTTGAAATTGTTTCTAAATAAGTTGATTCCCTATAGAATGAGAGTTGATAAAATTAAAAGGCATGATCCTAAGCACCTTATTCATACAGTTAGAACATAATCTAATTTTTTTGCATCGATACATGAATACGATCATATTACGGATCTTATCAAGAATTACTCATTTGGTAAGGAGGCAACAAAAAGAAGAGAACAATGGGTTAAAATCTAAATGGTTGAGAAGAGAAGAAAGGGTGGACCCTTCTTATAAGGGAGCATACGTAGAAATCCACGATCCAATCTTGAGAATAATGACTATGCTTGATACCACAAATAGTCTATTGGAAAATATCCCATGAAAATTCCACAAAGAGATGAGCATGGTCCCTCATCATCCCAAGTAGTAGAGAAATAGTTTCTAGAAAATTCCACACCTCTAAAATAGGTGGAGCCACCAGTAGGATCTTTGGTGGATTATCCTATTGCCCCTGATGAATCTCTAAAGGATTGTATTTTGGTTCAAGTCATGCATCCCCCATCGAGTTTTATTGTTGAGAGACTATCTAATGAAATGATATTGATTAGTTTTGAGACTGGGGACTAGGTGGTGGATGATGTGAGAGCACTTGATTTCTTTGAATTCATGATTGATGACTAGTTCATTTCCACTAGGGAATTTAGGGATTTTATCCTTAAGAGAAAAGGTGAGGAATTGCATCAAACTTTGGATGACCAAAATCTCATTGAGGAAAAGAGAAAGGATGTCATTACTAAATTTTGGGACAAATTGAATACAAAGATGAAAGTATGACACCTAAAAAGGGCAGGGAACTTGTCAAGAAGGGTGGTTGCTTATTAATTCCAAGTTGGGATATATCATTTGTAATTGTATTTCATAAAATAAGGAGACAAGAGTGAAATAGCCCTATATTCACATCAAAAGAGCGGGAAGATTCCCTTCATTTTGGCTCAGGGTTCAACCCTATGCATAAAACCTTTACTAACTAATCAATATTTCCTAAAAAAAACAAGCCCAAGGTTATTGAAGATTCAAGTGAATTGATTGACAACTTAATTGTAAGAAGAATGGGTGATACAAGTTCCTTGCAAGTTGCTACATTGATTGTGAACACATCCTTGTTCACAAAAGCTAAAGTCAAAAAATTAGAAGCAAATTTGAATAAGGTTAATGACAAAAATATAAAGTTGTAGGAGTGGATGAATATTGTTTCTAGATTGCTACCACCTCCTCAATCAAGAGTGCATAAAAAGGATGACCAAGAAAAGGTTTCTTTGAACATATAGATAAAGTAGTACTAAAAAGGGAGCTTAATGAAAGGAGAGAAACATAAGGGAAAACAAGGAAATATCAAAAGGAAGAACTTTTAGAGATGGTTAATAAAAATTTTGGTAATAGGTTGTCATGTATTTTTAGCCTTATAGAGGAGACATGGAATGGATATAATGAAATCAAGACAACCCATATTACTCATATTGTCTTGAAAAATAGACTTTAAGGTATTATTGATAATTGGAGTCCTAGGAGACAAGTAATTGAAAAGATGGTGATAGTGGAAAATTTTGACTTATATGCTTTGGAAGAATTGGATATTATTTTTTATGTTCTAGAAGCTATTGAGGATAACATGGTTATACATCAAAGTTTTTAGCTAGCCGTGGAAAAAAAATTAGAAGATTTTGATAACCTCAAATATGGTCTCATGCCCAACATTATTAATGAGGAGGGTGAATTAAAAGAATATAAAATATGGAGAGTTGAGTTTAGCAATGTGTTTCCTCCCATCCTAGGCTCTATTCTTATAGATGATACTTTAGATGCTAACAAGATAAACGTTACCCTAGACAAGTTGATAAAATTTGAGATAAGCTTAGAAAATTTTGTTAAGGATGTAAAGAAATGGACTACATGGGGGATATTCTAATCATTTGCTTCATATCAAATCAATTTTGGCATATTCATGACCTTTAGAAGATATTCTTACAATATGGATGGAGAAGTATAATCAATAGAGATTATGAGCCTTCTCCTTCTTGTTTCATCATGTATATCAGAAAATATCTTCTCGAGTGGTTTCTAATTGTTTTTCTTCTAGCAGTATATCTTTTGTCTCTTGCTAGTTGGTTGTAGCCTTTTTGTCTAATTGTAGAATAAGATTTTTAAATGAAAATATGACATGTTTCCATGGCCTAAATCTTGTTGCTCCCTTATTTCTATAAAAGGGAATTCAGAGAGCCATTTGGTAAGGGATCTTTGGTTTTTTGTAAGAAGAAGAGTCTACGTTCTAGATCTCTATCAATCTGATCTAGGTTTCACAAGGAAGAATTTTGAATGCAACTGTTAATTTTGTATAACAATACGAGTTCTAAATACATGTGCATATTGTGACAATTTTATAATCAATTGTCTCTTTAATTGTATACTACATTTCAATTATGAATACAAATTGATCAAGGATCATTTCAATTCATCATTGCAAATTTTCTACAAAATAAATGTTTCTACTATAGCTTCTACTCAAGTAATAGAGTAAATTATTGTATTAAAAATCTTGAGGGTTTTGAATGTATAAAAGGATTTTTAAGAAGAATTAATTGTAAATTTTGAAATATAGCATTTTAAGACACTAATATACAAGATTTCATAGAATATGGCTAAAATTTGTTATTCAAATTTTAATTGCATTCTCTTTGACTTTGTAGAAAAGGTTTAAGGCATTGGTCTAGCTGTGAGTTCTGGTTGCATATCCATGGTCATTAAATTTTAAAATCATATTTCCCTTATTGTTGTTATTTATATCTAACATTATTTCATGTTCTCAAAGCCAACAATACATAAAATATCCAAGAGTCTAGCCTGTTTAGTGAGTTCCATTTATGATTCTCAGTTCATCTTAAAGAGCATATTTGTTATAACAATATCTTGTTATCAATTATATGTAATTCTATTAGATATTGTAAAGGACTACCCTCCTAAGTTTTTCAAAGCCTAAAGTGCAAAGGAGAAAAGTGTCTGATCTATATCCTATTTGTTGGCCAAACCCTTGAACTATTAGAGCATAAGAATTGGATACTCCCTAGATTAATTTAAGAACCAGTTGGAAATCACAAAAACAAACCAACACACCCTATGAAATAAAGTGATGATATCTTAAATATCTTCTTTGAAATGAGCTCTTTGTAATCTCTTCAGTAGTTGAGATTTTCCCTTTTTAGGTACCTTCAACCAATGTTTAGAAATATTAGTGAGGCACAAGTCTTTATTTTCCTAACAATAATCCCATTATATTTGCACAACCATATCTAAATATTTATACCTTACCAATAATATTAGAGTAATTCCTAGTGAAGGGTCATCTAATCTTGTGATTACCCTATCTTTTGGAATTCTTACTTCATGTGATTCTAGGTGATAATTATTTATACATTTCAACACCAAAATATGGCTTTGAATAGCCATTAGATATCAACCTGCATGAGAAAATTCACTATCAAAAGTTGCTTGTGTCATTGAGGCAATTGGATCTACATTCATTCACTATTAGAAATCCTCTAGATCAATGTGGCCTAGGTCACCATCTTTAACTTCTACACTATTTATTGAATTATAGAAGAATGGATATATCCTTTGTACTTATATTTCATTTTTTGTAGCTTAAATAATAGCTAGAATAAACACTCTAAATCTTGAAACAAATTTTAATGTGCAAAAAAGGAATGATTTTGATTTTAAAAATCCTTGGGTTTATAGAGCTCATGAAATCCTCTCAAATTTGGATGATACACACAATAATAAATGGAATAATGTGAGTCAAGAATAAAATCAGGTGACTTACCTTGTTTCTTAGGGCCGAAGAACCTACAACAGGCATAAGGTTGTGTTGTGACAATAGTGGTAGTGTAGCTTGTAGTAGGAAATGAATAATAATGTTGACCTAACCATATTTAAATAGTTGTAACAAGGATTTGAAAAAAATTAAAATCTTGTGAAACATTTTTATTATGTTTTGGTGTTTAAGATCTTTTTTTAAATGCTAAAATTCTCTTGTAAAAAATTTCAAGTTCATGAAATTAACTTTGTTTTGTAGTATATTTGACATCTTATTTTTTTGAAATTTTGCAATCTTTTGAAACAATTTTTTTTAATCTTTCAACATTTTTCAAAATGTTCTAACTTTTGTTTTGATTGTTCAACATTTCTTCAATCTTTCAAAATTCCCTCTTTTTTTGGCACTATGACATTTCTTCTAACTTCCTGACTTCTTTTTCATCTTTTTCTAGGAGTTTGTGAACCACCAATTTTAATGAAATCCTTTTTGTCTTTACAATTCTTCAAAATGTTATATGTCAATGTTTGTCTTTTAGTTATTTGGGTGATTTATGTAGAAGTTGATAAATCCAACTTCGCAGACCCTGAAGATCACCTGCATGCAAATAACCTATCACAGAAAGAAGAGATGGAGACAAAAAAGAAAGGGTGCTCTGAAAGCTGAAAAATGTATTAATCAGAGAGAGAAAAAAATACAATGATCAATCCTTATAAAAGGAGATTGTGCAAACCTAAAAGTAACCCTAATAGGTATATATTTAATAATTAATATAATTATTAAATGTCACATTATGCAAACTAAAGTGAAATCTTAAGAGAGGAATAAAGGTAACTTAATTAACATACTTAAGTTAAAAACTATACTCTAAAACCCCCCCTTAAGATGAGCAAGAGTGCAGCTACAAACATGTGCAAGAAAAAAAAAATTAACTACAATGCATGAAATTACACATGGGTCTCGGCAACTAGTCATGATCAGGTACCCATTTACAAATGCAATGAAAACTAAAGGAAACAGGGTAAGGACAAAACCCAGTGGGAAAAAAATCCTCCCCAAAATAAAATGAAAAGAAAGGAATGCAATGCACTAATGAAAGAAGGATAGGAGTTGGATTACATGATACCCCCCATAGACAAATTCTATCATATAAGTACATATACAATGGTCTCCATAGGAGAGAAAGAAAGAGACAAGAAGGCCCACTCGTAATGAAGAAACTCATGTCACAATGGTAGATGCCTGATGTAGAATCCAAAAAGAGATCCTGAAGTGGAAGATAATATTCCTCCCCTTGCGAAGAAACGGATCCAAAGGACGATGTCGAAGAAACACTATGAAGAGTGATGAACCAATCTGTCTCAAGATGTATGCCATGATCGGATGCTCAAGAATCTCTCTGTCTAAACTGAAACAAATGATGTCAAATCCAAACTGATGTGGAGAATTTTGAAATGCAACCTCTGAATGCACTAATAATGGTGGGCGTAAAGTGATAACCTGATGATCAAGGTAGAGGAGATGAATTTCCTCAAAATAATCCTCCAAATCTGCAATATAGGACTCCACAAACAAGAAATATATGTTTGCAACATAAGAGTCCAAAGTAGTTATTTCTGGAAGATGTATGATGCCCTGCTACACTGAATCAGGAACAACAGGAGATGTTGATGAAGTCTCAATCTTGTTGGGGATAAGGATTCAGTTTTGTCATCAATATTAGCATCTAAGACAACAGTGCCTTATTGATTGCAATTCAAAATCACAACAAAGACACAAACAACTATGCCATAAAGCAAAAGCAAGCACAGATGATCCCACATTGATCCTACTGAGGAAATTAAATGTAAAATAATAGACATATTCAACACAAAAAGATAACCATGAAAGACAAACATGATGACACATAGATATACATGGGGAAAACCTTTTCAAGTAAAAAACCCCACCTCCAAAACATTCAGCTTACATGTATTATTCAGTAACAAAACCAGTTACAATACAAACACAAAGCAATGCTCTTCCAGGAGTGTTACATCTTGTCCAACAAGAGAATGCAAGCAGGCAACAAAACCAGAACCTTCATGTAGTTCCAATGACATCTACATAGATTCCCTTTAGCTCCTCATAACAAACTATCATAGCCAACCTCACGGCCAGCCTAGTCACTCGGCCTCCACAGGTTCACATGTTTGCAGAACAAAGAGACAAAGTGTTCACATTCATGACTGTTCGAACACTCACTCTATCTCTCTCTCTCTCTCAATGGCTCATCCACCTTCTACATGCACATGAGATTACTTAATCTCTTTCCATGCGCCAACATGTCCAGCCTGTCCAAAATAGTCAAAATCATCCTCAGAAAATCACTGACAAATCTGCCCATGTCGTCCTCCTTGCATCGAGCTACCTAGGCACGCATCTGATCTACACTGATCTCCTTTTCCTCGAGCCACCTAGGCAATAACTCCTTTCCTTAATCGGATTCCTATTCGCCACCCTAAGTCAGCAATAATAACTGCTTTTAGATTTTAGCCAATCAACCTGCTGAGTTGAGCCACGTGTCCACCACCCATTCGCTAGTCGCTCTGACAGTCAAGTCCAACTCGGTCAACCAAGCTCCAAGCCCATACAAGCTCATACCACATTACCGTTGAGCTCATCACCACCTACCACGGTAAAGCGATGAGCTTGATCGAGCTCACACTTCACTTCACCGCACTACTGCTACCCAGTCAGGCCCACCTCATGGTATGGCGGTAATCGCCTCGCACACTGTCAATGGTCAAACTGCATCACTATGACTTAAGGAACAAGCCTTCATAGTAAGGCGGTAGGCACCAACACTAACCGTCATAGCTCCACTATGCTACCACACCCAGGTCACCAAACCTCCATGATAAGGAGGTGACACTGCCAACCTAGATTGCTAACGGTCAACCATGCTACCGCAGGGGCCACCAAGCCACCCCACGGTAGGGCAATGACCGCTAGGCAGACCGTCAATGATCTTACCATGGCACCATGGTGAGACAACTCATCACCCATGGTATGGCGGTAACCGCCAACACTGACCACCAGCCAACCTGTCGTCGTCAACCGCACCACCACAGCTTAATCGAACACCGCCCGCGGTACAGCGGTAAACATCTTCTACTAGCCCGCCACCATTGCACTACTCACCACGATACCTCACCACCGAATGGACCACCTAATGATAAGATGGTAAGCCAATGCTCTATCAGCCCATCACTCATTGCACAGCCTCACCACCATCGAGCCACCTCCGCGATAAGGAGGTAACTATCAACCAAGTTGCCACCACTTAACCATGCCACCGCTAGTTAGGAACAAGACCACCATGGTAAGGCGATAACACCGCCCAACCACCAGATAGAGAAAGGTGACCCGTAGTAAAGCGGTAAACCACACAACCGCACCACCAAGGCAACCCTACAGTGGTATGGCAGTAACGGCCAGAAATAAGAGAATTCACCTAAGTCTCCAAATGAAAGAGGCCAGAAAGTAGAGGCATACTTTCCCAACAATCTCCCACTTTCTGAAGACTTTCAGGCATCCTCCAAAAATCGAACAAGGATCAAAAAACATGCTCTCACGCTCCAACCAAGACCTCTGCAATGACATCCAAAAAATGTCCACCCTCTCAAGCAATTGCTCCAAACATCCAGCATAGGAAAAGGAGCAAGCCAAGGCAAAACAGAACCAGTCTCAAGAATGCAAGCAAAAGACCCTTCAAGTGGAAAAAGGAAAAACAACAGCAAACATCAAGGCACCATGCGAGCATAGGAAATAGGACATGGACCACAATTCTTCAAAACAAGAACACCATCAGCTAGAACAACAACCACAACTAACTGCCCTCATCCAACTGATCAAACCACGCGATTGAAAAGAAACACCCACAGCTCGTGTTAATCCAATCACCCATACCTCAAAGGTATGACCATCAGCAGACACACACCATCACTTAACCATGCATCTCAGTAGAAAACAAGCACCCTGTGTCAACCAATCAATAAACTAAAACACGTCCAGGTACTCCCACTGCAAGGGCACTGTTTAGATGAGTGCAAACAAAGCCTCATCATAAATGATCTAGGCATACTAAGTCCACCAATCCCTGCATGTAGAAGAAGTGACCATGTAGATACAAGGGACGCCAACTCTGATCTACACAACCTGCAACCACTGCTGCAAGAAATATTTCTCTCAACAACCTTCCATCGTTCTTCCAAGGTCCTCCAAATTTGACTAAAGAAAGAGGTCACAAGAACCTACACATCATCACCAAAGTAACAACACATGACCACAACATACCACCATGGCTCCACAAAGACATCTTACATCTTAAAGTCAAAAGAACATTCAGGAAAAAAGACCAGATTAGAGAGAAATAGCAAATCATAACATGCCCTTCTACAAACCTTTATATATGCCAGTTGTGTCAAGAATGTTCTTCTTCACATCCCAAAAGAGAAAAGCCTTAACAACATCCAACAAAACCATGGATGTAAGCACCTCAAAGAAGATCAGACTTACCCATAGAACCATCTCCTATCAGTCCTCAAGAGAACAAGGAGATACACTATGCTATCCACCTTCCATTATGAATCCTCCAGAATTTAAAACAACAACTCAAGATTCATATCCATGAAAAATAAAGCATAACCCACATCTGAAAGATATAATGGGCAAATACCTTCCAAATAAACACAACTATCGAGCAGACCAAGAAGAAAAGATAAAAGATGCTCCTCCAAGATATATAATCCATTGTGACTTAACCAAGAGCATTCTCCTTCATGGTCTCTGTTGAATTCACATTCAACCAAGGTGCAGGCATCTCAGAATTTCAGCTGTAACACCAAAATTCTCATAAGTGTTCCAGCCTCACCTTATTCTCCATGCATCCATGAGTATCAACAACCTGTCATCTCATGCTGACTCTAATCTACAATACTACAACAACCATGAAGTCCCCCAACATTTGACCAATACACTCAAAACATAGAGAAAACCCAGACCACTATCAAAGCTTCAAAACTTATCATGACACCATGATCTACTCATCTCCATTAGGAGATACCATGCTTCAAGTGGAATGTCCATGGTCTTCAAGAGCAAAGAAACATGCCAAACACTCCAATGCACAAGCAGAGTATACCATGACATAGAGAAAACAAACTCTAAACCAACATCACCTGTCAAGCACCAGCATCATCTCAACCAAAGACTACCAAGGTCCTTCATGGCTCCAAGATGTTGCACATCTTCAAATAGTGACCATGCAGAAATGAAAGATCACTTCTACAACAACAGGATCTAAGAGTCCTCAAGAAGCATCTGCAACACCAAAGAAGATCATTCACCACCAAGTGGTGAACCAACAGTCAATCCTAAAGCTCCCACTAAGTTGTGAAACCGATATCTCCAAGCACCATGACCGTCCACCCCATCACTATCAAAATATTACACTAGCTAGTGTATCTAGCTCTTCATGACATCGTGATTCACATGCTTCAGATCCCCATCACTGACTATTTAGGTACTCAAACGCCATTCCTCCTCTCATCTCAAAATAGCCACACCAATGCACAAGTGACCACAGACAAGGCCAGCTAACAGATATGCACCACACAGTTGCAACCTCATGGATATAAACAGTCCACTCTCAAGTTGTCTCACAACAAACATGTAGGTAAGGACAGCCCATAACATTGCACAACTCGTGGATGCAACCAAATGAAAAACTTGCAAATCTATCATCGCACTGGAAACTGCAAAACTAAGATAATAAAAAATAGCAGCCAAAGTAGACAAGCATGACTCAAACACCAGATCAGCAACAGATCCGATTCGCCAAACATGTCTACAACTCTAGCACCATAGTCTAGGTAACCAACAAGAAACACCACAAGAATTCTGAAATTAAACACATACCAACACTCTCATGTAGAGAGTATAACTCTCCTCCAAACAAGTCGAATTGCAACTATCTCATCCAGTCACACCCCAAAAGCCAGGATCTGGAAAATAGCATACATCAGCTCCACACAACGCAATTTTAATCTTGACCGTGTAAAACCTGCAAAACCACGGTGTTTATAAAACACCCACGCATCTCCATCTTCATTGCTCATCTGGACAACTTAGGAGTCTGCACACAACCTTCATGGTTAACTAGAACAATGAAAAGAAACATGAGTATGCATCATAGACTTTTTAGGAAAATCTACACAAAACCTTCAGAGCCAAAGACATGGATCTGAACCATGCAAGTGCAAGAAATAGGCACATAGGAACAATAGGTCCATTTTAGACCAGTTCCAACACCACATTCATGCACAAGTAAAAGGGAGAACCAGGCTATCCAGAAGTTGCAAACCACCAAGGTCACTTCATAGCCACCATGCAATCAGGACAATAGAGAAATATGCCTTCGGTGCTAAGTCAAAAAAACCCAGCACAAGCACAACTCTCCATAGTTGATCAACAACACAATAAATTCCATACCGCCAGGGACCCTCTCACACAGACACCCAATATGAACACCACACTTTGTTGTAACACAACCATGAACACATCTCACACCCTTTGCATCAGGAACTTTGTTGCGAGCCAGGAGCCTCAGACCATGTTGCCACAACATGATCAACTCCAGTCATCTCCAACATCTTTCAAACTATGTGTTGAATCAAAGAATCACACACTTCCACTCATCGTAGGATCAATCACTAACCGATTTCTCCAAACTTCCTCAAACTTGCTAGGCTAAGAAATCGGCACAGGAGAATACCCAGAACTTCAGCAACCATGAGAAGACTTTGATACCAATGGTTGGTATCATCAAGCCTCGGCCTCCTTCAACCAGCTCTGATACCACTTGTTGAGGATATGGATTCGGTTATGTCATCAAGATTAGCATCTAAGACAGTGGTGCCTTAGTGATTTCAATTCAAAATCACAACAAAGACACAAACAGCTATGTCATAAAGTGGAAGCAGGCACAGATGATCCCCCATTGATCCTACTAAGGAAATTAAATGCAAAACAATAGAAAAATTCAGCACAAATAGATAACCATGAAAGAAAAACATGATGACACATAGATATACATGGGGAAAACCTTTTCAGGTAAAAAACCCCACCTCCAAAACATTCAGCTCACATGTATTATTCAGTAACAAAACCAGTTACAATACAAACACAGAGCTATGCTCTTCCAAGAGTGTTACATCTTGTCCAACAAGAGAATGCAAGAAGGCAACAAAACTAGAACCTTCATGTAGTTCCAATGAAATCTACATAGATTACCTTCAGCTCCTCATAACAAACTATCACAGCCAGCCTCACAGCCAACCCAGTCACTCGGCCTCCACAGGTTCACATGTTCGTAGAACAGAGAGACAAAGTGTTCACATTCATGACCATTCGAACACTCACTTTGTCTCTCTCTCTCAACAGCTCATCCACCTTCTACGTGCACATGAGATTACTTAATCTCTTTCCATGCGCCAACATGTCCAGCCTGTCCAAAATAGTCAAAACCGTCCTCAAGAAATCACTGATAGATTTTCCCATGTCGTCTTCCTTGCATTGAGCCACCCAGGCATGCATCTGATTTGCACTGATCTCCTTTTCCTCAAGCCACCCAGGCAATAACTCCTTGCCTTAATCGAATTCCTGTTCACCACCCTGAGTCAGCAGCAATAACTGCTTTTGCCTTTTAACCAATCAACCTGCTGAGCCGAGCCATGTGTCCACCACCCATTCGCTGGTTGCTCTGACAGTCAAGTCCAACTCAGTCAACCGAGCTCTAAGCCCGTTCGATCTCATACCAAATTACCACCAAACTTGTCACCACCTATCGTGGTGAGCTCGACCGAACTAACCCTTCACTTCACCGCAGTACCACTACCCGGTCAGGTCCACCTCACAGTATGGTAATAACCACCTCGCAAATTGTCAATAGTCAAACCGCATCACCATGGCTTAAGGAACAAGCCTTCGTGGTAAGGCGGTAGGCACCAACACTAACCATTGAAACTCCACCATGCTACCACACCCAGACCACCAGACCTCCACAGAAAGGAGGTGACATCGCCAGCCCAGACCACTAATGGTCAATCGTGCTACCGCGAGGGCTACCAGGCCACCCCGCGGTAGGGCAGTGACTGCCAGGCAGACCGTCAACGGTCTTACCATGGCACCACAATGAGACAACTCACCGCCCATGGTATGGTGGTAACTGCCAATGCTGACCACCAGCCAACCTATCACTGTTAATTGCACCATTGCGGCTTAACCGAACACCGCCCACGGTACAGCGGTAAACATATTTTGCCAGCCTGCTACCACTGCGCCACTCTCTATAATACCTCTCCACCGAACGGACCACCCAACAGTAAGGCAATAAGCCAACGCTCTGTCAGCCCTCTGCTCACTACACTACCTCACCACCATCAAGCAACCTCTGCGATAAGGAGGTAACTGTCAACCAAGTCACCGCCACTTCACCACGCCAGTACTAGTCAGGAACAAGACTACCACTGTAAGGCAGTAACACCGCCCAACCGCCAGACAAAGAAAGGTGACCCACAGTAAAGCAGTAAACCGCACAACCGCACCACCAAGGCAAACCTATGGTAGTATGGCAGTAAAGGCCAAAAACAAGAGAATTTTCCTAAGTCTCCAAATGAAAGAGGTCAGAAAGTAGAGGCATACTTTCCCAACAAATCTTAAGAGTAGGAACTGTGAGACAAGCCTCTGATCCATCAAAACATGTAAGGGTGTCTAAATACTCAAGGTCCTCTAAAGTACCATGATCAAAGGGTGTATTATCTCTCCAAGCAATGGGTAGGAGAAAATCTAAAGCAGGATCCTCTGGGAATGGAGAGAGATTTGGTTTTCCATAGATCTCCCAAAGTCCAAAGTGGGTGGGGACAAAAAATGCCTAATATAGCCCACATAGTGTCATTATCAAAACTAGACGAGATTAGTCCTACTATGTGATCTCTAATGATATTCCAAGCTAATTTTCCCTCTGAAGTGGTTGGTTCAGGTATGAGATCATACAAATAAGGAAAAATATTAAGCCACCTACAATGTTTAAGTATGCCCTTTGCCCATGACTCATAATTACCCCATTCCAAAATTACAAATGAAGGGTGAGTAGAAAAACCCATGATACTCACTTCAAATGAAAAAATCAAAGACTAATGATCTCAGCCATGATAAATAACCTATCACAGATACCATGTAGAAGTTGATAAATCCAACTTCACAGACCCCGAAGATCACTTGCATGCAAATAACCTATCATAGAAAGAAGAGATGGAGACAAAAAAGCAAGGGTACTCTGAAAGCTGAAAAATGTATTAATCAAAGAGAGAATAAAATACAATGATCAATCCTTATAAAAGGAGATTGTGCAAACCTAAAATTAACCCTAATAGGTATACATTTAATAATTAATATAATTATTAAATATCACATTATGCAAACTAAAGTGAAATATTAATAGAGGAATAAAGGTAACTTAATTAACATAATTAAGATATTGCTATCAGGATTCAACCGTGTAGTTTTTTTAAAACCTTTACTCTAACAATTTAATGACTAATAATTTTTTTGAAAGTGTGTAAGGGGAAATGCTCAAGTTTTTATGAGCTTCATAAAATTATGATTAATACTATGGGTGGGAATAGCATAAGGATGTTCTCAAACCAAAAATAAAACTAGTATGACATAAATTTTGAAAATAGACTAAGTCAAAAGAAAATACTTGGAAACACTTAACATGAAGATGTCACAAAAGACTATTTTCTAGAATGCAGAAGCAAGCTAAAATCTATGCATACATTAAAAAAAAATCTATAATATTAAATCATTCTACTTATTAATCCTTGAACATACCCATACATTCCTTTTCTTTCTCTAAAAAGATACTCCATAATTTTTTTGTAAAGATTTAATAGTCTTCTAGCTAGCTAACTAATCAATAACACATCTAGAAATTCATACAATGCACAAGGAGACACTTAGTCAAGGTTGATTATGATTTAAATCAATTACTCTTCATAGATTACAAATAGTATTACAAATTTTGGATGAACCCAAATCATTACAATATCAAATTGATATACCTAGTGTAACAAAGAAAAAAGGGACCCTAAGTTTAATGTATAAAACCTAGGATTAATTCCCTTTTTTTTCAAAGGTACATTAGGATGCAAATCAACAAGGTGTTTAGATTGAATTTCAACCATGAAGGTGATCAATAAGACCTATATCTACATATTTTGAGCCTTGGAAATAAATTGGAATTAATTTGACTTGATTAACCTAATTAGACTATGTGCCCTAATATTTGCAAGATCTTGACGATTAACAAGTAACAAAGATTTGCAAGCAAATCTGAGAAGGGCATAATGTAATATACCTATCCTAAAAATTTAGTATCAATAAAAATAAGATGACATAGGCACCCAAGGGTGTCTCTATCCTTGTAGGGGTGTCTTAGATTTTTTTTCATATTCCTATGGTGTCGGATCTAAGCTTATGGTTCTCGCCTACAAATTTATTGGATCACTATCGGATGATACTGTAGGTGAGTTTTCATGAGTTGAGAAGGTGTAGGATTTTGAATGCAACAATTGAAAAATTATCTTCAAAGTTCCTTCAATCCTCTCCAAGCTTGAAACTTGCACATTCAAAGAGAGAGGAAAGGTTGTGCCATTTAGGGGTTTTCCTTAGTCAAATCCTGTGTTAGTGTTTCCACTTCCACAATGGAAATTCCAATGATAAAATGATAAATGATAGGAAGGAATGATGAATCCAAAAAGTGTTGAAACTCACCACCCTTCAATATCTTCCTTGAAGGACTGAATTCATGCACATCACCTCAAGGTCTTGGATCTTTCTTTCTTGAGTGTTTGAATTGCTTGGAGACCTACAACAAGGGTTAGCCTTCACAAACAATGATAACATGAACATACATGAACTCACATAGGATTTGACATTATTCTTGGATCTTGAATTGCTGCAATGAATATTTGAAATGATTCTCTTGATTTTCTCTTGACAATAATTCTTACTCTTAATGTTCACTTGTTGCTAGATAGATTTCAAATGATGCAATAACTAGGTATTTATATGCAATTATGCTTATTTCTCAAAAATTAGATCTTGATAGCCAATCTTTGCAACTTGAATTTAAAATGCTAAAATTCCAACACTAAAATATTCAAATTTGGGGGGAAATAGAATAGAGGGATGTTTCCACCATAGGGCATCCTCATCCTTGCCCTATTTTCCAAAAATTAAGGTGTCGGGGGTAAAGCACTAGATGAATGCATTTTTTATCCACTTGTAATTTGTGGGAAAATAATAAAAATAGGCCTCATAATGTATATTTTAGGGGGGTTAATTAGGCTCAATAATTTAGAGGGAGCAAAGCATAGTGTGAAATTTTCAAGGGTGACAATTTTCAATGCTACACCTAAAATTGGAGATAAAAAAAAATAGGTTTTGTTGAGCCAATTTCTTCCTTTGCTAGGCTCCATTGTTTCTCCTTTCCCACCTCTTGTAAATGATACCTTGGGACTTAAATACCCATCATGAAAATTTGTTACCAAGTAGGAGGTGTGTAAATCAACATTATCTCAAAATTCTTTGATTGGTACAATATAGAGGATGCCCATATCTTTTTAGTGTCATTTATCCTTGAATGACACCCCAATGTACCTAGATGTACCTAAATGGCATGGAAGAATATTATTTAGGACCAAAAATTGTCCCTTGAATCAATGGTGATTGGTGTTAAAGTATTTATCATAAGAAAAATTCCCATTAAATCCATTGAAACACCTTTGAAATGCCAAGATCCATTAATCTAGTAGATAAAATATCGTTAAGTTACAAGTGGGTAGGTAAAACAATGGATTTCTAGGGTTTTTGTGTTGAATATTCCATTGGTGGGATCTCATATTTTGAATTGTGTCAAGGAGATCATGAAATTATGAACTCTCTAATGCATTTCTTTTCCTTTTCTCTGAAATAATCACAATCATAGGTTTATAATGAACCTTGTTACACATTCACAAGGTTCACGAACTCATAAAATTTGTGACATTTAAAACTTGCACACTCCTTTTTTTATTTTCCTTCTCTTTATTTTTTCTCACTAAGTCACACTTTTTATAATTGGGCAAACCATTTCATAATTTTGCAAAGTTCACAAACTTGTGAACTCTATGACTTGAAGAAATTTATGACTTTACATGTTTTTTCCTTATTTATTTTTTTCCCATTTCTTCTCCATGTCACACTTTTATCTAATTTTCAAACCTTATAACTTTGTGACATGCTTAAATCATCTTTATTTTGTCATCTTTTGTAAATTTTATGAACTTGCAAAATTTATGACATCATGAACTCTACAACTTAATCTTGCTCCTTTTGTAGCATTTTAGGGTTTGGGGAAAGAAATAATTCATGATTGAGATAAAAATTAATGGGATCACCATAACTCCAACTCCAAAAGGAAATATAGGAATCGAGGAGTCAAGGTTTAAAGGGAAAGCATGTGAGAAAGGTAAAGTCTGAAACATTAACAAATTAAACCTAACTTTTCTCTTCTCCTTAACCATTTTTATTGTGAAAAAAATGAGGGGGATAAGGCAGGAACTTATATTTTTGTGTCAAATATGGGCATCATGATAGTTTCAGAGTTTTAGGGTTTGGGGATTGGAGATACCAAGGAATGGGTACATAAGGAAAGGGATGGTTGAAACCCCAAATCTAATAGGAAAATTGGTATGAAGGATCAAGGATTCAATAATTTAGAGTGCTTCTTACATAACACCTAAATAAGGAAAATGCCAAACTTGTGATCTCAATAAATTAATTAGTCAAAAGAGTTGAAGATTCGAGTTTGGGGGTATGAAGGAACAATACTTCAATGAGGGAATTTTTGAAACTTTGATGTAAAAAGGATTTTAATGCAAGGGTTGGGATTACAGTTTGAATAAAAGGTATGTAGGTAAGGGAAAATTTGAACATTTAAAACTATAACAATATAGATCTACTCATTAAATTGAATAGCACAACCCCCCATGCTTAGACCTTTTGAGACCTTATAACTTTCCAACACATTAATAGGCACATGAAAGATAAAGAGGGGGAATAGAAGAAAATTTGACACATGGGGACCTAACAAGAGATGTCTCAAATAGGCTATAAATTTTAGATAAAAAAATGATAAAATACATAAATATTTAGGATTCAAGCACAATTCGACATAATTAAATTGGGGCACCAATAGTGGCTCTATTTGGGGACATGTGTTACTACTTGACGTGTAATGAGTCTAGATATCTAGGGGAAAATCTAAATAGGATTCCAAAAAGAGATAGGGAAAAGTAAACTTCATCATGATAAAATAAGGATCGGGACTAAAATAAGAGACGCATAATATATGTAAGATAAGACACAACACAAAATATGTACAAGGAATGACCAAGATATAAAAAATGGCATGGATTCAAAAGGGATGATGATATGGATATAAATAAAAAATTATGAAATTAATGCACGTTAGATATTGTATGAAGACCCATGGCACAAGTACATGGAAAATTTGTTGCAATCACTTTCCTCTTGCAAAGACATGCTCACTAAAGGAGTTGATATCCCTTAAACCAAAGTAAAATCCATCTCTGAGATGTAATAAATGTTGACTCTTGCATTTATACACATGTAAATTGTCAATGATTTGAGCATCATGTGGGAAGTGGAGATGATAATAATTTGAACATGGAAACAACAAGTAATAGGATCCATTCTCATGCTCAACCATATCTTGAAGCTCACTAGTAGCATGATGCATATCCCAACATGCACACATGCCATTATGGAGAAGAATATCCTCTTGAGCACCAAGTTGAAATATGTTAGGTTTAGGTGCAAATTGAAGTTGGGTTTAAGTATTCAAATTCTTTTGTTCATGCAAAGCCTATAACCCAGCTACACCATAAATGCTAATATATTCACCATAATTTAATAAAATAGTTGATTCAAATCCAATTCCTCGACTTGAACACATAACTCATAATTTTTATAAATTTTATGTGAATACTCAAAACTTTCAAATTTCCTCATTTTTTTTTGTTCTTCACCACAATCGACTATGTAGAATTTTTTGCTAAGAAAATGATTAATATTTTCTTCTTATTTCAAGCTAGTAGACTAATAACTTGATCTACTTGAGAAAACACAACTTGAATATCAACAAGATCAATAAATGAGCTCAAATTTGTGTTATCAACATAATTCATATCAACAAAAGATAGTTGCTCCAAATCAAGTTCAAAAAATTCATTTATGTTAATAACTTCACGGTTAGAAGTAACTAAATCATGCATACATCCACATTTATCTTTCTCACTTTCAACATGAGAGGCATAAGCATCATTATCTTTAGGATCAATAAAGCTACTACCACAACAACACAATAGGAAATTAGCATCGACTTTTGTGTTAGATTTTAGTGTATTTTGAGTTCATGAATTGAACAATTTGGCTGGTGCTCAACTCGACGCAAACAAGCATGGTCAGTTTGGTGTTGAATTTTGTGCTGACTTTTTTTTCCGGATTTAGCACCGGATTAAGCGTCATCTTTAGTGCCAAAAAATCACAACACCTTCATTATCACCTAAAATAGCATCGGGAAGTAACGTCAGAAATTGCGCTGAAATGGGTGCCCAATTTGGCTTCTGGTTTTACTTCCATGTCTACTCCCATTTTTGCTTCTAGTTTTGCTTCTAGTTTTTCTTCCAATTTGACATCCAATTTTGCTTCCAGTTTTGCCTCTAGGTTTGCTTCCAATTTTGCTTCCAATTTTGCTTCCAAGTTTGCTTCGAGTTTTGCTTCCAAATTTGCTTCCAAATTTCCTTCCAGTTTTGCTTCCAGTTTTGCTTTTGGTTTTGCTTCCAAGTTTGCTTTCATTTTTGCTTCTAGTTTTGCTTCCGATTTTGCTTCTAGTTTTGCTTATGGTTTTGCTTCCAAGTTTGCTTCTGATTTTGATTTCAGGTTTGCTTCTGGTTTTGCTTCCAGTTTTGCTTATGATTTTGCTTCCAATTTTACTTCTAGGTTTGCTTCTAGTTTTGCTTCCGATTTTGCTTCTGGTTTTGCTTCCAGATTTGCTTCCAGATTTGCTTCCAGTTTTGCTTCCAGATTTGCTACCATGTTTGCTTCCAGGTTTGCTTTTGATTTTTCTTCTAAGATTTCTTTTGTTTTTGCTTCTAGTTTGGCTTCCATTGTTGCTTCCTTTTTTCTTCTAAAAATGCTTCTTCTTTTGCTTCCATTTATTAATTTAATATGTTTTATTTCAATTTAATTAGTTAAATATATCGTGCATCTTAAATAACTCATATGAATATAGAGTAAGTAATTTAATTATTTAACTCATATGATTAAATAATAATATAATTATTGTAACATGATCAACATCTATAATTAAAACAAGTGAGTCAAATATCTATAATTTAATTGAATTTGACAACATCCATCTTGAGCAGTAAATTAAAATCATCATACTTAATAAATATCCATCCAAAAATCATTGACCACTTTTAATATATATAAATTGACAAGTCAATATTGATAAGATCATCATCATATATAACTAAAACAAGTGAAAGTCAAATACGTCAGTACATAAAAAATATGTTAAAATGATACATGTCCAACAGTTGACATAAGTGAAAATGATACATGTACAAATGATATAAATAAAATTGATAAATTATGTAACTCAAATTGATACAAGTCAAGATGATACATGTCCAAATGATATAGTGAAAATGATACATGTCAATATGATACAACTCAACAATATAATATTGTAGGCCATGAAATTAATACATTTGATAGTAACCATGAAAAGAGTCATCATAACGATATATCAACAATGATCCATGATGTAGTATATATGATCATCAATGTCACTGGTTACTATCACCAACTGGCTCATCATCATCATCACCATCGTCATCATCATCGTCATCATCATCGTCGTTGTCGTCATCATTGTCATTGACCTCGGTGTCTTCCATATTTGCATCATCATCATCCTCTACCACGTGATCTGTACTGGCAAAACCAATATTTTATGGATCTATATCATGTTGAGGATCATCTTGATCTTCTAGAAGACGTGTGTTCTACAAAAAAAAGATTTAAAATAAAAACTTATTATTTATTTCATGCAATAATTTATTTTTATGTTATATATCTAATATTACAACATATGAGATGAAACCATAATCATATTACATCATATCAAAGTGCACATACCATAATAAAATTTCAAAAAAGTTACAGCTAATGTTGGTGACTCGAGAGAAACTTCAGCTTTCAAAAACAAAGCCAATTAGGCTGGCAGACTTGTGGATCAGGCCAACATTTGGTGGAAGAGGAAGAAAGATGATTGGAACTCTAGAGGCCCATCATAATAGATTTCAGTATTCAACCATGAGACCAGAAGAGAGAGCTGATATCATGTATCAAAACATTAAGCATGCATTCTTCCAACCAATGAAGAAGGAGATGATTACTTTGCTTCATTTTCATTTGCATAACCATATCATGGTGTGGGAACCAAGAAGACCAAGGATGTCTAGTTTTATGTGGAGGTAATGGATGTGGTCCAACTTTAGGAGGGGCAAGAAGGTCAATGTATGATCCTGATGAAATTGAGGAAGAATAGCAAGAGAGGGATAGGAAAAATAAAATCAATATAGAGTTTCAAGGATTTTTCAAGCGAGTAAGAGAGCTATGGGAGAAGCCTCATCTAAAATATTTTGAGCTAGAGTTTGATATACCATTTAGAGAGCTTAGTTTTCATGGAGTTTCTTTCAAAGCATCTGCTTTTATTGTTCCTACGGTAAATTGTTTGGTAGAGTTGGTGGAATTACCTTTCTTAGTAATCACTATTAGTGAGATTGAGATTGTTAACCTTGAGAGAGTAGGACTTGGGCAAGGCATTTGATATAATGGCTATTATTTTCAAAGACTTCACACGGGATGTACTTTGCATTGATGTCATTCCTCAATCTTCACTTGATGGCATCAAGGAATGGCTAAACTCCATGGATATAAAGTATTATGAAAGAAAAATGAACTTGAACTAGCGACCAATTTTGAAGAGTATTATTGATGATCCAGATAAATTTATTGAAGATGGTGGTTGGAAATTTTTGAATATGGAAGCTAGTGATTATGATTTTGATAATTTAGAAGAGTCGGATCAAGGATATGAACCCTCTGATGTAGAAGAGGAATCAAAATCAGATTTCATGTAGCCACCATCAAGAGTGTTACAAGCCAACAAGATGGAGGGAATTCTCATATAAGGATAATTTTCAATTTTGCAAGTACTAGCTTTAATGCCAACAACAATGGCAACATTGAAATTCCCTAGCAGTATTTATCTTAAAGAAATTTCCTTTAGATGCAAGGATTCAAAGCACATTAACCCTGTGGTACATGTTGGCATATGGCTGGGGATATTTCTAGCATATGGCTTGTAAGTGTTTTCATTGATGGAAACCCCCAAGTCATGCAACTTAAGTCTTGCATCTGAATGTGCAGTATAATTTTGGCTCCTATCGGCAGAACAGGACATCCAATTAACAGGCATAAAATTTGATCTAAACACCTTACCAGGTAGATATTTTGGGTTGTGGATCTCTGAGGAAGGTTTTTTTATGCTTTCAGTATCTTGGTCTTGATTTGCACTCACTAGTACGTGATCTAGAAGATCCGGTGCACTAATTTTTTGACTATTTGTGCTAGAAGGCCAACCCGACAAGGATAGTAATTGTGGATGTATAAGATATAATAATTGTGGATGTATAAGATATAATTAATCATAAGTCTTCATTCTTGATTAAGTGTTATTTAGGTCATCTCTTTTTCTTAACCAACTTTGGAGGATGCACATAATGATTTAGTGGTGGATCTGGCCGACAAGTTGATGGTAACTTAATATTTCATGAAGCCGACTGATGGATGAATAAATCCTTGATTGTGGATATATATAAGAGATTGGTTTTTATCATTTAGATTAGAAGAAGGAAAGTGTGTGTGTGTAGAGGTGTGAATTTGAATATATCATTGTTTAGTGCGAGATTTAGTACAGCAGTAGTGCGAATTTGATGTGAAGAGCATAACAGAGCAGAGTGAAGTGCATAATCAGAAAGTAGATCCATAATCAGATCTATAAGCTTCACAGGAACTGTCACCTAGAATAATTTGATGCTACTATCTTAGTTCACACTTCAGATGGTTTTAATCTAAATTTTGTAAGGTAGTAAGCCTTTCTCTTTGAGCAGTGAGCTCTAGGTAGTGTGCCTGAATGCAAGTGCATTCCTTTTGTAAACAATTATATTTGAGTAGTCAAATTGTGGATTAACCTCCACCGTGGTTTTTCCCCTAATAGGGTTTCCATGCAAAAATTTGTGTGTCATGGTGTCATGAATGATTACTTTGAATGCATAAATCTTTTCCTTAATGCAATGTTGATATGGTTTCAAGTTTTAGATTGATGGAGTTTGAATTTGTTGAACATTGATTCACCCCCCCTCTTAGTGTTCCCTTGAGTCCAACAATTGGTATCAGTAAAGAATTTTTACAGATTGAGGTGGATCTTGGAATGTGATGGACACTAGTAGTCTTCAACAATAGCTTTTGATGGCACTTGATGATCTTGATTAGTCTAAAGAAAAATTTCAAGAATTAAAAGCAAAATCTTAGGGATGCTGAGAAGTTCATCTAGTCATTGAAGAATCGGATAGTCAAATCCAGGGTGAAGAGGAAAGATCTATGTGACCAGATTAAACAAAAAGGAAGTGAAAACATGGATGATGTTCACCTGAATCAAACCTTGAAGGAGATAATCGAAGAATTTGAAAATCTTGCTAGAGACAATACAAACCTAAAGCATGAGATGGAATCTATGACGATGAAGATGACTAAAGAGATAGAAGAAAGGAAGAAAAATGAGGAAAATATTGCTCAGACCTTGAAAGAGAAATCTGATGAATACAATAGATTAAATAGAGAATTCACACAGTTTGAAAGTGAATTACAAAGAATCGGAAACAATGAAGAAGAACTTGGTAAGCAGATTACTACTCCTAGGAATGGTCATGTCATTGCAAATGAATACAAAGAAAATTTTAAGATTAGTTCAGTAAAGCTTGATGAGCTAACTCAAGGAAAAAAGAGTGGAAATGATAAGAGAGGTCTTGGATATGAAAAGGGAGAAAGTTCCAAATCAAGACAAAAGAATTTTAGAAAGAACAGAAATGGAAGGTATCTGGTAAGACAACCTAATGCACAAAATTTTAATGGGTATTATTTTTCCTATAATAAGTTCGGTCATATGGTTGCTTAGTGTAGAAGTAATTTGAGGTCAAAATTCATCATTTTTTTGCCAGTGTTTCAATTGCAAAAAACCTGGTCATAAATCAATTGAATGCAGAAATATGCCAAGTCACTTTATTGATAGAAGAAATGTTGAATGCTATACATGTGGGAAATTTGGGAATATTGCTAATCAATGCAGATCTAGAAGAAGTCATTGGAATGATTCATCAGGAAAAGAAAGCATTGTGTGGTACAACTGCAACAAGTATGGTCATATTGCAAGATTCTACAAAAGAAAATAATGTAGATAGAAGAGGTCTGGTATACAAAGGAAAAAATGTAAATAAAAATGATAAAGGGAAACAAAAGGTAACTATAGATGAAATCAGAGATCAAATAAAGAAAACATGGGTAAGGGAAAATGATTTTGATGTTGGAAATGGTTCCACACTGGAACCTGCCTCTGGTAACTCTTCCGGTAATTAATTTCAAGCCACTAGCCTAGGGGGAGTCTTTCAAGAAAATCCTTCCTCCCCTATCTTGGATGGTACCAGAACATAGAGAATAGTCAAGGTGTACTTATGGTGTACAAAAGTTTTGATAACTTTAGCAAAGAGAACATAGTCAATTCATAGGTTCGCAGAAGATTTTTCTGCCGCCATTTGAAAAAAAAAAAGAAGTCTTCAAAAAACTTAGGGAAAATGCATTTATGACACATGTGTGAGCTATAAAAGACAAGTTGGAGCCATCATTTGTCACTTTTCATCAAAGAAGAGAAGAAGGAGAGCACTCGATAGGTAGATTATGAAGCAATAAAATTGATTCATAGGCAAATCTTGAAATCTATTAGGTATTTCAAATTATTCTCAAACTCTTCATACAATTTAGTGTGTGGTTGCGAACCCTAAACACGAAAAGGAAAAATGGAACAAATCAAAGGCTCGATCAATCTAGATGAATATAACAGTGCAAAGATTAGGTCTATGAGGAATTTGTTACTCCCTGATGAATTAAAGCAATTGAGCGAAGCTAAGCATGGAAATTTGGATATGTGGAGTGAGTTTCCATACTTTGAGAATGCGAAATTCATGAAATTCATATTGAGTAGAATACATGATGATGTTTTAACTTTAGACAAACCTTACATCATTTCAAAAGAGGCAATTGAGAACTTAACTGGATTTTGCAAAGTCAGAGATGTTCCCAGGAAGAAATCTATCCAGAACAAAGAGGTGGAAACCCTAACCAGAATAATTAGAGATTAGAGAGCCCTGATGATTGAAAAAATCAAAAATATCATCACAAATTATATTTTACATGGAATAACATATAAAATCTTCTACATAAATTGAGAAGGAGCTACATCGACTAGTGCAGTGTACATTGCTCACAAAATGATAATTGAATGTCGGGACTTAGACCTATGCAGGTTGTTAAAGGATCAGTTCATGGAGAATGTTCAACTGACAAAGGAATCAGGTTATCCATTTAGGTTTGGCACTTTAATCATATGCCTAGTAATTTATTTCTTGAATTGCTTGCCGAAAATCGACAATGTAGTATGGAAATCAAACAAACCGGTATGCAATCATATATACTCTTATTCTAAGAGTCTGGCTAACTAGGATTTGGAATTTGAAAATTTATTTAAGAATGTGCTTATAAAGTTTGGATCAGTCAATATTTCCCCTCTGGTAAGATCAATGAGAATTGGTTCCTCTTCTGGTAGCACTGATAGAGGACAGAAAAGAGGAAAGAAAATCATTATATTCGGCCCTCCGAAAAGAAAAGTTCGCAAGACTGAGGGAAAACAAAAAGAAATTGTGGACATTCTGGATGAAGAATCTAATGAAGAAACTAAGAATCCACTGGAAAATGAATCTGGACTAGAAAAAGGTAGTGAGGAAGAAGAAGATTTGACAAAAGAAAAGCTACAATAGCTTATTCAAGGTGTAGGTGACATGAATAAAATTTCAAGGTTATGGCCAGTCAGACCATCATAAGATCAGGACTTGATTCTGGAAGTTCTAAATGCTCATTTTGAGCACTATAAGATAAGATTGGAAAGTCTAAAGGACATTCTGCCTAAAGAAATGATCCAGTGTAGCAAAGAATCAATCGGATCTTAGGTCAAAGGTAAAGAAGAGGGTGAAGTTATCTCTCATATGAAGGAACAATTCAGACTATCCCTTTCCAAGCTGAAAAATAAAATGAATGAGTTGAGGCAATGCATAAACTCAGCCACAGGCATCTACAACTATTGCATCTATTGGCCCCATGCAGTCAGCAATTACAAAGAGAATTTGGATCAGATTGAAACATAATTGAATGTCATTGACATATCTTAGGATCTTGATGGAATCATCAGGAAAAAAGTTTTGGGAGCTATAGTTAGAACACACAAAAATTCAACTCTCCAAGAATGTTCTTGTGGATACTTTTTGGAAGGTAAAGGATCTAATTGAATGCAGGCTGGAGAAGATGATGGAAATATTGAAGAATGGTGAGAAACTGGAAGAAGCAATTACAATTCCTAAATCTCTCATTGAGATTATCAACAAGACTTCCAAGAACAATACCTTGATCATTATTATTGAAATCACAATAGATGGTTGGAAGAAGTTCCTTCTAGAATTGAAGAAAAACCATAAGATAATATTCTAAAGGTAGCAATTAATTGTTTCAAGTTTTTGAATTTTTGATCAAAAGAAGAGAACTGTAGGCATATATATGTGTCAAATTTCTGAAGCCTTGAGGATTTTGAACACATGTTTTGTCTCTATTTTGTCAATATCACTTTTTGTCTTTTTGGCATATGGCATCCATGCTTTGTCATTGATGTCAAATGGGGAGAGAATGCAATGAAAAATTTCCCATAGAGGGAGAAAAGAAAGCAACAGAGGAGAAGAAAATTCCTTATAAATCTCAGGGGGAGAAAGCACAGTAAAAAGTTTGGCAGTGTACCTATAATGATTCTGACACTTAATAATTTTTCACTAAGTGTTGTCATCAATGCAAAAGGGGGAGATTTTTGGCATATGGTTGGGGAGATTTCTAGCATATGGCTTGTAAGTTTTTTCATTGATGGCAACCCAAGTCATGCAACTTAAGTCTTGCATCCAAATGTGCAGTATAATTTTGACTCCTACTGGAAAAATAGAATGAAGAATAAGACATCTGGTTAACATGCATAAAAGTTGATCTGAACACCTTATCGAGCAGATATTTTTGGTTGTGTATCTCTAAGGAAGGTTTTTTGATGCTTTAAGTATCTTGATCTTGATGCGCACTCACTAGTATGTGATCTAGAAGATTTGGTGCACTAATTTGTTGACTATTTGTGTTAGAAGGATGACCTGGAAAAGATAGTAATTGTGGATGTATAATATATAATTAATCATAAGTCTTCATGCTCGATTAAGTGTTATTTGGGTCCTCTCTTTGTCTTAACCAACTTTAGAGGATGCGCATAATGATTTAGTGGTGGATCTGGCTGACAAGTTGAAGGTAACTTAATATTTCATGAAGCTGGTTGATGGATGAATAAATCTTGATTGCAGATATATATAAGAGATTGGTTTTTATCATTTAGAGTAGAAGAAGGAAAGTGTGTGTGTGTAGAGGTGTGAATTTGAATATATCATTGTGTAGTGTGAGATTCAGCATAGCAGTAGTACAAATTTGAGGCGAAGAGCATAACAGAGCAGAGCAAAGTGTAGAATAAAAAAGTAGATCCAGAATCAGATCTATGAGCATCACAAGAACTGTCACCTAGAATAAGTTGATGATACTATCTCAGTTCACCCTTCAGATGGTTTTAATCTAAATTTTGTAAGGAAGTAAGCCTTTCTCTTTGAGCAGTGAGCTCTAGGCAGTGTGCTTGAATGCAAGTGCATTCCTTTTGTAAACAATTATATTTGAGTACTCAAATTGTGGATTAACCTCCACCGTGGTTTTTCCCTTAACAGGGATTCCACACAAAAATCTATGTGTCATGGTGTCATGAATGATTACTTTGAATGCATAAATATTTTCCTTAATGCAATGTTGATATGGTTTCAAGTTTTAGATTGATGGAGTTTAAATTTGTTGAACACTGATTCACCCCCCCCCCCTCTCAATGTTCCCTTGAGTCCAACAGTACAAATGATTAAATCCCAAAGATGATTTGTAGCAATGAAAGAGTTTGAAAAGGTAGAGAGAGCTACACTGGTGAGTCGGGAGAAACTTCATCTTTCAAAACAAAGCCAATTAGGCTGGCAGATGTGTGGATGAAGCCAACATTTGGTGGAAGAGGATGAAAGCTGACTAGAAATCTGAAGGCCCGCCATAATGGATTTTGATATTCAACCATGAGAGCAAAAAAGAGAGTTGATATCATGTATCAAAACATTAAGCATGCATTCTTCCAACCAATGGAGAAGGAGATTATTACTTTGCTTAATTTTCATTTGCATAACCATATCATGGCGTGGGAACCAAGAAGACTAAGGATGCCCAATTTTATGTGGAGGTAATGGATGTGGTCCAAAATTTAGGAGGGGAGATCCTAATCTCTACCGAGAGGCATAAATTCAG
Organism: Sequoiadendron giganteum; assembly: GCA_007115665.2. Lineage (NCBI taxonomy): Eukaryota > Viridiplantae > Streptophyta > Pinopsida > Cupressales > Cupressaceae > Sequoiadendron > Sequoiadendron giganteum. The sequence continues at coordinate 265,402,818 of CM021103.1, forward strand.
ATGAATTAAGTTCACCTACATGTCTGCCAAAGTTTACTTCCAATTTTTATGACTATTTTTCTTGACTGTCAGAGTTTACTTACAAATTTGAAAAAAAATTCTGGTCATTTTGATGAGGATATATTCAGCCAATGTGTAAGCACCTTTTTTTTGTATCACAAGCATATGTGCATTGCAAGAATTTTGATTATCTATGGTCTACAACTATGCCATCTCACTTATTGGATCTTTTATTTCAATGTTTTCTATGGCCTTCTCTGTTTGCGGTAGCACCTGACAATCCTACCTCCTTTCCTTAGCTGAGAAGTGGATTTGAATTTGGAAATACTACACTTTAAAAATAGCTATGGTTTAAGGAGAGCTATTCTAGATTTTTTGTTGACACCCTCAATCTTCAACAAGGACTTAGATGCATGGACTAAAATGCAAGCTTTCAAACTTAGATTTGAATGTGCATAATTTGATTGATTATGGTTTTCACAGGCAGTTGTCTTTACATTACTATTCTAGATTATCAATACGTGTAATAGTGACTACATCCTTATCAAGTTTGGCTACCCTTATTTAGAATGCCTTGGTATTTGGACTCGATACAAAGTTGTGCATTGTTATTCCATATTTGTAACATTTAGGACATTTAAGGGGTACAACATATAGAAATTCAATACTGTCATCCAAGGAAAACTTACAGATGGTGTATCAAGAACAACATAAAATGATTTTATTAGGGATAATGCTTTCTTCCCCCATGTTGATATTTTCCTTAAAACATATTTTTTTCTTAATTTCAATGCATCTCAAAATTCAATGTATTGATTAACATTTGTTACGCATTTCAACTATTTATGCAAATGATGCATTTATGTTAAATCTATCAGTGTTGTTACTTCAGTAGTTTGATTTCTATGACAACCAACCATTAGGCCATTGTGTGCGGGAGCACATTTGTGTTTTTAGTTAGCTTTTTTGGATAGCTCTATTGGGTGTTGAGGACATTCCATTTATCTTTTGAATGTTAAGAAGTCAGAGTTTCAAGGATTTGTCAAGTGAGTAAGAGAGCTATGGGAGCAGCCTCATCTAAAATATTTTGAACTAGAGTTTGATATACCATTTAGAGAGCTTGGTTTTTGTGGAGTTCCTTTCAAAGCCTCTGCTTTTATTGTTCCTATGGTAAAATGTTTGGTGGAGTTGGTGGAATTACCTTGCTTAGTAATCGCTATTAGTGAGATTGAGAATTATTAACCTTGAGAGAGTAGGACTTGGGCAAAAGGCATTTGATATGGCTATTGTTTTCAAAGAATTCAAGCGGGATGTACTCCGCGTGTACGTGATTCCTCAATCTTCGCTTGGTGGCATCAAGGAATGGCTGAACTCCATGGATATAAAGTATTATGAAAGCAGAATGAACTTGAACTGGTGGCCAATTTTGAAGACTATTACTGGTGATCCAGATAAATTTATTGAAGATAGTGGTTGGGAATTTTTGAATATGGAAGCTAGTGATTCTGATTCTAATAATTCAGAACAGTCAGATAAAGGATACGAACCCTCTGATGTAGAAGAGGAATCAGAATCAGATGAGGAAGGTTGAGAAGATGAATATCTTGTGGATTCAAAGGAGGATGAAGAAGAAGAATATTTTGAAGAGGAGGAAGGTAAAATATGGGATGAGTTAGAAGTCGAAGCCAGAAATGCAGATAAGGAAAAAGGAGACAAGTCTGACAGTGAAGATTGGGAAAGGCGACAATGAAAGCTAAAAGCTACATGGAAGTCTCGAGCACTTGATATTAGATATTTAAGAGGAATTTCTGCCAAGTGGCATAAATTAAGATGAATTGAGTTCATCTACATCCTTCTACTATTTATTCATGCACATAAATGGCCATCTTGTAATCATAAGATTTGAGCTCTATTTACTCATCCTACACATCAATAAACACAACACAAGATATGCAAATTGACATATTAACACAACAATATCCAGCTAAGTTATTGAAACTCATCTATTAATACCTCGTTCTCCATCCAGATTACAAAATTGTTCCACTTTTGTTTTGTAACATATTCTTTTCAAATTGCTTTGGATGGCGGCCATATTTCTCCTCCTGTCAAAACATGGCACATGGACTAGTTAAACTAATTAATATGCAATCATTTACTTTTTCCAAGGAAAATAAAATAAAAAATCATTTAATATATTAAATATACTTACAAATGTACATATCAAGGCTTGTAAACCTTTCTGGCCATTGCGATGCATGGCACGAAGTTTCTCAAGCCTAGCCTTGGAGGTCTTGTCCTAAAACATATACTAATTCAATTTAACTATGCACAAATATAATTTAAATATCGTTTAATAAATTTGATATAATCTTATGAGAAAATTCAAATACCTGCGTACTCTCCTCACTGGACTTCCTTCGTGCATCAGAATTCTCATATGCTTTTACAAGCTCTTTCCATACTTTCACACTTACATCAATTGGCCTTCTTTTCTGCCTTAGCTCAGGAGGGATTTTTTTTAATCTTCTTTGTTTGGTTACACTGAAATCTCTTACAGTTTTGAGACATTTGTAGCTTTATCTTTTTTACAGACCAACTTGTGCGAAATTCAGTCTCCATGTCATGGATAACTTCTTTTTTCAGTTGCATGGGTATCTGTGAGAATGGAAAATGTAGATGGTCTTTGAACCGTTGAAGGCATGATTCCTTCAACCTATTCACAAACTTTTTCCCAGCATCCGTCATCTGGACTTCCCCTGAAACCACCTCGTATTCTATCTTTGTATTGTAGCTACCAATGCAAGATTGATAACATGGTGTGGTGGAAGAAGTCTGTGTCCCAAGAGTGGATGGGACATTAGAAGTCTCTCTTCCCTATTCCACATTCTTATAGTTTAATGTCACTGATTTCCTCCTTGATCTTTTGCTCGATCCAGGACTGGTTGGAAATCAATTGATTCCCTTTCACACAATTGATTTGTTTGCAATGTTTGAGGGGCATTACCAAATTGTTTTTCTATGTATCTGGCAAGCATTGTCCAGTCCACATTAACCAATTTGTTCACTGCCTCTACCCCCAATATGGAAGCCACTTCCTCTTTATCTTTGTCAATCTAATGTCCCTATATATATATGTATTTAAATTATATTTCTTTTAAATTTAGAAATAAAAAAACTAAAAACTACAATTCCTCTTTATCTTTGTCAGTCACATGTCCCTATATATATATATATTTAAATTATATTTCTTCTTTTAATTTCAGAAATAAAAAACTAAATACTAAAATTCAAAGAAACAATGGAAACATTTACAAATCTATAAAGGGACAATGAATTACCTCATTGTGGCTAGAGTTTGCTGGCAATGCTCGCTTCCTTCTATTGCTTGACATTTTGAGGCGACCTAGAGAAAATTATTTTCGTCTAGTCTGTGGAGGCAAACGAAGTACACAGTGTCAAGTATGAAATTCTTCATCTATTTTGTGGTATGAAAGTTTTGTTTTGTGGGAAAATATGTTCATCGGGTTTTCTTAGTGTTGATAACCTAGGGAAAATATGTTCCTTGGGTTTGCTTAGTGTTGATAACCTTATCATGAAAAATATTTCATAATGCAATCTTGCACGAATTTGTCATGGTATCAGTGACTATGGTGCAACTGGGAAAAACCAAGCGGTTTCTGCATTTATTTTCAGCAGTTGCTCAACAGTGACCAACCCAATTCCCATATTTGCCAAGAAAATCACTATTTCCTTGATACCTAGGTTAGGGAAAGAATATAGAGACATCCTGGCTTCGTGCTATAATATTTTGAGCCAAAGCTCAAATGGGTAGGATAATTTTTTTTGTTGGTTTTTCAAAGGTTTTACAATTTATAATGATGGGACAATTTAGAGGTTTCCTGGACAGGTTAGGCCACAAACCAATAAACAATCATGAATTCAAATGCAATACAAAGAACAGTAAACAATCATGAATTCAACCAAGAAAAAAAGTTGTAACCTTACCTATGGTGCCGCAAACTAAATCGAATTTCTCATCAGTTGCTGGTAGTACCCCACTCTCTTCCTCCACGCAATGTTTTTCCCTTTTTTGTCATATGATTTCTTCCTTCACACGAGAAATTTTTTAATTTTTGATTTTGATTTAGTAGTTGACACTAGTTAACGACAACTTTAGTGCCGAATTTTGGCCGTTAATGTAATCTGTTTGGGGCGCCTAAGGCGGCGCCAAGTGCACCTAATTGAGCGCCTATCATTGTTGTATAGTGACTATTTTCATTGTTGTGTATGATAGGATCCAGAGTGTTGGAAATAATTCCAACTCCTGCCTTTTTTTTGTGACCACCTTTGTCCCGTGGCTCCTTCATCAGATCGATGTAGTAGAGCAGTTTTTACCACGGTCCTGCAAGGTGCTTCATCCTTCTCGGTGATAGTGCGGTGAAAGATTTTGTGGCGGAACGCGAGTATTCCTTCTATTCCTAGCGGTGTTGCGGTGACTCCAACAAGTCTTCTACCAAAGGCATGCGGTAGTGCGGTGACCACCGCTATCTCGCGACTCCTTCATCAACTCGGTGTAGTAGAGCGATTTTTACCGCGGTCCCACAAGTTGCTTCTTCCTTCTTGGTAGTAGTGCGGTTAAAGCTTCTGTGGAAAAAAAATTATTCATAGAGGAGGCCATGGAGAGAGGATGTGGACGACGTAGAAATACTAAATCGCTGAGAGGAAAGTGGGTGGAAATAGATGAGACAACGAAATCTGCAAATACAATAGAGGTAAGAAGAGAAAGCAACCTCAACCAAAGGAGGAAGGTGTTTATGAATTCACAAATGCTACAACATAGAGGAGATATCAATATGTCAAATATATGACTAAAGCAAGGTTTTTTGTTGGATAGCATACTCGTTGAAATGATATAATTGGTGTACTAAACATTATTTACTATGTTGTGTATTATAGGGGCGAGATGAGGCCATGGCAACAAATCATGTCATATCAAATGAGGACACAACAGATGAAGCGGGACATTAGGTACTCAAATTTTGACTTAAATTAGGAAACAAGGATCTGATGGAATTTTGTGATACGTCCATCTTTTTTCACAGTATTATTGAAATTTATAATGTATTATCCAATCTTGACATAAATTAATGCATGTTGTTAATTATTTTAGATGGAGATTGGAGCAAATGCTGAGCCTGAGCGTTCATCTAGGAAAAGAAGAAGATATGTACGTGGACGTGGACCTAAAAATGTTAAATCACATAGATGACAATGGGTGGAAGAGGATGTGACAATGGATACTGCAGACACAACAAATGATTGCATTGAAGAAGAGGTAGGTCAGGACTATAGTACATGGGATGAATACTTTGAGAAAATTGTTGCTTGTGGATGTTTTGTATGTCGTGGAAAGAAAAAATTCAAACGAGTGATTGTACAAAGACATTACATAAATGAAGAGCTTCCAATCAATAGTATGCCTCATACAATCAATTAAAACCAAATAATAATAAATGAGTGTGGACTGATGTTTTATAAACTATGTTGCCAAAATTGTGTTTTATTTAAATTATTGTATAAAAAAGGTAGTCTATAAAATAATGATCCATTATTCAATTGATGTAAATATGTTCATACAATTTTTATTTTTATTTTTTAAGCCATATTTGATTATATTTTTTTGAAATTGATACATTTATGATTTATCCAATTGTCGCCAAACATTAAATAATGCTTGCGTTTGTTGATAGGTAGAAGATTTTGATGAAACACATACTAATACCCAAAATCGAATTGGGTTATTGAGATTTGGATGAGATGATCCAAACCATCCTTTAAACCACACTAGGGTGACAAGAGAAAGACTGAAGAGAACACTACCACCTGAGAAATTTGAAGAGCTGATGAGAGTCGTATACATTGATGGCATGCCACCTAGCCTTAATGATGATGATCATGATAGTGAAAATGCAGTGCATGAAGAAGGATTGAATGAAATTCTTACAGGTTTCTTTGGGGATGGAAACAATGATGACAATAATGATGATATGGTTGACAGTAACGATGATAGCAGGGGTAATTACCACCAATGTAATGTTGATGATAACAACATCAAAGACTCCATTAAGCAAGCAACATAGACACTCGTGTTCAAATCGGGTGCAAGTAGAACCTCAAAACTGGCATGCACATTGATATTATTAGAAATCAAGTCATTATTTGGTTGGTCAGACAAAGGATTCACTACCCTACTGAAGTGAGTTGAAATCTATTTCTTACTTTGCATTGTCAATTGGTGTACATAATTCGTAAACATTCATCAACTTCGTTTATATTTATTTAAGGATATTTTAAAACCATATATTGTATATAAACAGTCCTAGTATAGATTGGCATATCAAACATGTTCATCATAAGTCAAACATTCAATTGATTTAATCTCTGGAAATCTTACAAGGCACTAAAAACTAGAATATTCCCTGAAGAGAATGTGTTGCCATCAACTTGCAGAGAGGCGCATCTGTTGTTGGTTGAGTTGGGGATTGAATATAAGAAAATTCATTCATGTAGAAATGATTGCATTTTATATAGAGATGAATATCAAAACAAGGTAGAATGCCTTGTATGCAAAGAGAAGAGATATCCTACAGATGTACAAGATCCTATAGTTCCAAAGAAGGTTTTACGTCACATGCCAATTATACCTAGACTTCAACGAATGTTACGTTGCAATTCACTAGCACAATTGATGGACTGGCATGCAAAGAACAAGAGTAAAGATGGATTCAGGCGAATTCTGGCTGACTCCAAAGCAATGAAACACATAGAGGAAAAATGGCCAAGAAAATTCAAAGATGAACCCCATAGTATCATGTTTGGTCTTGCAATTGATGGAGTGTGCCCATTCTATTTCTTGAGCTCAAATTATAGTGTTTGGCTAGTTGGATTGATAGTATACAATACTCCCCCATGGATGAGTGTTAGAAAGGAGCACCTTATGCTGAGTCTCATTGTTCTAGGAAAATATCAAGTTAAAAACATGGATGTTTATCTTGCGCCTTTTATTGATGAGATGCAACTTCTATGGAAAGGCATAAGAATGTATGACATATCACGTCCTCCATCAAATAGGTCCATCATGTTGTATGGTGTGCTATGTTGGACTATTCATAATTTCCCAGGACTTGGTGTTTGTTCTGGTAAGATAAAATATTTACGTATTTACACTCATAATTTATTTTCATCCCAACTTTCATACTTAGTTTTATACTATTTTTTTGATGTTATTAACATTACTTGTTGAATTGTAGGGCTTCAAACAAAGGGGATATTTTCATGTCCAAGATGTGCAAAACAATTTAAAGGGCGGTATTCTAAAGATCTACATAAATTTATTTACGCAAACAATAGGGTTTTTGTACAAGTATATCATAGGTTTAGAAATCGCCTGAAGAATCAATTTGATGGAAAAGTTGAAAATAGAGGCCCTCCATGATTATGGGTCTAGGTGATTGGCTTACGAAGTATGAAGATGTTGAATTGAAAGCTTGGGAGGATTGTTTTGATCGGGGTGATTCAATTCAAGAACCATAACAAGTTCTAGTCAATATGCGAGAAGGAATGAAAAGGAAATCCATACTTTATGAGCTCCCTTACTGGAAGGATCTATTAATATCTCACCTATTAGAGCCTATGCATGTCTTCAAAAATTTCCTAGATTATATATTTTGACATATATCAGGAATAGAGAAGGACACCTTGTCTTCGAGGAGAGATATTGCTCTTTCATGTACCAAATTTGATTGAAAACATTTGTGGCCAAACAGGGAAAATGAAACATATGTAGAAGCTCCATGGATTTTGAAAAAACAAGAGCTAGACCAACTAAAAAATGTCACCCGTTCAATAAGGACACCTATTGGTTATGGGTCATCATTGGCTAAAGCTTTTACAGTTGACAGACATATCACAGGATTTAAAACACATGATTTTCATAATTTAATGAAGGTATTATATATCAACATTTAACATTTATTGGTAACATTGCTTAAGCACTAAATTTATTTTGATATTTTGTTGTGTGAGAAAAAATTACTAATGACCTTTTCATAAATGTGTTTGATAGCATATCATGCCATTGGAAATTAGGGGGATTCATGTCTTACAATTGACTTAAGGAATGCCATAAGTCAATTGTCAGCATTTACAAGGTATGTGGTAATATGAAATGTTCATGTGTGAGAGACATAGAGATATTATATTGTGTTTTAATTTATGACTAAAGGTTAATACTAATTTACTATTCTTATATTAGGTGGGTGACCTCCAAGGAGATCCATGAGTTTGAAGTGCCAAAGTGGAAGAAGGAAATTGAAGAAATTGTATGTGTATTTGAGAAGGAGCTCCCTACAAGTTTCATGGACCTACAAGTCCATTTACTTATACACCTATTCGATGAAATTGAATTGGCAGGTGTTGTATCAACGAGGTGGATATTTTTCTTTGAGAGGTATATGAAAAATCTTAAAAGATATGTCCAACAAAGGGCACATCTAGAGGGTTGCATGGTTGAAGGGTATGTATTGAATAAAGCATTTTTCTTCCTGTGTGAATTCCTTGGTAAGGATTTTGAAGATGGCCCATGTGTCTGGGATGAAGAATGAGCTTTAGGTATTATTGATGGAGAAAAACCACAATCTAATGGTGTTGAAGTAGAAATTAGTAAGTAAATTCATGATCAGTGCGATTGTTTTTCTTGCAATCATTAATTTACTCTGTAATTTATTTTTCAAATCAACAACATGACATTTGGAGTTTGAAATAAACATGTTGACATGTAATAGGTGTAGACGAAATTTCTATACTCGACAAGTTCATTATGTACCACATGGACTTTATGAACAAATGGATTGATCTGTATGATAAAAATAGAGAAGAAGTGTTAGAAGCAAGGAGACAGTTTAAGACATCGAACCCAAGGAATACTCCACTTCCCACTCATCTGCTTGGAGAATGGGGCAAAGATTGCACACTAGAATGGGTTACTAAAAAAATTCAAAATAAAATAGAAGATGCGAGTACAGATTCAAACATAATAGAAGATGAAATCAACATGTCTAGAGGATGTGAAAGAAAGGTACAGTTGGAATTTTACAAAATGTTGTTTCCTTATAGTTTTGATAGTATTAACTATTTTAATATTTGTCATTATATTTGTTTTCACTGAAATAAATGGTCTTTCACAAGTGAGGAAATATCCAGCAATGTGGGCATATGGTCGACATTATCGTGTAGAAAGTGTAGACATAAATAGACGATCCTTTGCTTGTGGCATCATGGTTGAATTCAAGCAATCCAATCGATCAAGCTCAAAATATAAGAATATAATTGAAGGGAATCTACAATATGTTGGGAAAATACAAGAAATTATTGAGTTGGATTGCCACTCTTTTAAATGTTGTATTTTTAAGTGTAGATGGTATGAAGCATTTGAGAGTACACGAAGACATGATACCCATAGTGGATTGTTTTCTTTAGATTCCTCATCATTCCTACTGGAGGTTAAGGAGCCTTATGTCCTACCAATTCATCGTGACCAGGTATTTCTTTAACTCAAACAAGAAGCGGTAGTGATCATTAATCTATTAATTCATAGATTATTGTGAATATATACATGTGTTTATTAATCAATAAAATTGTTATAACATATGTCTCATATATGTATGTTGTTCATGTGCAGGTATTTTTCTATGAAGATATTTTGGACCCAAAATGAATATTTGTCATACATTATGATCCAAGATTAAGGCATGTATTTGACGATGCATTAGTGGATACTAAGAAAAACAATTATGGCCGACAAAATGAGAGAGAGGGATTAGAGAACATCAAAGAAATTGACATCCATGATGATGTTGAAGATGGTTATGTTCAGGCACAAGAAGACAACAATCCAAAGTTAGATGGTGTTATCAAAGACAACAATATGGATGGTATAGAAAATGATGATCCAAATACATCTGGTAACAATATAGATGGTCTACAGTCAAATTTCAATGATGATGAAGATGATGTAGGTCAAGATGAGGATGATGATAATATTAAATACTTGAAAGAACATATGAAAATTGACAATGATACACTGGATGACATTGTAGCAGACAATAATGTTAATGACCAAGAATTCTAAATTTTTAGAATTATTTGCAATCCATGTTTAAAAAAGGATGATTCTTATGGCCTAAATTTTGAAATGCTTTAGTAATATTATGTTGTACTTGGACAATTGAAAACCTATTTTATTCTCCTAGCAAGCTTTTTTATTTTCCATTATAATTCTAGATCAAACAACATTTGCGGGGATGGCCTTTTACACCAATCTTAATTTGTATGAAGTTCACGAACCTGTTGTCAAGCAGTAAATTCCTTTCGTAGACAGGAAATGTAAAGGCTTCATTTAAGAAAAGATAAGTAGTCTCTTTCTAAGGGTAATCCACATGCAAAAAGTAAAAAGAACATAAAAACAGTAGAAAATCAGATTCAATCAGTTATGTCTTATTTCTCTTGCACACTTATCTGAAAGACATAGGGTATTAACCATACATTTCCCTTGATAAAGAAAACATGTGATTTCATTTATTTTTACTGTATATCTCAAAACTGAAATTGTTGTTACATAATGATGCACTGAGAAAATAATATATACAAAAAAATGCAAATAAAATGTTTGAAATTTAACATGCAACCTACTGTGTTGTACTGAAAGGAATCAAGATGAACTAGGACAAGAAACAAAAATAAAATTTTGATGATTGTACTTAAAAGTGAACAGGATATGAAAAGTGTGGACAATGATGGTGCTAAAATTAAAAACCCTAATTCTAATGACATTATTGTTTTATGTCATTAGAGATAAAGAGCACATACAATTTTATATACATAGCAAATGAAGATTTGAAACTAGTAAACTAAAAATGTAAACATTGTAAGATTTTTCCTTAAACAATAATTCACATACTCACTTACAAAAAAGGGTGAAGCATTTTTTATTCAAACTCTGTTTTCTTTAATAGACATAATAGTAAAAGAATATTTACAAGTACAAAAATATATACATTGTTTCATAGAAAATAAGGAATTTTGCATAGAATATATAAGTACAAGAATATTTACAAGTACAAGAATATATACATTGTTTCATAGAATATATACACTGTTTCATAGACTTCTAAATTTTCAAAGTTATTTGCAATCTGTTGGGTCTCAAAAATGCGGGTTTTTAGACCATAAGAGGGTACCAATCTCTAAGAGGACTTTAATCCTTAATACGAACCAATTAAAGTAAATTATTTGAAAGGACTTTAATTCACACCTAACCATAAACCAATCAAAGCATCCACATAGTAACAACAAAAGTGCCCTGATAAATCTTGTAGATTTAAAAAAATTGAAAAGACCACTTTAGAGACAACAAAGCAATAAATAAGCATGAAAATTGACACAACAATTGAACACTGAAATTGGATTTCGAGTTATAATGTATCTGCTCCATTATATTGCTCAAATATAAACATACATAACATGAGTTCTTTTGATATGAATAAGTGGATGAGATAGTCTAGTATTTATTCTAATGGATTGAAATGATGATGATATGATGATCAAAATCAGACCTTGGTTTCCCTAATTGTACGAGAAGCAACAAGCTTCAGGTTCGTTCAAAAAGTTTACATCGTTTCTTAACTAAAGCATAATTAACATAATATAGAAACTTAAAAAGAGTTTATTGTTAGATGCACCATAGTCCGTTAATCATCAACAAGCGCTTGTGACCACCTAAGATCTATTCAAGGCTCAAGCACCATGTTAATGCATCCACAACAACCAAAATATGACTACCTCTTCATACAACTCACGTAAGGAACAATTTAACCTTTGACATGTGATCAATACATTTCTCCTAAGCATAAGTGTTTGCATTCTGTAGAGTGTTTGTCATTACATTCTCCAATCCAACAATCCTCCCGAGCTGCTTATGCATTTTCCTGAGTACCTCATCCTCATCATTGATGTCATCAAGGATGCCTGGCAAATATTTTGATATCTCATTTTTCCAAGTTTCCTGATCCTTCAAATCTATTTCTTCAAAGAAATATGGCATGGCCATACATAGTGGCTAGTTGAAGTCACTCAATTCCCGTGTCAAGATATTTTGGAAGTTTTCATGTGTATTCATGAGGCTCTGAAATTCTTGGAGAAAAGAATTATTATCTCCATCTTTTGCCTTGATATGGGATTAAATTTCCTTCATCCTATCAAGCAGTCTTCCATGCTCCATGAAGGCCTTGTATGTTCCACTGTGAGTATGCCAGACACCATTTGCATGTTGGCACATATCTTTGAATTTCATACAAATTATCCCTGATGCTACTTCAAAAGTAGCAGACTTCAATTTTCTTTTTAGTTCTTCTTGTTCCTTTTGAGCCTTTTCAAATTTATGCTTCCATTGAGTAGTCTCAGACATGGCCTCTAACACTTTTCTTTCATGTTCAATTAAAGGAGAGTAAAGCCTTGGATAAGTAGACAACCTATCTTTGTAGTTGGTTAATTCTTGTTTCAACCTGTCATTTTCCTGTATCAGCCATTGGTTATCTCTTACTAGCTTTTGGATTGGGGCTTTGGTGAATTTGGTTACATTCACATTCAAGTCAATAGTCTCTAGGGGATCTATCTCTCCTACTCTTTGCACCAGGAGATGTCCAAAAATCTGATCATGGTCAATGAGAGAAGGCTTCTTGCCTGGGGGTTAAAGATCCCAAATTTGGAAAGTGGTATTATCAGGATTTTACCCTGACCTTGTATAGAACCTATCACCTGCTTCATCCATTATTTGCAAAGTTTTATTCTTTCTCTTAAAAAAGCTGTCAAACACAATGACTGAACTAATATCCCACCCAGGAAGGAGCATAACTCTAGCTTCTTGCAATAATGCTCTTCTTCTCTCAGCAATCATGTTTCTAATTTCACTATCAACTTCATGTTGCAACTCTTTCAAGGCACAATCCTCTTTCTCAGGGTCAATGTTATTTAACCTTTCTCTTATTAGTCTTCCTTTATACTCATATATAAAGGACTTAAATTTAGGGGTCTGCACAAAAGTATCATCTGCAAAAAATTCCTGACTTGCACGATGCCTCACATCATCTGATAGCTCATCAAAGGCTTCAAAGGTGATCACACTTCTTTCTAATGGAATCTCATATTGGGGTATAAAAGGAGCTTTAAATTGTGAGAATTATTCTTTCTCCTCAGTGTTATCTTCTTCCATGGATGGGGAACCAACTGAAAAACTCACTTCAGGAGTATGTTGAGGTGATAAGTGATCGAGTGGTGTGATATTTTCTACTTGCCTCCTAGGACCGATGCCCCTTCCTCTTTCAAATGCCACAAGTGGAAAATATCTTATCAGTTCTTCTTCATGGAGGATTAACTATCAATTCTTTCTATGGGATCTTGTACCTCAGGGAAAGCCCCTACATAGCCTGGGTTATTATTCACCTTCCAAGCCTCAACCATCATAACCCTATTGTAGGAATTCATTCTCATCATGTTTTTTTTTTATTCACAATTTTTGATGACATCTTCTAAAAGGAAACTATGCTCATACCCTTTCAATTTTTGAAAAAAATTGGCATCACAAATGAAGTGTTCAGGATCAAACTTTTCCCTTTTTTTTCCAACTGGAAAGCCATAATAATCCAGTTTACCACTAACCAAGTCATAGCCTGAATCAAAGATAATAGTGAAATCACCAAAGCATAAAGTGGAAGGAATGAAAGTTTTCCTCCCATAGCTCTTTAAATACATGGAAGCTGAAAATGACAATTGCCTTATGATCTCTAAATAAGCAACTCTGTTTGGCACAGTCTTAGGCAAAAAATGAGGTGTAGCTTCAAATCCATAAACCCTCATAGTAGTTAATCCCCAAACATGTACTAGTCCCCACAATTGTGATTTATCCCTGCTTCATGACCCATATCTTTTGGTCGAAGAAATCTTAAGATCTTTGGGAAGAGGTTGTACTCACATTTGTGGCCTAGCAACTAGTATAGTGGTTTGACAAAATATTCCTCAAAATATAGGTAGTGGGACCTCCCACACCTGCTGCCCCACACAGATGTCCACATTTGTACAGGCCTTGAATTTCCATCATTATCTAAGTCTTTTATTCTTAATTCCTCTCCCCATATCCCCATCACCTGCCCTTCGTATAATATCATGTGCATGAAAAGAGAATAGTTCTTGAAATTAATGGCTTCACTGTCATTCTTGATGATATTAAGGGAATTATTGATGGCCTCTAATAAATACTTTGCATAATCATAGGGTTGGGCATTATGGCTTTAGATGTATATGGCTAAAACCATGGGAGAAATTATCATGTTCTCAGGAACATCAATTCCTAGTACTTAACCAGCTGAGTAATAAGTGTATTGAAAGTATTCTTCAAACAAAGCCATAGAGAATGGGGGATTATCTTCACTAGAGAACCTCATAGTTTGGTTACCTGCACCTTTAACCCTATGTAGAGGAAATTTCCACCTCTTGTAAAAAACTTGTGTCCACAGTGCGGTATTCCTCCAACAAGTCTTTGATTCATAATTTTGTTTTTTAGGGAAGTGTCTAGCTAAAAAATAATGGAAATATAATTTGGCTTTATGACCATGAACTATGACCCATCAGGCAAATGAATGGCTCTCATCTTCAGATTGTAATTCTTTTCCAACACCTTGATTAACTCTACATTCACAAAGATGTTGGGTACTACAAGTTTACCCAAATTCAAATTCCACGGGTTTGACACTGGGCTATGTCAAAATTTCTTACTATAATGATAAATAAAGAGGTCGTAACCCCAACACGGAGTCCATACATCTCCCATATTTTTCTGTTTATCTTCTAATGTCACACACGATGGGTTAATCTATGCTATTCTTCTAGATTTTGGCCTAGACCCAGGACATTAATCGATTAAGTCTTTATTCAATTGCCTAGCTTAAGTTTTCTATCTTTTTTCTTTCTATTTGCTTGGGGTTTTTTCCATCTCAACCCTACTCATGCAATGATTTCATCTACTTATTGAGAAAATAATTTGAGCTGAGTCTAGACCACTTACTTGGATAAATGCTGCGAATTTCCAGCTGCCTACCGCTGTCCAACTTGGTTCTCCAAATCCTTCAATTACAATTCACAGCGATTTCAACTTATTTGAGGCCATATTTATCAAATTTCAGGAAACTTCATCGTGCCACCTTTATGATCAAGTTCTTTATTAATAGTGGTAGTCTCATCAATATTTTTTTAGTGACATCAATCAGATTAATCATCATTTCATAACTCTCAAAGATAATTTTATTTAAAATGCTTGTTGTTTCTTCGATATGTCGGTATCACGGTGTTTTTCCCTTCCCTTCTATTGTTTGCCACACTACCACCTTGATCAAGGCTTCTTGTTGTGGGGTTACGGTGTATACCGCTCTACCACATATGTTTCTCACCTTCTCGACGGTATAGTGGTGTATGCTTTTGATCATTACTTGAAGAGTGATGAGACAATCTTATTTCTCTTACTGATATCTCAATGTCTCTTTGACATTAGATCTTATGTTCCTCCGATGTTGGTTGCTGGTGTCGATGAGACAAGTTAATGTCTCTTGCCGATATGCCATTGTCTCATCGACAATTACTTCGTTATATCCAAGAGTGGTGTTTCACCGAGCACTTGTAGATATACCTTGTCGATGTGACATAAGTGATTCTCTCCTCGATATGCCTGTATCTTGTTGATATTTCACTGTTTTTATTGATAATGTAAATTTATGTTGTTCCACACAAGCCATGGAACTGACTAAATGAATGCATCTAATCAAAAAACTATACATTTTTAGATACAAAAGAGAAAAATGCACATAAAGAGAAAGGGGACCCGCCATTGCCTCAATTACGAATCTTGGTTGCTTTGTTCTACATCATCTTCAGTCTTTCTGCTTGTCTAAGCCTCCAAGTTGATGTCTTCCTTCTTGCTCCTAGGTTCCCTGCATTTGAGTGAGAAGAGTGTTGTTAGAGAAATGAAGGATCACCAGTCAAAATATGTGCATACATCTATAAACATATAATTTGATCATCATGTGCATTCAAATAACTTGCATACCATAGATGTCCAGGAAAACAAGAAAGTTATCAAACATATCTATCATATGCTCAGTTTTATCTAACATGTTTTCTCATTGTGTAGGTATAGATAAAATTAGGTTGTTGTTTTGTTTATCTGGTTACAACATGTGGGGTGAAATGTGGCTCCCACAAGGGCTGAGCCCAGCCTACTGCCCTATTGT
>CM021103.1:265419314-265545671 GCA_007115665.2 Sequoiadendron giganteum
GAGTTTACTTACAAATTTGAAAAAAAATTCTGGTCATTTTGATGAGGATATATTCAGCCAATGTGTAAGCACCTTTTTTTTGTATCACAAGCATATGTGCATTGCAAGAATTTTGATTATCTATGGTCTACAACTATGCCATCTCACTTATTGGATCTTTTATTTCAATGTTTTCTATGGCCTTCTCTGTTTGCGGTAGCACCTGACAATCCTACCTCCTTTCCTTAGCTGAGAAGTGGATTTGAATTTGGAAATACTACACTTTAAAAATAGCTATGGTTTAAGGAGAGCTATTCTAGATTTTTTGTTGACACCCTCAATCTTCAACAAGGACTTAGATGCATGGACTAAAATGCAAGCTTTCAAACTTAGATTTGAATGTGCATAATTTGATTGATTATGGTTTTCACAGGCAGTTGTCTTTACATTACTATTCTAGATTATCAATACGTGTAATAGTGACTACATCCTTATCAAGTTTGGCTACCCTTATTTAGAATGCCTTGGTATTTGGACTCGATACAAAGTTGTGCATTGTTATTCCATATTTGTAACATTTAGGACATTTAAGGGGTACAACATATAGAAATTCAATACTGTCATCCAAGGAAAACTTACAGATGGTGTATCAAGAACAACATAAAATGATTTTATTAGGGATAATGCTTTCTTCCCCCATGTTGATATTTTCCTTAAAACATATTTTTTTCTTAATTTCAATGCATCTCAAAATTCAATGTATTGATTAACATTTGTTACGCATTTCAACTATTTATGCAAATGATGCATTTATGTTAAATCTATCAGTGTTGTTACTTCAGTAGTTTGATTTCTATGACAACCAACCATTAGGCCATTGTGTGCGGGAGCACATTTGTGTTTTTAGTTAGCTTTTTTGGATAGCTCTATTGGGTGTTGAGGACATTCCATTTATCTTTTGAATGTTAAGAAGTCAGAGTTTCAAGGATTTGTCAAGTGAGTAAGAGAGCTATGGGAGCAGCCTCATCTAAAATATTTTGAACTAGAGTTTGATATACCATTTAGAGAGCTTGGTTTTTGTGGAGTTCCTTTCAAAGCCTCTGCTTTTATTGTTCCTATGGTAAAATGTTTGGTGGAGTTGGTGGAATTACCTTGCTTAGTAATCGCTATTAGTGAGATTGAGAATTATTAACCTTGAGAGAGTAGGACTTGGGCAAAAGGCATTTGATATGGCTATTGTTTTCAAAGAATTCAAGCGGGATGTACTCCGCGTGTACGTGATTCCTCAATCTTCGCTTGGTGGCATCAAGGAATGGCTGAACTCCATGGATATAAAGTATTATGAAAGCAGAATGAACTTGAACTGGTGGCCAATTTTGAAGACTATTACTGGTGATCCAGATAAATTTATTGAAGATAGTGGTTGGGAATTTTTGAATATGGAAGCTAGTGATTCTGATTCTAATAATTCAGAACAGTCAGATAAAGGATACGAACCCTCTGATGTAGAAGAGGAATCAGAATCAGATGAGGAAGGTTGAGAAGATGAATATCTTGTGGATTCAAAGGAGGATGAAGAAGAAGAATATTTTGAAGAGGAGGAAGGTAAAATATGGGATGAGTTAGAAGTCGAAGCCAGAAATGCAGATAAGGAAAAAGGAGACAAGTCTGACAGTGAAGATTGGGAAAGGCGACAATGAAAGCTAAAAGCTACATGGAAGTCTCGAGCACTTGATATTAGATATTTAAGAGGAATTTCTGCCAAGTGGCATAAATTAAGATGAATTGAGTTCATCTACATCCTTCTACTATTTATTCATGCACATAAATGGCCATCTTGTAATCATAAGATTTGAGCTCTATTTACTCATCCTACACATCAATAAACACAACACAAGATATGCAAATTGACATATTAACACAACAATATCCAGCTAAGTTATTGAAACTCATCTATTAATACCTCGTTCTCCATCCAGATTACAAAATTGTTCCACTTTTGTTTTGTAACATATTCTTTTCAAATTGCTTTGGATGGCGGCCATATTTCTCCTCCTGTCAAAACATGGCACATGGACTAGTTAAACTAATTAATATGCAATCATTTACTTTTTCCAAGGAAATAAAATATATATATCATTTAACATATTAAATATACTTACAAATGTACAGATCAAGGTCTATAAACCCTTCTGGCCACTGCGATGTGTGGCACAAACTTTCTCAAGCCTAGCCTTGGAGGCCTTGTCCTAGAACATATACTAATTCAATTTAACTATGCACAAATAAAAATTAAATATCATTTAATAAATTTGATATAATCTTATGATAAAATTCAAATACCTGCATACTCTCCTCACCAGACTTCCTCTGTGCATCGGACTTCTCATATGCTTTTACAAGCTCTTTCCATACTTTCACACTTACATCAATTGGCCTTCTTTTTTGCCTTAGCTCAGGAGGGATTTTTTTATCTTCTTTGTTTGGTTGCACCAAAATCTCTTGCAGTTTTGAGATATTTGTAGCTTTATCTTCTTTACAGACCAACCTGTGCCAAATTTAGTTTCCATGTCATGGATAACTATTTTTTTTAGTTGCATGGGTATTTGTGAGAATGGAAAATGTAGATGGTCTTTGAATCGTTGAAGGAATGATTCCTTCAACCTATTCACAAATTTTTTCCTAGCATCCGTCATTCGGACTTCCCCTAAAACCACCTCATATTCTATCTTCGTATTGTAGCTACCGATGCAATATTGATAACATGGCATGGTGGAAGAAGTCTGTATCCCAGGAGTGGTTGGGACATTGGAAGCCTCTCTTCCCTGTTCCACATTCTTAGAGTTTGTTGTCACTAATTTCCTCTTGGATCTTTTGCTCAATCTAGGAGTGGTTGGGGAATCAATCGATTCCCTTTCACATAATTGATTTGTTTGTAACATTTGAGGGCTGTTAACCAATTTTTTCACTACCTCTACCCCCAATATGAAAGCCAATTCCTCTTTATCTTTGTTAGTCTCATGTCCCTATATATATATATATTTAAATTATATTTCTTCTTTTAAATTTATAAAAAAAAACTAAAAACTACAATTCCTCTTTATCTTTGTCAGTCTTATGTCCCTATATATATATATATATTATTTTTATTTTTAAATTATATTTCTTCTTTTAAATTTAGAAATAAAAAACTAAAAAGTAAAATTCAAAGAAAAAATGGAAAAATTTACAAATCTATAAATTGACAATGAATTACCTCATTATGGCCAGAGTCTGCTAACAATGCTCACTTCCTTCTATTGTTTGACATTTTGAGGTGACCTAGGGCAGATTATTTTCATCCAGTCTGTGGAGGAAAATAAAGTACACATTGTCAAGTATGAAAGTTTTCGTCTAGTTTGTGGAATGAAAGTTTTGTTTTGTGGGAAAATAAGTTCGTTGGGTTTGCTTAGTGTTGATAACCTAGGGAAAATATGTTCACTGGGTTTTCTTAGTGTTGATAACCTTATCACAAAAACTCTTTCATAATGCAATCTTGCACGAATTTTTCATGGCATCGGTGACTATGGCGTGATTGGGCAAAACCAAGTGGTTTTTGCATTTATTTTCAGCAGTTGCTCAATAGTGACTGACCCAATTCCCAGATTTTCCAAGCAGATCACTATTTCCTTGATATCCAAGTTAGGGAAAGAATACGGAGGCATCCTGGCTTCGTGCTATAATATTTTGAGCCAAATCTCAAATGGGTAGGGTAAAATTATTTGTTGGTTTCTCAAAGGTTTTACAATTTATAATGATGGGACAATTTAGAGGTTGTCTGGACAGGTTAGGCCACGAACCAGTAAACAATCATGAATTCAAATGCAATACAAAGAGCAGTAAAAAATCATGAATTCAACCATGAAAAAAAATTGTAACCTTACCTATGGTGTCACAAACTAAATCTAATTTCTCATCAGTTGCTGGTAGCGCCCTGCTCTCTTCCTTTGCATGGCATTTTTCCCTTTTTTGTCATCTGATTTCTTCCTTCACACAGGAATTTTTTAAAAAAATTATCTTGATTCAGTAGTCGACGCTTTAGTCGATGTTAGTTAATGCCAAATTTAGCATCAACCTTTGGCCGTTAATATAATCTATTTGGGGAACCTAAGGTGATGCCAAGTGCACCTAATTGAGTGCCTATCATTGTTGTATAGTGACTATTTTCATTGTTGTGTATCAAAGGATCCAAAGTGTTGGAAATAATTCCAACTATTGCCTTGTTTTTGTGACCACCTTTGTCCCATGGCTCCTTCATCAACTCAGTGCGGTAGAATGGTTTTTACCGTTGTCCCGCAAGGTGCTTCATTCTCAATAATAGTGCGGTGAAAGCTTCTATGGCGACACACGAGTCTTCATTTTGTTCCTGGCGGTGTTGCAGTGACTCCCGCAAGTCTTCTGCCAAAGGCGTGCGGTGACCACCATTGTCCCATGGCTCCTTCATTAGCTCGGTGTGGTAGAGAACTTTTTACTGCGGTCCTGCAAGTTGCTCTTCCTTCTCGGTGGTAGTGCAGTGAAAACTTTTATGGCAGCATTTTTATTCATAGAGGAGGCCATCGAGAGAGGACGTGGACGATGTAGAAATACTAAATCGCTGAGAGGAAAGTGGGTGGAAATAGATGAGACAATAGAATCTACAGATACAATAAAGGTAAGAAGAGAAAGAAACCTCAACCAAAGGAGGAAGGTGTTTATAAACTCACAAATCTTGATTCAGTAGTCGACGCTTTAGTCGATGTTAGTTAATGCCAAATTTAGCATCAACCTTTGGCCGTTAATATAATCTATTTGGGGAACCTAAGGTGATGCCAAGTGCACCTAATTGAGTGCCTATCATTGTTGTATAGTGACTATTTTCATTGTTGTGTATCAAAGGATCCAAAGTGTTGGAAATAATTCCAACTATTGCCTTGTTTTTGTGACCACCTTTGTCCCATGGCTCCTTCATCAACTCAGTGCGGTAGAATGGTTTTTACCGTTGTCCCGCAAGGTGCTTCATTCTCAATAATAGTGCGGTGAAAGCTTCTATGGCGACACACGAGTCTTCATTTTGTTCCTGGCGGTGTTGCAGTGACTCCCGCAAGTCTTCTGCCAAAGGCGTGCGGTGACCACCATTGTCCCATGGCTCCTTCATTAGCTCGGTGTGGTAGAGAACTTTTTACTGCGGTCCTGCAAGTTGCTCTTCCTTCTCGGTGGTAGTGCAGTGAAAACTTTTATGGCAGCATTTTTATTCATAGAGGAGGCCATCGAGAGAGGACGTGGACGATGTAGAAATACTAAATCGCTGAGAGGAAAGTGGGTGGAAATAGATGAGACAATAGAATCTACAGATACAATAAAGGTAAGAAGAGAAAGAAACCTCAACCAAAGGAGGAAGGTGTTTATAAACTCACAAATGATACAACATAGAGGAGATATCAATATGTCAAATATATGACTAAAGTGAGGTTTTGTGTTGGATAGCATACTTGTTGAAATGATATAATTGGTGTACTAAACATTATTTACTATGTTGTGTATTATAGGGGGGAGACGAGGCCATGGCAACAAATCATGTCATATCAAATGAGGACACAACAGATGAAGTGGGACATAAGGTACTCAAATTTTGACTTAACTTAGGAAAAAATGATTTGATGGAGTTTTGTGATACATCCATCTTTTTTCATGGTATTATTGAAATTTATAATGTATTATCCAATCTTGACATAAATTAATGCATGTTATTGATTATTTTAGATGGAGATTGGAGCAAATGCAAAGCCTGAGTGTTCAACTAGCAAAAGAAGAAGATATGTACGTGGACATGGACCTAAAACTGTTAAATCACATAGATGATAGTGGGTGGAAGAGGATATGACAATGGATACTGTAGACACAATAAATGATTGCACTAAAGAAGAGGTAGGTCAGGACTATAGTACATGGGATGAATACTTTGAGAAAATTGTTGTTTGTGGATGTTCTGTATGTCGTGGAAAGAAACAATTCAAACGAGCAATTGTACAAAGACATTACATATATGATGAGCTTCCAATTAGTAGTATTCCTCATACAATCAATTAAAACCAAAGAATAATAAATGAGTGTGGACTAATGTTTTATAAACTATGTTGTCAAAATTGTGTTTTATTTAAATTATTGTATAAAAAAAGGTAGTCTATAAAATAATGTTCCATTATTCAATTGATGTATTTATGTTCATACAATTTTTATTTTTATTTTTTAAGCCATATTTGATTATATTTCTTTGAAATTGATACATTTATGATTTATCCAATTGTTTCCAAAAATTAAATAATGCTTGCATTTATTGATAGGTAGAATATTTTCATGAAACACATACTAATACCCAAGATCCAACTAGGTTATTAAGATTTGGATGAGATGATCCAAACCATCCTTCAAACCACACTAGGGCGAAAAGACCAAGATTGAAGAGAACACTACCACCTAATAAATTTGAAGAGTTGATGAGAGTCACATACACTGATGGCATGCCACCTAGCCTTAATGATGATGATCATGATAGTGAAAATGCAGTGTATGAAGAAGGATTGAATGAAATGATTACAGGTTTCTTTGGGGATGGAAACAATGATGGCAATAATGATGATATGGTTGAAAGTAATGATGATAGCAAGTGTGATTACCACCAACATAATGTTGATGATAACAACATCAAAGACTCCATCAAGCAAGTATCGAAGACACCCATGTTCAAATCGGGTGCAAGTAGAACCTCAAAACTGTCATGCACATTAATATTATTAGAAATCAAGTCACTATTTGGTTGGTCAAACAAAGGATTCACTACCCTATTGAAGTGAGTTGAAATCTATTTCTTACTTTGCATTGTCAATTGGTGTACATAATTCGTAAACATTCATCAACGTTGTTTATATTTCTTTAAGGGGATTTTAAAACCATATATTGTATGTAAACAGACCTAGTATAGATTGGCATATCAAACATGTTCATCATAAGTTAAATATTCAATTGATTTAATCTCTGGCAATCTTATAGGGCACTAAAAACTAAAATATTCCCTAAAGAGAATGTGTTGCCATCAACTTGTAGAGAGGTGCGTTTGTTGTTGGTTGAGTTGGGGATTGAATATAAGAAAATTCATTCATGTAAAAATGATTTCATTTTATATAGAGATGAATATCAAAACAAGGTAGAATTCCCTGTATGCAAAGAGAAGAGATATCGTATAGATGTACAAGGTCCTACAGTTCAAAAGAAGGTTGTACGTCACATGCCAATTATACCTAGACTTCAACGAATGTTTCATTGCAATTCACTAGCACAATTGATGGACTGGCATGCAGAGAACAGGAGTAAAGATAGATTCATGTGAATTTTGGCCGACTCAAAAGCAATGAAACACATAGAGGGGAAATGGCCAAGAAAATTCAAAGATGAACTCCGTAGTATTAGTTTTGGTCTTGCAATTGATGGAATGTGCCCATTCTCTTTCCTGAGCTCAAATTATAGTGTTTGGTCAGTCGGATTGATAGTATACAATATTCCCCCATGTATGAGTGTTAGAAAGGAGCGCCTTATGTTGACTCTCATTGTTCCAGGAAAAGATCAAGTTAAAAACATGAATTTTTATCTTGCGCCTTTTATTGGTGAGATGCAACTGTTATGGAAAGGCATAAGAATGTATGACATATCACATCCTCCATCAAATAGGTCCTTCATGTTGTATGGTGTGCTATGTTTGACTATTCATGATTTCCCAGGACTTGGTGTTTGTTCTGGTAAGATAAAATATTTACGTATTTATACTCATAATTTATTTTCATCCCAACTTTCATACTTAGTTTTATACTATTTTTTATGTTATTAACATTAATTATTTAATTACAGGGCTTCAAACAAAGGGGATATTTGCATGTCCAAGATGTGTAGAACAATTTCAAGGGTGATATTCTAAAGATATACATAAATTTATTTACGCAAACAACAAGGTTTTTCTACCACTAGAACATAGGTTTAGAAATTGCCTGAAGAAGCAATTTGATGGAAAATTTGAAAATAGAGGTCCTCCCATGATTATGGGTCCAGGTGATTGGCTTAAGAAGTATGAAGATGCTGAATTGAAAGGTTGGGAGGATTTTTTTGATCGAGGTGATTCAATTGAAGAACCAGAACAAGTTGTAGTTAATATGCTAGAAGGAATGAAAAGGAAATCCATATTTTATGAGCTCCCTTACTGGAAGGATCTATTAATATCTCACCTATTAGATCCTATGCATATCTTCAAAAATGTTCCAAATTCTATCTTTCGACATATATCAGGCAAAGAGAAGGAAACCTTGTCTTCGAGGAGAGATATTGCTCTTTCGCGTACCAAATTTGATAGAAAACATTTGTGGCCAAACAGGGAAAATGAAACATATGTAGAAGCTCCATGGATTTTGAAAAAAAAAGAGTTAGACCAACTAAAAAATGTCATTCATTCAATAATGACACCTACTGGCTATGGGTCATCATTCACTAAAGCTTTTACAGTTGATGGACATATCATAGGATTTAAAACACGTGATTTTCATAATTTAATGAAGATATTATATATCAACATTTAACATTTATTGGTAACATTGATTAAGCACTAAATTTATTTTGATATTTTTGAGAAAAAAATACTAATAACCTTTTCATAAATGTGTTTGATAGCATATCATTCCATTGGCAATTAGGGGGGATTCTTGTCTTGTAGTTGACTTAAGGAATGTCATAAGTCGATTGTCAACATTTACAAGGTATGTGGTTATATGAAATGTTCATGTGTGAGAGACATAGAGATTATATTTCATTTTAATTTATGACTAAAGGTTAATACTAGTTTACTATTCTTATATTAGGTGGGTGACCTCCAAGGAGATCCATGAATCTGAAGTGCCAAAGTGGAAGAAGGAAATTGCAAAATTGTGTGTGTATTTGAGAAGGAGCTCCCTACAAGTCCATTTACTTATACACATAGTCAATGACATTGAATTGGCGGGTGTCATATCAACGAGGTGGATGTTTTTCTTTGAGAGGTATATGAAAACTCTTAAAAGATATGTCTGACAAAAGGCACATCCAGAGGGTTGCATGGTTGAAGGGTATGTATTGAATGAAGCATTTTTCTTCCTATATGAATTCCTTGGTAAGGATTTTGAAGATGGTCGACATGCCTGGGATGAAGAATGAGCATCAAATATTATTGATGGAGAAAAACCACAATCTAATGGTGTTGAAATAGAAATTAGTAAGTAAATTCACAATCAGTGTCATTGTTTTTCTTGCAATAATTAATTTACTCTGTAATTTATTTGTCAAATTAACAGAATGACATTTGGAGTTTGAAATAAACATGTTGACATGTAATAGGTGTAGACAAAATTTCTATACTTGAAAAGTTCATTATGTACCACATGGAATTTATGAACAAATGGATTGATCTATATGATAAAAAGAGAGAAGTGTTAGAAGCAAGGAGATAGTTTAAGAGATCGAACCAAAGGAATAATCCACTTACCACTCACTTGCTTGGGGAATAGGGCAAAGATTGCACACTAGAATGGGTTACTGAACAAATTCAAAATCAAATAGAAGATGCAGATACATATTCAAACATAACAGAAGATGAAATCTACATGTCTAGAGGATGTGAAAGAAAGGTACGGTTGGAATTTTATAAAATTTGGTTTCCTTACAGTTTTGACAGTATTAAATATTTTAATATTCGTCATTTTTTTTTGCACTAAAATAAATGGTCTTTCATAGGAGAGGAGATATCCAGCAATGTGGGCATATAGTCAACATTATCATTTAGAAACTGTAGACGTAAAGAGGCGATCCTTCGATTGTGGCAACATGGTTGACTTCAAGCAATCTAGTCGATCAAGCTCAAAAGATAAGAATATAATTGAAGGGAATCTATAATATGTTGGGAAAATACAAGAAATTATTGAGTTGGGTTACTGCTCTTTTAAATGTTGTATTTTTAAGTGTAGATGGTATGAAGCATTTTAGAGGACACAAAGACATGTTACCCATAGTGGATTGTTTTCTATAGATTCATCATCGTTCCTACTAGAGGATAAGGAGCCTTATGTTCTACCAATTCATTGTGAGTAGGTATTTCTTTAACGCAAACAAGAAGCAGTAGTGATAATTAATCTATTAATTCATAGCTTATTGTGAATATATACATGTGTTTATTAATCAATAAAATTGTTTTAACATACGTCTAATATATGTATGTCATTCATGTGCAGGTATTTTTCTATGAAGATATTTTGGACCCAAAATGGATATTTGTCATACATTATGATCCAAGATTAAGGCATGTATTTGACGATGCATTAGTGGATACTGAGCAAAAAAATGATGGCCAACAAAATGAGATAAAGGGATTAGAGAACATCGAAGAAATTGACATCCATGATGATGTTGAAGATGGTTATGTTCAGGCACAAGAAGACAAAAATCCAGAGTTAGATGATGTTATGGAAGACAACAATATGGATGGTATAGAAAATGATGATCCAAATACATCTGGTAACAATATAGATGGTCTACAGTCAAATTTCAATGATGATGAAGATGACGCAAGTCAAGATGAGGATGATGATAATATTAAATACTTGAAAGAACATATGAAAATTGACAATGATACATTGGATGACATTGTAGCAGACAATAATTTTAATTACCAAGAATTCTAAATTTTTAGAATTATTTGCAATCCATGTTTAAAAAAGGATGATTCTTATGGCCTAAACTTTGAAATGCTTCAATAATATTATGTTGTACTTGGAAAATTGAAAACCTATTTTATTCTCCTAGCAAGCTTTTTTATTTTCCATTATAATTCTAGACCAAACAACATTTGTGGGGATGGCCTTTTACACCAATCTTAATTTGTATGAAGTTCATGAAACTGTTGTCAAGTAGTTAACTCCTTTCGTAGATAGGAAATTTAAAGGCTTCATTTAAGAAAAGATAAGTAGTCTCTTTCTAAGGGTAATCCAAATGCAAAAAGTAAAAAGCACATAAAAAAACAATTGTACAGTAGAAAATCAGATTCAATCAGTTATGTCTTATTTCTCTTGCACACTTATCTGAAAGACATAGGGTATTCACCATGCATTTCCCTTGACAAAGAAAACATGTGCTTTCATTTATTTTTATTGTATATCACAGAAGTGAAATTGTTGTTACATAATGATGCACTGAGAAAATAATATATACAAAAAAATGCAAAGAAAATGTTTGAAATTTAACATGCAATCTATTGTGTTGTGCTGAAAGGAATCAAGATTAACTCGGACAAGAAATAAAAATAATTTTTTGATGATTGTACTTAAAAGTGAGCAGGATATCAAATGTGTGGACAATGATGGTGCTAAAATTGAAAACCCTGATTCTGATGACATTACTGTATTATGTCATTAGAGATAAAGAGCACATACAATTTTATATACATAGAAAATGAAGATTTGAAACTACTAAACTAAAAATGTAAACACTGTAATATTTTTCCTTAAACAATAATTCACATAATCACTTACAAAAAAGGGTGAAGCATTTTTTATTCAAACTTTATTTTCTTTAATAAACATAACAGTAAAAGAATATTTACAAGTACAAGAATATATACATTGTTTCATAGAATATATACACTATTTCATAGACTTTTAAATTTTTTAAGTTATTTGCAATCTGTTGGGCCTCAAAAATGTAGGTTTTTAGACCATAAGAGGGTGCCAATCTCTAAGAGGACTTTAATCCTTAATACGAACCAATTAAAGTAAATTATTTGAAAGGAATTTAATTTACACCTAACCAAAAACCAATCAAAAGCATCCACACAGTAACAACAAATGTGCCCTGATAAATCTTGTGGATTTAAACAACTTGAAAAGACCACTTTGGAGACAACAAAGCAATAAATAAGCATGAAAATCAACACAACAATTGAACACTAAAAATTGATTATGATTTATAGTGTATCTACTCCATTATATTGCTCAAAATATAAACATACATAACATGAGTTCTTTTTATATGAATAAGTGGATGAGATGGTCTAGTATCTATTCTAATGGATTGAAATGATGATGATATGATGATCAAAATTGGACCTTGGTTTCCCTATTTATACGGGAAGCAACAAGCTTCAGGTCCATTCACAAAAGTTACATCGTTTCTTAACTAAAGCATAATTAACATAACATAAAAACTTAAAAAGAGTTTATTGTTGGATACACCATAGTCTGTTAATCATCAGCAAGCACCCGTGACCATCTAAGATATGTTCAAGGCTCAAGCACCATGTTAATGTGTCCACAACAACCAAACTTTGACTACCTCCTCATACAGCTCGTGCAAGGAACAATTTAACCTTTGACATGTGATCAATGTATTTCTCCTGGGCATAAGTGTTCACATTCTGTAGAGTGTATGTCATTACATTCTCCAATCCAACAATCCTCCTGAGTTGCTTATACATTTTCCTGAGTACCTCATCCTCATCATTGATGTCATCAAGGATGCTTGACAAATATTTTGATATCTCATTTTTCCAAGTTTCCTGATCCTTTAAATCTATTTCTTCAAATAAATCTGGCATGGCCATACATAGTGGCTAGTTGTAGTCACTCAGTTCCTATGTCAAGATATTCTGGAAGTTTTCATGTGTATTCATGAGGCTTTGAAATTCTTGGAGCGAAGAAATTATCTCCATCTTTTTCCTTGATATGGGATTCCATTTCCTTCATCTTATCAAGCAGTCTTCCATGCTCCACGAGGGACTTGTATATTCCACTGTGAGAATCCCAGACACTATCTGCATGTTGGCACATATCTTTGAATTTCATACAAATTATCCCTAATGCTACTTTAAAATTAGTAGCCTTAAATTTTCTTTTTAGTTCTTCCTGTTCCTTTTGAGCCTTTTCAAATTTATGCTTCCATTGAGCAGTCTCAGACATGGCCTCTAACACTTTTCTTTCATGTTCAATTAAAGGAGAGTAAAGCCTTGGAGAAGCAAGCAACCTATCTTTGTAGTTGGTTAATTCTTGTTTCAACCTATCATTTTCCTCTATCAGCCACTGGTTATCTCTTACTAGCTTTTAGATCTGGGCTTTGGTGAATTTAGCTACATTCAAATTCAAGTCAGTAGTCTCCAAGGGATCTATCTCCCCTACTCTTTACACTAGGAGATGTCCAAAAATCTGATCATGGTCAATGAGATAAGGCTTCTTGCCTAGGGGGGTAAAGAGCCCAAATTTGTAAAGTGGTATTATCATGATTGTACCCTAATCCTGTATAGACCTTGTCACCTGCTTCATCCATTATTTGCAAAGTTTTATTCTTTCTCTTCAAAAAGTTGTCAAAAACAATGGCTGAACTAATATCCCACCTAGGAAGGAGCATAACTCTAGCTTCTTGCAATAATGCTCTTCCTCTCTCAACAATCATGTTTCTAATTTCCCTATCAACTTCATTTTGCAACTCTTTCAAAGCATAAGCCTCTTTCTCAGGGTCAATATTCTTTAACCTTTCTCTTATCAGTCTTCCTTTATACTCATATATAAAGGACTTAAATTCAGGGGTCTGCACAAAAGTATCATCTGCAACAAATTCCTAACTTGCACGATGCCTCACATCATCTGATAGCTCATCAAAGGCTTCAAAGGTGATCACACTTCTTTCCAGTGGCATCTCATATTGGGGTATAATAGGATCATTAAACTATGAGACTTCTTCTTCCTCCTAAGTGTTATCTTCTTCCATGGATGGGGAACCAACTGAAAATCTCACTTCAGGAATAGGTTGAGGTGATAAGTGATCCAATGGTGTGATTTTTTCTACTTGCCTCCTAGGATTGATGCCCCTTCCTCTTTCAAATTCCACAAGTGGCATATCTCTTATCATTTCTTCTTCATGGAGGATTAACTATTCAATTATTTTCGTGGGATCTTGTACCTCAGGGAAAGCCCCTACATAGCCTGGGTTATTATTCACCTTCCAAGCCTCAACCATCATAACCCTACTATAGGCATTTATTCTCATCATGTTTTGTTTGTCTTCACAATTTCTGATGACATCTTCTAAAAGGAAACTATGCTCATACCCTTTCAATTTCTAAAAAAAATTGGCATCACAAATGAAGTGTTCAGGATCAAACTTTTCCCTTTTGTTGCCAACCGGCAAGCCATAATAATCCAGTTTACCACTAACCAATTCATAGCCGGAATTAGAAATAATAGTGAAATCACCAAAGCATAAAGTGGAAGGAATGAAAGTCTAACTCCCATAGCTCTTTAAATTCATGAAAGTTGAAAATGACAATTGCCTTAGGATCTCTAAATAAGCAACTTTGTTTGGCATAGTCTTAGGAAAAAAATAAGGTGCAACTTCAAATCCATAAACCCTAATAACAATACAATCCCCAAACATGTACCAATCCCCCCAATTATGATTTATCCTTGCTTCATGACCCATATCTTTTGGTCAGAGAAATCTTAATATCTTTGGGGAGAGGTTGTAGTCATATTTGTGGCCTAGCATCTTGTATAGTGGTTTGACAAAATATTCCTCAAAATATAGGTAGTGGGACCTCCCACATCTGTTGTCCCACACAGATGTCCACATTTGTACAAGCCTTGAATTTCCATCATTATCTAAGTTTTATTCTTAATTCCTCACCCCATATCCCCATCACTTGTCATTCGTATAATATCATGTGCATGAAAAGAGAATAGTGATTTAAATTAATGGCTTCACTATCATTCTTGATGATATTGAGGGCATTATTGATGGCCTCTAATAAATACTCTGTATAATCATAGGGTTGGGAATTATGGCTCTGGATGTTTGTGGCTGAAACCATGGGATAAATTGTCATATTCTCAGGAACATCAATTCCCAGTACTTGACCAGCTAAGTAATAAGTGTATTGAAAGTATTCTTCAAACAAAGCCATAAAGAATGGGGGCTTATCTTCACTAGGGAACCTCATAGTTTGGTTACCCGCACCTTTAACCCTATGTAGATGCAATTTACACCTCTTGTAACTTGTGTCCATGGTGCGGTATTCCTCCAACAAGTCTCTGATTCATAATTTTATTTTCAAGGAAGTGTCTAGCTAAAAAATCATGGAAATATAATTTGGCTTTATGGCCATGAACTGTGACCCATCAGGCAAATGGATTTCTCTCATCTTCGGATTGTAATTCTTTGCCAAAACCTTGATTAAATCTACATTCATAGACTTTTTGCCGAAATCACATATTTTTAAAAAATATAATGATTTAAACTTAAAAAAGGTTCCATTGAAAGGATTTTAATTGAAGAGGGTTTGATCAAAACCCTTAAATCAAACCCCCTTGGATATAAACTCGCTAGTTTTAAACTATACCTATAATGGAGTCTCCTCTACACCTATCAAAATCCTGATAAAAATCCACTTTTGATTTACTTTTTGGGGGATCAAATGAATTCATTTAAATTTTATCTTTTGTAAGCATGTAGTCCTTATTATAAGCTTCCCAAAAAGTATAATTTTAAATATATTTAATTTGATTATCATATTTATTTTTTATTTCTTGTGAATGTAGATTTTCAATGAACATCAAGGTCTTTGTTTCACACATATAGAAAAAATAGGAAAAGAGAGAAAAAAAATTCTAAAAAATACATGTCCACTAGATATTTATGTCCTTATATGAACCAAAAAAAAATGAGTTCATTCAAATGCATACAAAAAAAGTTATGCAATTGAAAGTATAATATATCCAAATTATAATTACTCCAACTTAGAAAATTAATTAAAAAATATGTATGCAACAAAAAAATATGAAAAAATGTCCATGCCTTAGATATTGGTGTGAAAAAATTGTATTTAAAAAATTAGAATTGTATTCTTTCTAGAAAAAAAGTTATGCAGCTGAAAGTAAACATCACTTTTTGAAAATGTTGTTTAGTAAAAAAACAAGTTAATAAAAATTACATAAAAGGATTCATAATTTTTTTTTTTTTAAAACTATAATTAGAATCTACACATGAAATCTCACAAATCACTAGTTTTTTTCATCTTCAAATTCTTAATTGTTTAGCTTCTATAGGTATAAGAAAGTGAAGATCTGGGGAAAAATGTTGATTCCAATGTCAAGTTTGGCCAAAAAGTGTAACCCATTATTGTGGGATCACCCTACAAGTTTACCCAAATTCAAATTCCACGGGTTTGACACTGGGCTATGCCAAAATTTCTTCCTATAATGATAAATAAAGAGGTTGTAACCCCTACATGGAGTCCATACATCTCCCAGATTTTTCTATTTATCTTCTAATGTCACACACGATGGGTTAAGTTGTGTTATTCTTCTAGATTTTGGCCCAGACCTAGGACACTGATCGATTAAGTCTTGATTCAATTGCCGAGCTTAAGTTTTCTATCTTTTTTCTTTTTTTTTGTCTGGGGTTTTTTCCATCTCAACCCTACTCATGCAATGCTTTCATCTACTTACTGAGAAATTACTTTGAGATGAATCTAGACCACTTACTTGGATAAATGCTGCAAATTTCTAGCTTCCTATCTCCATCCAAGTTGGTTCCCCAAATCCTTAAATTACAATTCATAGTGATTTCAACTCTTTGAGGCCGTATTTATCAAATTTTAGGACACTTGATCATGCCACCTTTATGATCAAGTTCTTCATTAATAGTGGTAGTCTCATCAATATTTTCGTTAGTCACATCGATCAGACTAATCATCATTTCATAACTGTTGAAGAGACTTTTAATTAAAATGCTCATTGTTTCTTTGATATGTTGGTATGGCAGTTTTTTTCCCTTCCCTTTTATTGTTTACCGCACTACCGCCTTGCTCAAGGCTTCTTGCTACGAGGTTGTGGTGTATATCGGTCTACCACATATGTTGCTCACCTTCCCAGAGGTATATCAATGTATGCTTTTGATCATTACTTGAAGAGTGTCGATGCGACAATCTTATTTGTCTTACTGATATCTCAATGTCTCTTCGACATTAGATATTATGTTCCTCCAATGTTGGTTGCCAGTGTCGATGATACAAGTTAATGTCTCTTGCTGATATGCCACTATCTCATCAATAATTACTTCATTATATCCAAGAGTTGTGTTTTGCCGAGAACTTGTAGATATACCTTGTCGATGTGACATAAGTGATACTCTCCTCAATATGCTTGTATCTTTTTGACATTTCACTATTTTACATTGTCGATGAGACATATAAATAAGTCTCTTGGACATAGGGGTGTCTCATCTACATTTTTGATTTGTGCTTTGTGCTAATGTCAAGGAGACTTTGGAGGGACTCTCATTGACATGGTGTTGTCTTGGCAATATGCTATGAACAATCATAGGAGTATTTCAAAGGAGGAATACACTTTGATGTTGTGATCAAGGGTTTTATTTTGAAGCTCACATGAGGGATTTTATTAAATTTAAGTTATTATGACATGAATTCTATGCATATGGTGTATGTAAGAGATGAGTGAAAATGGAAGTATGCAAAAATAATTAGGATGGAATTTTGGTTACAAAACAATCCATGTTTAAAAAAGGATGATTCTTATGGCCTAAAATTTGAAATGATCCATTAATATTATTTGTGTTGATACAAATTACCTATTGCAATGTCCTTAAATTGTTCAATCTTTGGTATGAATTGTTGGCAGAAAAAATTAGGATTACTTGGATGCTTCTTCCATTCATTTTGTATCAACATATGTTCGTGAAGACATAAAATTTAATAGTTCAATCAGGTAGAGATTTTATGATTTTTAAATGAAGAGTAAGGTACATTTTTATTTTTGCTACATTACATTCATGTGCATAAACAAAATCAGAAGATTACATTACTAGATTGCACTTATACAAATGCATATAATATAGGAAAGATTACACAATCCTTTCAAAAATAGTCTTTATTGATAATGTAAATGTATGTTGTTCCACACAAGCCGTGGAACTGACTATTTGAATGCATATAATCAAAAAACTATAAATTTATAGATACAAAAGAGAAAAATGTACATAAAGAGAAATGGGACCCTTCATTTCCTCAATGACGAATCCCGGTTGCTTTGTTCTGCATCATCTTCAATCTTCCCGCTTATCTAAGCCTCCAAGTTGATGTCTTCCTTGTTGCTCCTAGGTTTCCTGCATTTGAGTGAGAAGAGTGTTTTTAGAGCAATGAAGGATCACCAGGCAAAATATGTGCATACATCTATAAACATGAAATTTGATCATCATGTGCATTTAAATAACTTGCATACCATAGATGTCCAGAAAAACAAGATAGTTATCAAACATATCTATCATATGCTCGGTTTTATCTAACATGTTTTATCATTGTGCAGGTATAGATAAAATTAGGTTGTTGTTTTGTTTATCTAGTTACAACATGTGGGGTGAAATGTGGCTCCCACATGGGTTGAGCCCAGCCTGTTTCCCTATTGTTTCATTTGAGAAGGATAATCACAAGTAAACCATCCATGAAGCATTAAAGATCAATCTTTGTAAGGATAGTGGAGTATGTTCATAAGGGGTAATCTCCTTATTGATAAAGATTTATCCTTATTAATAAGAACATTCCACTATCAACATAGCCATGATTCTGACAAAATTGATCATCAAGGATTCCAAGATAGTTTTCATTAATAGTCTGGTTAAAAGTAAGCAGCCCCAAGCATGATAATAGTCACAAGAATTGAGCATGAGGAGCGGTCATGTAGATTAAAAGCTTACACAATAGTAATCACTTGCAAAGACAGAGACAACATGTTTCCACATGACAAATTAAATCAAATGCATGAAAGGTACAATGATGAAGTCCATAATAGTGAATGTTGCTTAAGAGGGATTGAAGGACAACATTTTGTATCAAGAAGAACAAGGTAACCTCAAACTCTATTGTACCTGAGTATGATAGTACCTAAGCTTTTGGTGTTTCTATATGGAACCTATAGCGGAAAAATGTAGTTTCCATCTGAAGGAACCATCTTCGGAGCTCTTCCCTAAAATAAGGGTTGAAAACATTAGAAGAAAAGAACTACAATAAATCTAAAGTAACAATTTGTATCAAGACAAATTTCAGAAAGTATAATTAAAAAGACAAATCCTTACAATTGGACCTCAAATTGGACCAAACAGATTTATGATTTTATCTTTAGAATGTAGGAACTTTCTCTGTCGGAGCTTCAGGACCTAAAATTGGATATCAAATTGGACCAATAAAATTTATGATTTTATCTTTAGAACAACCTCAAATTAGATCAGAAGATGGATAAGAAAATTTATGATTTTATCTTTAGAATGTACAAACTTTCTCTATCAAATATTAAAGATGTAAGGTTGGATCATAAACTAGATAAGCATATTTATGATTTTATCTTTAGAATGTAGGAGCTTCCTCTGTTGGATATTCAGAAATTCCTACACACAAGTTCTGCTTCGGATCGAAAACACCCGAAAGTGTTTCACACCGGCTCAAGGTACAATCCAACCTAGTTATGACACTGATAGCAATCCAATTTTTCATGAATTGTCCATACCCGAACGTTGCATCACAATCTATTCTACCTGCACATAAAAATGCCACATATTAACCCCTTCTAAATAAAACTCAAAATACCATGAAACAATCAGTCCCCTATATTAGTAAGTAGGCAGTCTATAGGGAATAGTTTGATTTTATACAAGGATGCTCATGAAAGGAATCTTCAAGTGATAGTGAGTGAATTGTTTGAGATTGCAGCTGATGGTGTAATATCCAATCTTAAAGGCAGTTAGTAAAGCAGTAAATGTGCAAGAAAATCAAATTGTACACAACAAATAATTCACAATGTTATCCTCCATAATGCCTTAAGTTTGAAGACAAAAATATCATTGTATCTTGATGAAAGTAGTGACCTTAATGGTCAATCACTAGAAACCATGATTTTAAAACATGTTATTGTGCTTATGGAGGTAGAATTTTAAGCAAGGCGGTGAGTGGTGGTTTGGAACAATGGCAAGTATGAAGGACTTGCTTTATATGCATAATATGCAATCTATCTTAAGACAACATTCTTAGAAGAGATTGAAGGTGGATTATGGAACTCAAGGGTTACCATGATAAATATTAAAGCAAAGACTAAGATCTATTTAAAAACCACTATCATGAAGATATTAAATATTTCAAATGCAAAACCCTAGCAGTTGGAGTAATGAACACAATGTGAAAGAGCACAGTGTGCTAGGGAAAACTTAGGAGATCTCCACATTATCTAATCATAGGAAAAAACATCATTTATTTATTTTTTTAAATTAAAAGAAATTATTCTAAACCCTATATAGGACACATTGATACTTGAAAAGCATCTGATTTCTTTTTTTAAATTAAAAGAAGTCATTCTAAACCCTATATAGGATACATTGATACTTCAAAATCATTTGAAGGAATTTGAGATTATGCAAACATATGTCAATTAAATACCTAGATTACAAACAGTAGCGTGAACATTGTAACCCTTGTTGATCAGAGCAAGAATTAGATAAACAACAATAAATCCTATGCCTCCTATCACGCACATCTCCTTACCATTCTCTGTCATTCTTTACTAAAACACTTCTCCATTTTGGACGGCTTTGCTTGAAAATAAGGTTTCAACAAAGGTTTTATTGTATGTTTATTAAAATGAAAACTCCATTCTGGCAGGCTATGCCTTAAAATAAGATTTCGACAAAAAATTTAGAGTATATTTATTAGAGTTTTAGAGTATTTTGGTGAGCTATATTCTTGATTCCTTAAATTATTTATTCAAATGGATTACGATTGATGTGATTTGCTGCATTTAGTGCTATAAATTGTAATGATGCCACGATTATCATACTACCATCATCTCTTATTATACCCGTTGTGGTATGGTGGAATTTTGCCCTTCCCTTCTATTGTTTACCACACTACCGCCTTGATCAAGGCTTCTTATTGTGGGGTTGCGGTGTATACCGCTCTACCGCATATGTTTCTCACCTTCCCGATGGTATAGCGATGTATGCTTTTGATCATTACGTGAAGAGTGTCAATGACACAATCTTATTTATCTTACCGATATCTCAATGTCTCATCAACATTACTTTGTTATATCCAAGAGTTGTGTTTCGCTAAGCACTTGTAGATATAGCTTATCGATGTGACATAGGGGTGTCTAAACTGGCACTAAACCCGAAGCTAAAGTCGGAGCTAAAAGTGGCGCTAAACTCGAAGCTAAACTCAAAGCCAAAGGTGGCGCTAACGGTGGTGCCACACTCAAAGCCAATATCAGCGCTAAAGGCGGCTCTAATTTGAGCACAAATTAGTGCCTAAATTAGCATCGACTTGTCCCAATTGGCGCAAATAAATGCCAAAAATAGTGCCATCCCGATAAATAGCGTCGACGTTTTCAAAAAATGGGTAAAAAATACATTAAAATAGTGGGTGGAAGCAAAAAAAGGAGCAACATATGGAGCAAATCATGGGGATTTGTTGTAGTGTACACTTCAATTACCTTACCTGCATCCTCAATAACAATAATATTGCTTCTCTCTAGAATATTACCAAACTAAATATTAGGGACAATAACATTCCCCATCAATATTCAAATATAAAATCTTAATTTCAAGTGTTGATTGAATAGCATGGGCCCATTCAAAAATAATATTTAATTTTTTTGGTATATTCTTAGAGGGAAGCAAGCCTGCATTAGGATAGAAAGCTTCATAATACATGTCTATGTTGGAATAGGTGTGTTATTCATCTCACATAATGTTACAATGTAAAATTAATATTATTTATGGTGCACCTATGGGATCTATGGATGTGTGCATCGCATGAGTTAGATATTCTTGGGCCACTTTATGTGTTGTAAGTAATATTGGGATAACTATTTAATATGAGTTTTGTACTTTGGGAAAATATTTAACAATGGGAAAAATTAGTACCAAAAATTAAATGAGGGGGGAAATGGTTTTGTAAGCTCATGGCATTAGTAGTGTGGTTTATGTAATAACACATAGTCATTTTGTACAATATTATTTATATAAAAGAAAGCACATGAGTAGTTGTTGGGGTTGGATTTTTTTTCTAAGGCTATTTTGAGCATATCTTGTAGGTTGCACATGTGAGGAGAGGAAGCATGGATTGGGATGTGTTATTGTATTTATTACATGATTCTAATTTTCTTGGTCACATGAAGTTCATGTATAGAGCTTGATGTTTCAAGGTGTTCATGGAAATTCTACAAATATATTGTAATCTTTGTTCATGAGATAATACATGAGTGTGGATGCTTTTGAAGAATACATTTTTACCTCTTGGGGTTTTCTAGGTATATCTTGTGTCATCTTGATAGTATATTTGTCTATTCTTTTACATTTAGATTTTGAATACTTGTTTGCATGATTTTCTCTATTGAGTTTATGTGGAAATAGTCATATATGGTTGCAAATTTCCTTTCATTTGGCATCAAATTTTAGTTGCTAGGTTGTGGGAGGAGACCTCTCTTCTATTTTTTAAGCCTTGATATTTTTTTTTGCATTGTTGAATCAAAGAATTTTCAAGAAAAGAATTAAGCCATTTTCAAGGTCACATATGTGTTTACAGACTTGGGTTGTTGTAGATCTAGGTTTTGATGGGGTTTTTCCTTGTGGGTTTTCTATTTGGGCTCTGCCTATGAGGGTTTTGGGATTGATAAATTATAAGATACCTCTTGGAAAAAAATTGACCTTAACATTGAGTCTATAAGGTTAAAAACCCATATTTTTATATATGAGACTCCTATGTTTGGTAACAAAAAGTTTTGGACCCTTTTGGGGGGGTCATAAAAAATATCACAAAAAATTATGTACAATATATTGTCTTATGGTTGTGCCATAAAATAGAATTGTTGTACTAGGTATATAGCAAGGGTTGTTAGAACAAAACTATTTTTATCAATAAAAAAAATATTTAAAAAATACAAGTCTATAATTAAAAAAATTAACCTACTAGGATGATGTCACTTTATGCATGGGGTAGATAAGCACGATGGCTTGGAGTGTTAGGCGTCAATCACATGGGTGATTTATTGTCTAGAGTGGAGACCCTAATCATGGTAGGTCCAACCCTTAGTTGCAGCTAGGCCACAAGGATTGAGCCCAACGCCACTTGGGCAGAGGCATCAAAGCATCGCCGACTAACTAGTAACCAACCACCAACTCACCACCACTCAACACACTAGCCACTAGTTTTTTCCTAAAGGAGTAGATTTGTTTTAAGAGGCATAACTTTCACCCCAAGAGTCAAATTTTTGACTTATTATAGTTGACAACAACTATTTATGAGCCCTATGTGTGGTATCAATGT
Source organism: Sequoiadendron giganteum (assembly GCA_007115665.2). Classification (NCBI taxonomy): domain Eukaryota; kingdom Viridiplantae; phylum Streptophyta; class Pinopsida; order Cupressales; family Cupressaceae; genus Sequoiadendron; species Sequoiadendron giganteum. The sequence goes on from CM021103.1 coordinate 265,442,746, forward strand.
TTTTTTTCTAGATTTTATTGCTTTTGACAGAAAATGCTAGTTGGGAGTTGAGTTTTCTTTTTTGAATTAGAGAGGTTATATCTTGTGCATATGGTGTTAGATTTTGGACTTCTTATAGTCAACAAAAATCTTGTTTTGAGCACCATGTAGTGGATTAGTTTTGGATATATTTTTATTGACTTGTTTATTTGTATTTCCATTTGAGTTATTTATCAGTTCCTTTAACTATGGTAACTTGTAAGTTTGTGGAAAAATTAATATGAGGTGATTTGATGTTTGAGTCATTCAAAACTTACATGAATATATTTGATTATTCTTATTTGACATGGTTACTAATGTATCATTAAATTTTTATGTTACATTGTAAGATGTATGAGTTGTGTAGTGTTATAGGCTATCTATACTTATAGGTTGCATATATAACTTACATGTGGCTTGTTTGTACCCATAAATATTTTAGTGTGGATCTATATTCTGATTTGTGGCTTGATTTAGTCACATATTTCATTGGCTTTATTATCATTATGAGGTGGAGATATGGTATTACATAGTATAGGTGTGTTGTGGGACCTATACTTGTTGACTATTGTTGGAATATGAAGTCAATTTTTGGCAGTTTTGTACTCTCTATTTTTGGGCATTTTTCCAAATGTTTGACATGTAGTTGTATGAGTCACACTTTCTATTTCTAGAAAGTTGTGTTCGACAAGGACTCTACAACTCAAATTTCTTATACTCTATTGAAGTCATGTTTTCTGTAACTTTTAAGAAGATTGTTGTAATTGTGAATTTCCTGAGAAATAAAATACGAAAGATCTTTGCCTGTGGTTCTTTCCTAGTATAATTTTACCAAGTTTTCCATGTAAATACTGTGTTAATTTTATTTTGCTTATTGTTTTTCTCTATTTTCTACACTATAAATTTTCTTATAGTTGGTATTAGAGCTAGGTTGTTTGTGCAAAAGTTGTGTTTTTTGAGAAGTAAACAATGACAAGAAGCACAGTTATGAGATTTGAGGTGCAAAAGTTCGATGGTTCTAATTTTTCTCTATGGAAGTTGAATATTCAAGCTTCATTGGTGAAGGATGGATGCTCCCTAGCTCTCGAAGGGGTAGCATAAAAACCTACAACTATGAGTGATGCGAATTGGAATGAAAAGGATTGCATGGCTAGAGAAATAATCCAATAATATATATCATATTCACTTCTATTCAATGTTACAGAGGAGAAAATTGCACATGACTTATGGACTAAGCTCAAAAAGCTATATGAGACGAAGTCATTGGAAAATAAAATTTTGTTACATAGGTAGTTGTATAATTTGAGAATGTGTGACAATTCATCTATCATAGATCATCTGAATGATTTCAACACACTGAAAAGAAAGTTGGCTTTAGTGGGGGTGAAAATTGAAGAAGAGGATAAGGCAACAATTTTATTATGCTTGTTACCTGAAACTTAAGATCAGCTGGTTATGGCTCTTAGTAACTTAGCTCTGAGTGGGAAATTGGTCTTTGAAGATGTGGTGGCCATTGTAATTTTTGAAGATTCTAGGTGGAAGACATCTCACAAATCATCTTCTAATGAAGCCCTAGTTGTCTCAAGGTAATAAAGGGTGTGATGGTTGTGTTGAAGGGAAAATGTAGGCAATCTCTATAGGTTGGTTGGGATAACTAGTAGTGAAGAAGTTGTAGTTGCATTTGATGAAGTAATAGACTCAAATGTAGGCAATCTCTATAGGTTGGTTGGGATAACTAGTAGTGAAGAAGTTGTAGTTGCATTTGATGAAGTAATAGACTCGGTATCAACCTGGCATCAATGGCTAAGTCATATGAGTGAATGTGGTCTCAAGGTACTACTAGATATAAATCTTCTCCAAGGTGCCAAATGTAAAGATTTAAATTTTTGTGAACATTGTTTGTTTGGAAAACAAAATAGACTGAGTTTTTCTAGAAGTACTACAAAAAGTAAAGATGTGTTAGAATTAATTCATTCAGATACTTGGGAAGCTCCTATTACATCTATCAGGAGTTTGTCATATTTTGTTTCATTTATAGATGATTATTCTCATAAGGTGTGGATTTATCTTCTCAAGAAGAAGTCTAAAGTGTTTTCTTATTTTAAAAAATTTAAAGCTTTGGTAGAGAATCAGAAGGGTAAGACTATAAAAGTTTTGAGAACAGATAACAAAGGAGAATTTTGTTTAGGAAATTTTAACTAATTTTGTAGTGAGTTTGGTATTGCAAGGCAATTGACGGTTGCTAGGACACCACAACAAAATAGTGTTGCTGAACACATGAACCGTATAATTATGGAGCGAGCTAGATGCATGTTGAGCATTGTTGGTTTAGAGAATTTTTTTTGGGCAGGAGCTATTTCTACAACTAGTTTCTTGATCAATAGATCACCCACTACATCTCTTCATAATAAAATCCCTAAAGAAATATGGATAGGTAAACCTATTGATTATTCTTTTTTTGTGTATTTGGTTCTGATGCTTATTCTCACATTCCTAAAGAGAATAGGAATAAGTTGGACGTGAAGTCAACAAAGTGTATTTTTCTTGGCTATGTAGAAGGTACAAAGGGGTATATATTGTGGGATACTACTTCCCACAAGGTTATAGTTAGCTGATATGTTTATTTTAATGAAAATCAATGCAAAGAGGTAAAGAAAAAAAAGTACAAAAGTTATTCCAAATGAGGTGGAAAGTTATGATGATAATATTCAGGTACCAGATGAAAACCAAATATTCCATAGGGTGATATTTTACCCCTTGTAAGGAGGTCCACTAGAGTGTCTAAAGCACCTAAAAGATACTCTCCTACTTGTAATTTTGCTTATGCATTACTAACTGATGTTGGTGAACCTAGTTCATATCAAGAAGCTTGTGAATCTGAATGTGCAAGCAAGTGGAGAGTTTCCATGGAAGAGGAGATGGAATATATTCATAAGAACAAGACATGGCAACTTGTACCATTGCTTAAGGGGTGAAAATCTATTGGAAACAAGTGGGTCTTCAAATTGAAAAGGGACATAAATGATAATTTGGAGAGGCATATAGCCCAGATGGTGGCAAATGATTATGCACAAAATATGGTATTGATTTTGATGACATTTTTTCACTTGTTGTATGGTTAAGTACTATTAAAGTTATTTTAGCTATAGTTGCTATTTTTGATTTCGAGTTAGAATAGTTAGATGTAAAAACAACCTTCTTGCATGGTGATTTCTTAAAGGAGATTTATATGCAACAACTAGAAGGTTTTGAGGAAAGAGACAAGGAGAATCTTGTTTGTAGGCTAATAAAATCGCATAGGTATGGTTTAAACCAGGCACCAAGGTGTTGGTACAAGTAGTTTGATTCCTTCATGATGAGTTTGGGTTTTAGCAAATGTGATGGCTAACATTGTGCCTATTTTCATAGGTATGATGATGACAATTTTATTATTCTACTTCTGCATGTTGATGATATGTTGCTAACAGGCCCCAACATGAATAAAATCATCCATTTGAAAGCTCAACTTGCTAGGGAGTTTGAGATGAAGGACTTAGGAAGAGAAAATCAGATTCTTGGTATGAGAATACATAGAGACAAAAATAATAGGAAAATATGGTTGTCATAGAAAAATTATGTGGAGAAGGTTTTGCAATGCTTCAATATGCAGAATGCACAACCAATTAGTACTCCATTTCCTATTCATATCAAATTGTCTTTAGAACAGTGTCTTAGCACATAAGCAAAGAAGACACAAATGCCTCGTGTATCATACTCATCGACAATTGGTAGTCTTATGTTTTCCATGATGTGCACCAAACTAGACATTACGCAATCAATGGGAGTAGTCAGTCGTTACATGGAAAATATGGGTTCTGAGCATTGGACAGTTGTGAAGTGGATTCTTAGGTATTTGAGAGGCACTTCTGATGTTGCTATTTGTTATAGTGGGAGTAGTCTTCAGGTTAATGGGTATGTGGATGTAGATTTTGGTGGAGATATAGATAAGGTAAAATCCACTATAGGTTATATTTTCTCCTTAGTTGGAGGTGTTGTTAGTCGGGTATCAAAGTTACAAACAATTGTGACATTTTCTTCTATTGAAGCTGAATATTTGGTAGCAACACAAACTAGCAAGGAGGCAATCTGGGTTCATAGAATTTTGGGTGAATTGCAGGTAAATCAAGAAAACATGGTGTTGTATAGTGATAGCCAAAGTGCTTTACACTTAGCACGAAACTCAAATATCATACCAAAAAAAAGCATATTGATATTCAATATCACTTTGTACATGAGGTGGTGAAAGGAGGAAAAATATCTTTGGCCAAGATACACACTGATGTAAACCCAACAAATATTTTGATGAAGCCCATTGGTAGAGAGAAGTTCATCTAGTGCAGAACTTCTCTAGGCTTGTATGTTACTTCATGTTTGGCAACATTGGCATTGGTATTTTAGTATAGGGATTTATTCACAAGAGACAAATTTGACTTCAAGTGGGATATTGTTGGAATATGAAGTTAATTTTTATTGTTATTCTAGTAGTGATGGATAGTCGACATAGATATCTAGCATTCATGGTACGCACCCAACGCGGCTAAAGGCCTACTATTCAACCAAAGGTTGAAGTGACGAGGATCCCAAGGGAGTCGTCATAGCCCCTTGTGCACCAAAGGTGTTTGCTGTTAGGCAACCAAGTTGAAGGCATTTTTGGTGAAGCCAATTTTTTTTGGCCAGTTTAGACTGTTTATTTTTGGTCGTTTTTCCAAATGTTTGATATGTAGTTGTATGAGTCACGCTTTCTATTTTTGGAAATTTGTGTTCAACAAGGACTCTACAACTCAAATTTATTATACTTTATTGAAGTCACATTTTTTTGTAACTTTTCAGAAGATTGTTGTAATTATGAATTTCTTAAGAAAAAAAATACGAAAGATCTTTTCTTGTAGTTTTTTCTTGGTATAATTTTACTAGGTTTTCCGTGTAAATATTGTGTTAATTTTATTATGCTTATTGTTTAAATTCTCTATTTTTTACATTGTAAATTTTCTTACAACTATATGATGCAATCATATATCAGTGGGAGTTTGATGTTGGTGCATTTGGTGGTGATCATGGTGTCATGGAGGATATTTATACCTTTGGGACTTCATAATGATATGATTGCTTATGTAGGTGCATTATTGGTAGTGTGGGATTGATACCTAATTTTTGTGTTGGTGTATCTTCTTGGTTTGGAGATCATGGTTTTACTTTTCCCTGTGGGAGATTGTAGTATTGTAGTTGAGCTCTTTGATTGTGCAAGAGCCATTGATACTATTTAGGAGATGGTTATCATGATGTCATGGACAGTTTTCTTACATGATTTAATGGGAGCTTTTGACAATAATATTTTCATGGTGTTATATCTTCTTGGTTTAGAGAATGTGGTTTTAATTTACCCTTCGGTAGCTCTTGATCTTCAGTTATTTGATTGCATTGGCTCCATGTATGATATTTAATTAGGATATTTTTATCATGATGTCATATGTAGCTTGATATCATGGTTAAATGGAAGCTTTTTGTAATGACGTGGATTCATAATTTGATGATGGATGATCTTATGTAGTGGTTGTTGGTGTCATGGATGGGCTCTTGGATCCTATTTCTTACATGTAGTGAGAGTTCATTAAAATATTTGGTTCTATTGACAAGAGATGGTTATCTTCATGTGATTTGGAAATGTTGACATCTTAGTACCATGTAGGACTCTTGAAGTCTTTGGTTGAGGTTTTGACTATGTTTTTTTAGTTTCACAAATCCTTGTTTACATGATTATTTTTATTGTGCCATGGTGTAATCTTGATCACCAATTGGAGTTTTGGCATGATACAAGTACTCTTTAGAGAAAATATGTTCACTTGGGATAATTAATCTTCTTTTGAGGAGATGCAGATTATGCCATTACGAAGAGTTCCTGATTCTTGAAATTGGAGTTATTTGGAAATGATTTGGGATAATATAATTGATGAGTAGTATGATCATTTTACTTGCAAGATTCTAGTTATTATAGTGTTTCATTAGACTTTAGTTGGTATGAGATAATCTATCATACACCTATTTTAGATTTGGGTGAGGCTTGGAAATATATTATTTTGGAGATCATGTGTTGAGATGGTTACTCTTTGATGAGGTTTTAGTATGAAAATTGAGGAGCCTATACTTGGATTGGACGTGAGCTCAAAATGGACCCATAAAGGAGATTTTTTTTGGATTGATTAATGATGACTTGGTTATCCTAGAGGAGCACTCTCATTCCCCACTCTTGGTCCTCTCGATAAGGAATCATTTGAAAGGTATTGCCCACCTTTTTTCAAATGCTTTTTATTCCAATTTTTTTCTCATTGGAATGAGTCTTGAGATATGATCTTGGTTCTATAAGGCTTATTTGATGATTATTAGGCATGATTTGCTTGTTCCTTTATCTTCTCATGGAAATGAGATTTTAGCTTATTTGAGGAGAGTAGAGGATGTTTTGGGCTTATCCCTTGGTTTGGGAATGGATTATTTGGTTTGATCTTCCTTTTGTTTGAGAGGCTTACATCTTGGTAATGGTTATATGTGGATAGTTATTTTCTCTTTAGGGATTTATGAAGGAGATAATACTTATCATAGCTAGATCATTAACATGTGTGTGTAGAAGGATATGCTGCATGTTTTGATTGGTAGGTTCTCTCTTTGGTTTTGTTCTTCTTCTTGGATGTTCGTGTTTACATGACATTAGATTTGAGGTTTGTGAGGAGATATGAAAATCACTATGTGCTTATGTGGTGTTACTATTCTTCATTGTTTCTTTGGTGAAAAAATGGAGGCTCCTTGATCTCTTTCTTTTGTTGAGTGTGGATAACATAGGAGAGTTATGGAGACTAGTGATAATATTTGTATTACAACACATTTGTTTGTAGGTTTTACATATATTTGTGGATGTTTTTTTGTAGTACACGATACAAGATACACCTTTTATGTGATGTTATTGGTGGATCTTAGTATGTCTTGATCAATTTCAGATTTGGCATTACCTATATAGTGAGAATTCCTAGAAGTGTATATTCTTAATGGACAATTTTTACATATGGAGCTTGTGATTCCATTTTATGGGTTGGATATGTTGATGACATGGTTTACCTGTTATGATGAGTATACCTTGGGCTACCTATTACAATTTAATAGGATATTAATGTATATTTGTTTCCATTGGATTCAGTGTTTGTGTTTAGATATTAGTTTGAGGTAGGACCTATGCTTCTATGTGATAGTTAGTATGACATCTCTTTGGATGGGATATTATATTTTGTGCATTGACATGATGGAGGATGATAGGATTCATGTTTGAGATGGTGATCACCTTGATTATTGTTGCAAGTATCTTGATGGTGAACATGGAGCACTTAGATTTCTTTATGGTACTTGTTAGATATAAGGATTATCCCTATTAGAACCAAAATTTTCATAAAAAATTCTAAGGGGTTTTACCCATTTGATAGCACTATTTTGCTATCTTCTTCATGAAATAATTCATTTTACCCCCATCCATAATGTTAAAATTCCTTTTATCGCCATTGTTTACCCTTCATATCCTTCACCGCTTTACCGCGGCCTTTTGCAAAGTGGCTCACGGTATCACGATTAGCAATAGTCATGTAACCCTTACCGTTGCACCGCGGATAGTCATCATGAAGACCACAGTAGGGCGATGGAAGGTCAGCGTAGTGGTCAACATAGTTCACCACCGACATTCAGAATGGAAACTGCGATGGCACAGTAATTAGTCACTGTGACAGTAAATGTAGTTACTGTAGAGCCATAGGGTAAGGAAATACAGATTACGGTAGCGTGGTGAACAATGCAGTAAGCGGCAAGGTGGCAGTTAAGATAATTCATCGCAATACCGATGATGGTAGAAATGGAGACTATAGTAGCACGGTAGACAATGAAGATAACGGTGAGGAGCACTCACCGCTATACCACGGACGATCAAAATGAAGACCATGGTAGAGCAGTGGAAGGGACACAGATAGTGAGGAGTCGATCACCGCAATACCACAGGAGGCAAAAGTAAAGACTACAGTAGAATGGTAAATGTAAGGCAGCTTCACAAAAATAAATGAAAGGAAATATTAAGCAACGGGCAAAGTAATAAAATAAGAAGACATGCAGACTACAGTTTAAAATATTTGATTTTCCGATAAGGCAATTTAATTAAATATTTTAATTTATGTCAATGAATGTGAAGTAGTTGTAACGGGAAAGTGAAGGGTCGCAACCCTTGGTATGTAACGTATAAATAATTTGAAAAATCAGTTAGAGGAGGAGGTCAATCATAGTAGTAGGTAGATTTTTACAGAAAATGAAGACTGGGAATGTAAACAATGACAAACCTTTCTTGAAGCATAAGTAATGGAGATAATGTTTTAAACTGGTGAATTTCTTTCTAGTGTTCAGTTGTAGTGATGTATTAATTAATATTCTTTATCTGGTTGTCTCCAATTTGATGTCCTTTATCATTTAAATCAGTATATCAAGTATATTTATGATTTGTCAAAATGTATTCCCATTTTGTGTGATTTAATTAACTGGTGTCTGCAAGTCAGAATTAAACTCTTTTAAATAAGTCACAGTGATTTAAGGATTTCTTTTGGATGGTTAAAGAAGAACTAGGTGAAGACACATTCCAACACAATTTATGCAAGTCATAAATTAAAGAAGTTTTATGCCAGTCATAGAGTCTCATTTTTTAAAGTGCCTAACAACTAGAATTAAGCCAAGGAGGAAAACATATATCATTCTTAATTTTTGACTCCATTGCCCATGTGGATAGAAGGAACTAGTCTATCACAACCCAGAGAAAAAATTTCATATAAAACAACATATTCAAATCCTTTCTTTTGTGCAGTAGGAGTAGGTGTAGTGATTTTATCTATCCACTTCCATTTTCCATTGTGGATAGATTGCTCAAGTAGGGAAATATATTTCAAACATGCATCATTCACATAGGTGCACCCACCTAGGTTTAACAGAGCCTAAAGAGCAGAAGGTTCAATTGTATTAATTGGCCTTGTACGTTGGCCAAAAATGTTGTGAGAGCTTGGCAACCTCTCATGGTTAAAACCTTCATTTTTTAGACCTAACAGTTTGGCGACTCCGCAGGGGACATACTTAGAAAAAAATTTTCAGCCTATCCATTTATAGAGTCAACAAAGTTTCAGAATTTGTCTTCAACAAAGAGATTGAGAATTGTGTCATTTGCACTCCCCATTCGAGTTACACACCTAACAATTTGGCAAGTCATAAAAATTGTCACATTGTGCATTCACTCGATTTTATAGGGGATTCCACTGGGGCAAAACTAAACAATATCAAAATCCATTGCATTTTCCTACTTTTGGGAAAAGTAGGTGGTGACTCTGTTTCAATTTGATAAATAATGCATAGATATTATGGAACAGTAAAACTTTGTCAATTTTCTTGTCAAGATGGCAGAAGATGTGTGGAGGCAGCAATCAATAAGAGAGTTGAAGGAATTAAAACAACAAAGGCTATAATTGGACCAACAAATGATATGATTGAATCAAGGATTGCTACAATTGGGAGTTAAACGTGTCTTAGATACATCTGAATACAAAAATGCCAGTAGATCTTGGACACCACAAGTGTCGCATAATACAACTCAGAACTTCAGCAATGAAGGTAATGCATTCTATTCACAACAAAACATTTATGCATCTCAATCATCACATCAAATGAATATTTATCCTGTCCCTCCTGGACAAAGATTTGTAATCCATCAGGATCAGCAACACAATCCCTATCCTGAGCATTGTACATATCAGTACCAAATTCCATATAAAAATGTGCAACACAATGTCATCTCTCATGGAAGTGTAAATCAAAATCTACAACAAGGTATATGTCAACATCAATATTCTGTGAAGCAAAATGGTGAGTATCTTTATATTCAAGAAAGAAAGAAAAGTCTTTTTGATGCCTATCTTAATATTAGGAGATATAAAGGGGAATCTAGGTATTCTTTGTTCAAAAGAATGATGAATATTTGTAGGAAAATACCTGTTAGTTTCCCACCTAGTAAGTGTGAAGTCATTGAGCAGTTCATGAAAGTATATGAGCTTAATTCTATTTATTGGTCTGAATCATGGGTACCAGTTGCTTATAGTCAAATATATGAATGGACTGACATGGTATATAAGAAAAATTATGAGGACACTATCAAATATGAAGACAATAGTGAGATGACTAGTGAATATAAAGATGAATTTGCTAAGGACCAATCTTTCACTTTGGGAGATGATTGCAGCATTAATGATATTGTTGGGGACACACCATCTGGGGAGTATATCAACAATGATTTAGATGATATGGAGGGACAACCACATTGTGATTCATATTGTGAAGAACTTGTGAATTTTGATCTACAACGGGGTGATTCTTGCAGTTCTTTATGGAGATCAAGAAGAGGAAGAAATAGTAGAAGATATGGAAGTAGAGACATGTTCACTCAACAATGAGTAGGTTTCAGATTTGTTAACTCTTGAATACCAGAAATGTGCACACAAAGATGCTTCTAAAGTTTTGGGTCCAACCTATATTTACTTTGATAGTGAGAATACTGAGTGTATTGCTTCATATGACTCCATGTGCATTTCCCAAAATGATGAAGAGATCTTTGAAGCTCATCAAGAATTTGTATATGTCTAAGAAGACGATGACTGCATGGATCAAAAGTATATGTCATTACCAACTGGTGATAGCAAAGAAATGGAAAGTATTTCTGATTTGATTATTTCAGAAGATGTTGATGAGACATAATTTTTAGATTTCCAAGAGAAGCATTCATATTTTCAAATCCCAGTAAAACTGCCTGATCATTTAGCAATACTTAATAATGATAAAAATAGTGAAAGCACCATTGAATCTGGATACACTTTGTATGATGAAGGTGACAAATATTTATCATATGATGAACTATAGAGTGGTGAAAGGAATATGAGTCAGGTTGAACACAATAATTTTTTGAAAATTTTCAATGATAGTGCATGTAGCAGGACAGATGGAACGAACAGTATCAAAAGGAACCTGATGAGATCAAATCAGAATAAAGTCTATGATAGACGAAAGTATAGGCTCTTCTTTTGGGTGGCCTTGGGCCATCATTTATGGTTTGAATTTTAGACAATAGCAGATACAGAGGATTAAGGATTGCCCGTGCATGGACAATTCTTAACAAACCTCTTTAAACATTATTTCTCCATGCACAGTAGTTTAGGAATTTAAAAGGCGCTGGGACTTTCCAGTACATGGACAATCCCAAAGTTCCTTCATTGAAAACATTGTTTTCTTTCCATGTACAGTATTGTAGGATCACTCCCATTTTCCATCTTCATCTTTTCATTTCCTCCATTTTCCATCTCCTCCATTTTTCACATCCTTTGATATCTTGGTCTGCTCTCCCAATGATATTCCAGATTCTTGAAGTGATTGGAAAATCACTCATCCCCAATAGGAGCCACTGTTAGAACCAAAATTTTCATAAAAACTTCTAAGGGGTTTTACCCATTTGATCCCACTATTTTGCTATCTTCTTCAAGAAATAATTCATTTTACCCCCATCCATAATGTTAAAATACCTTTTATCGCCATTGTTTACCCTTCATAGCCTTCACCGCTTTACCGTGGCCTTTTGGAAAGTGGCTCACGGTATCACAGTTAGCAACAATTATGTAACCCTTATCGTTGCACCGCAGAAAGTCATCACGAAGACCGCGGTAGGGCGGTGGAAGGTTAGCATAGTGGTCAACACAGCTCACCGCGCAACCGCTGGTAGTCATAATGGAAACCGCGGTGGTGTAGTAGACAGTAAATGTAGTTACCTCGGAGTCGTAGGGTAAGGAAATACAGATCACAGCAGTGCGGTGAATGATGCAGTAAGTGGCGAGGTGGCGGTTAAGAGAATTCACCATAGTACCGTCGGTGGTAGAAAGGGAGACCGCGATAGCGTGATAGACAATGAAGATAATAGTGAGGAGCAGTCACCGCTATACCGCATACAGTCAAAACGAAGACCACGGTAGAGCAGTGGAAGGGATATAGACAGTAAGGAACCGGTCACCGCAATACTGCGGGACGCAAAAGTAAAGACCTCAGTAGAGCATTAAACGTAAGGCAAATTCATAGAAATAAATGAAAGGAAATATTAAGCAATGGGCAAAGTAATAAAATAAGAAGACATGCAGACTATAGTTTAAAATATTTGATTTGTCGATAAGACAATTTAATTAAATATTTTAATTTATGTCAATGAATGTGAAGTAGTTGTAACGGGAAAGTGAAGGGTTGCAACCCTTGGTATGTAATGTATAAATAATTTGAAAAATTAGTTAGAGGAGTAGGTTAGTCGTAGTAGTAGGTAGATTTTTATAGAAAATGAAGACTGTGAATGTAAACAATGACAGACCTTTCTTGAAGCATAAGTAATGGAGATAATGTTTTAAACTAGTGAATTTATTTCTAGTGTTCAGTTGTTGTGATGTATTAATTCATACTCTTTATTTGGTTGTCTCCAATTTGATGTCTTTTATCATTTAAATCAGTACATCAAGTATATTTCTGATTTGTCAAAATGTATTCCCATTTTGTGTGATTTAATTAACTAGTGTCTACAAGTCAGAATTAAACTCTTTTAAATAAGTCACAGTGATTTAAGGATTTCTTTTGGATGGTTAAAGAAGAACCAGGTGAAGACACATTCCAACACAATTTATGCAAGTCATAAATTAATGAAGTTTTATGCCAGTCATAGAGTCTCATTTTTTAAAGTGCCTAACAACTAGAATTAAGCCAAGGAGGAAAACATATATCATTCTTAATTTTTGACTCCATTGCTCATGTGGATAGAAGGAACTGATCTATCACAACCCAGAGAACAAATTTCATATAAAACAACATATTCAAATCCTTTCTTTTGTGCAATAGGAGTAGGTGTAGTGATTTTATCTATCCACTCCCATTTGCCATTGTGGATAGATTGCTCAAGCAGGGAAATATATTTCAAACATGCATCATTCACATAGGTGCACCCACCTAGGTTTAGCAGAGCCTAAAGAGCAAAAGGTTCAATTGTATTAATTGGCCTTGTATGTTGGCCAAAATTGATGTGAGAGCTTGGCAACCTCTCGTGGTTAAAACCTACATTTTTGAGACCTAACAATTTGGCGACTCCACTGCGGAAATACTTAGAAATTATTTTTCAGCCTATCCATTTATAGAGTCAACAAAGTTTCAGAATTTGTCTTCAACAAAGAGATTGAGAATTGTGTCCATTGCACTCCCCATTCGAGTTACACACCTAACAGTTTGGCGAGTCATAAAAGTTTTCACATTGTGCATTCACTTGAGTTTATAGGGGATTCCGCTGGGGCAAACCTAAACAATATTAAAATCCATTGCATTTTCCTACTTTTGGGAAAAGTAGGTGGTGACTCTGTTTCAATTTGATAAATAATGCATAGATATTATGGAACAGTAAAACTTTGTCAATTTTCTTGTCAAGATGGTAGAGGAAGTGTGGAGGCAATAGTCAATAAGAGAGTTGAAGGAATTGAAACAACAAAGGCTACAATTGAACCACAAATCCTACGATTGAATCAAGGATTGCTACAATTGGGAGTTAAACGTGTCTCAGATACATATGAATACACAAATTCCAGTGGATCCTGGACACCACAAGTGCCGCATAATACAACTGAGAACTTCGGCAATGAAGGTAATGCATTCTATTCACAACAAAACATTTATGCATCCCAGTCATCACATCAAATGAATATTTATCCTATCCCTCTTGGACAAAGATTTGTAATCCATCAGGATCAACAACACAATCCCTATCCTGATCATTGTACATATCAGTACCAAATTCCATATCAAAATGTGCAACACAATGCCATCTCTCATGGAAGTGTAAATCAAAATCTACAGCAAGGTATATGTCAGAATCAACAATCTGTGAAGAAAAATGGTGTGTATCTTTATATTCAAGAAAGAAAGAAAAGTCTTTTGGATGCCTTTCTTAATATTAGGAGATATAAAGGGGAATCTAGGTATTCTTTGTTCAGAAGAATGATGGATATTTGTAGGTAAATACCTGTTAGTTTCCCACCTAGTAAGTGTGAAATCATTGAGCAGATCATGAAAGTATATGAGCCCAATTCTATTTATTGGCCTGAATCATGGGTACTAGTTGCTTGTAGTCAAATATATGAATGGACTCACATGGTAGATAAGAAAAATTATGAGGACACTATCAGATATGAAGACAATAGTGAGATGACTGGTGAATATGAAGATGAATTTGTTGAGGACCAATCTTCCACTTTGGGAGATGATTGCAGCATTAATGATATTGTCGGGGACACACCATCTGGGGAGTATATCAACAATGATTTAGATGATATGGAGGGACAACCATATCGGGATTCAGATTATGAAGAACTTGTGAATTTTGATCTACAACAGGGCGATTCTTGCAGTTTTTTATGGAGATCAAGAAGAGGAAGAAATAGTAGAAGATATGGAAGTAGAGACATGTTCACTCAACAGTGAGAAGGTTTTAGATTTGTTAACTCTTGAATACCAGAAATGTGCACACAAAGATGCTTCTAAAGTTTTGGGTCCAACCTATATTTTCTTTGATAGTGAGAATATTGAGTGTACTGATTCATATGACTCCATGTGCATTTCTCAAAATGATGAAGAGATCTTTGAAGTTGATCGAGAATTCGTATATGTCCAAGAAGAGGATGACTATATGGATCAAAACTATATGTCATTGCCAGCTGGTGATAGGAAAGAAATGGAAAGTATTTCTGATTTGATTGTTTCAGAAGATGTTGATGAGACAAAAAAAATAGATTTCCAAGAGAAGCATTCAGATTTTCAAATCCCAGTACAACTGCCTGATCATTTAGCAATACTTAATAATGATAAAAATAGTGAAAGCACCATTGAATCTGGATACACTTTGTATTATGAAGGTGACAAATATTTATCATATGATGAACTACAGAGTGGTGAAAGGAATATGAGTCAGGTTGAACACAATGATTTTTTGAAAATTTTCAATGACAGTGCATGCATCAGGACAGATGGAATGAACAGTTTCAAAAGGAACTTGATGAGCTCAAATCAGAATAAAGTCTATGACAGAGGAAAGTATAGGCTCTTCTTTTGGGTGGCCTTGGGCCATCATTTATGGTTTGAATTTTAGACAATATCAGATACAAAGGATTAAGGATTGCCCGTGCATGGACAATTCTTAACAAACCTCTTTAAACATTATTTTTCCATACATAGTAGTTTAGGAATTTAAAAGGGGTTAGGACTTGCCAGTACATGGACGATCCCAAAGTTCCCTCATTGAAAACATTGTTTTCTTTCCATGTACAATAGTGTAGGATCACTCCCATTTTCCATCTTCATCCTTTCATTTCCTCCATTTTTCACATCCTTTGATGTCTTGGTCTGCTCTCCCAATGATATTCTAGATTCTTGTGATTGGAAAATTACTCATCCCCAACAGGAGCCACTGTTAGAACCAAAATTTTCACAAAAACTTCTAAGGGGTTTTACCCATTTGATCCCACTATTTTGGTATCTTCTTCATGAAATAATTCATTTTACCCCCATCCATAATGTTAAAATACCTTTTACCACCATTTTTTACCCTTCATAGCCTTCACCGCTTTACCGTGGCCTTTTGCAAAGTGGCTCGCGGTATCACGGTTAGCAACAGTCATGTAACCTTTACCGTTGCACCATAAATAGTCATCACGAAGACCACGGTAGGGCAGTGGAAGGTCAGCATAGCGATCAACACAACTCACCGCGTAACCACTAGCAGTCAGAATGGAAATCATGGTGGCGCAATAGATAGTCATTGTGACAGTAAATGTAGTTACCGCGAAGCCGTAGGGTAAGGAAATACAGATGTTAGTAGCACGGTGAATGGTGCGGTAAGCGGCGAGGCGGAAATTAAGAGAATTCATCACGGTACCATCGATGGTAGAAAGGGAGACCATGGTAGCGCGGTAGACAATGAAGATAATGGTGAGGAGCAGTCGCCGCTATACCGCAGACGGTCAAAATGAAGACCACGGTAGAGTGGAAGAAGGGACACAGACAGTGAGGAGCCGGTCACCGCAATACCACAGGAGGCAAAAGTAAAGACCACGGTAGAGCGGTAAACATAAGGCAACTTCGCAGAAATAAATGAAAGGAAATATTAAGCAGTAGGCAAAGTAATAAAATAAGAAGACATGCAGACTATAGTTTAAAATATTTGATTTGCCAATAAGGCAATTTAATTAAATATTTTAATTTATGTCAATGAATGTGAAGTGGTTGTAATGGGAAAGTGAAGGGTCACAACCCTTGTTATGTAATGTATAAATAATTTGAAAAGTCAGTTAGAGGAGGAGGTTAGTCATAGTAGTAGGTAGATTTTTACAGAAATTGAAAGACTGGGAATGTAAACGATGACAGACCTTTCTTGAAGCATAAGTAATGGAGATAATGTTTTAAACTGGTGAATTTATTTCTAGTGTTCAGTTGTTGTGATGTATTAATTCATATTCTTTATCTGGTTGTCTCCAATTTGATGTCTTTTATCATTTAAATCAGTATATCAAGTATATTTCTGATTTGTCAAAATGTATTCCCATTTTGTTTGATTTAATTAACTGGTGTCTGCAAGTCAAAATTAAAATCTTTTAAATAATTCACAGTGATTTAAGGATTTCTTTTGGATGGTTAAAGAAGAACCAGGTGAAGACACATTCCAACACAATTTATGCAAGTCATAAATTAATGAAGTTTCATGCCAGTCATAGAGCCTCATTTTTTAAAGTGCCTAACAACTAGAATTAAGCCAAGGAGGAAAACACATATCATTCTTCATTTTTGACTCCATTGCCCATGTGGATAGAAGGAACTGATCTATCACAACCCAAAGAACAAATTTCATATAAAACAACATATTCAAATCCTTTCTTTTGTGCAGTAGGAGTAGGTGTAGTGATTTTATCTATCCACTTCCATTTGCCATTGTGGATAGATTTCTCAAGCAAGGAAATATATTTCAAACATGCATCATTCACATAGGTGCACCCGCCTAGGTTTAACAGAGCCTAAAGAGTAGAAGGTTCAATTGTTTTAATTGGCCTTATACGTTGGCCCAAAATGTTGTGAGAGCTTGGAAACCTCTTATGGTTAAAACCTGCATTTTTGAGACCTAACAATCCCCTTGATGCTTGACTTTACTTTTCACTTCTTATGCAATGTATGCAATAAGTAGGAGAATTTTGGAATAGGTGTTCTTCACCTCGAATAATGTTGTAAGGTAAAATTAATATTTTTTTGGTGCACCTAAGTAATATAGGGATGTGTGCATCACATGGGTTAAACATTCTTGGGGTCACTTTATGTGTTGTATGTAACATTGAGATAAATGTTTAATATGGATTTACACATTGATACAATATTTAATATTGAGAAAAATTAGTACTAAAAAGTAAATGAGGGTAAATGGTTTTGTATACTCATGGTATCATTCACATGGTTTATGTAATACCAATTAATGGTTTTGTGTAAACTTGTTTCTGTAAAAGCAAGCACATTCAAGTAGTTGTTGCGTTTGGATTTTTTAGCTAAGGCTAGTTTGAGTATCTCTTGCAACTTGCACATGTGAGGAGAGAAAGCACGGATTAGGATGTGTGGTTACATGATTCTCATTTTTTTATTCACATGGAGTGCATGTAGAGAGATTGATTATTTAGGGTTATTTGTGGAGACTTTGCAGATGTATTATAATCTTTGTTCATGAGATAATACTTGAGTGTGGAAAATTTTGGAGGTTGTGATTTTCCCTCTTGAAGGTTTTCATAGAGGGTATATCTTGTGTCATCTTGATGGTATGTTTGTCTTTTCTTTTACATGTACATTTGAATACTTGTTTGCATGATTTTCCATCTTGGGGTTATGTGGAAATAGTCCTATATGGCTACAAATTTCTTTTTAGTTTATGCATGAACTTTCATCATGTTTGTACTCATGCATGAAATCATTAATAACATTAGTAAACCTACCTTGAAAACCCACAATTGATTCTCCATCCTACCTTTTGAGGTGTTCTATATTTTGATAAGAAGAGATAAGGTCATAGACATATATGAAACCAACTAATTGAAATTATCACTAACGTCACCTTGTTCATCATTAAAAACTTTTGTTGTATGATTTTGGGTGCATGCAGATGTAAATTGATTATGGGGCCATACTATCAAGGTCAAGAATGAAAATATAGCTTAATAAGCTAGCAAGCTCTTCCATAGATGGGTCAAGAGAACACACAATACAAATAAAAATTTGAAATTTATGTTAGCAAAAAAGGCCAAAAAAAAAACTTCAATTTAAGCCAATAGAGTTGCCACCTCAAATGAGGAAATCCTTGAAGCACACCTAGTTTCCAAGGTAACAAAGCAATTTTGGGTTAAGACAAATAAAAAAGTATTTAATTTTATTCCAATAAAAAAATGTTCCTAGTTTGTTAGCTTGTTAACTTATATTTCAATAACATTCATTCGATTAATTCCTCCTCGATAACAACAATAATTTATTGGGTGTGATTTGCTAGTAAAAAAACTCACCCAAACACAAATTAAAATTTCAAACTTTTTATTGAGATTTTTATGATATTTCCAATTGCCTACAACCTAGAAATAACTAAACTATCCCTTGACAATGGAACCAATTTCTTGGGCAAGAGTTGACAGGCAAGCAAACTCACCCAAACAAAAATCCATTGACTAGAATGACAATAAAATTGTAGAGGCTTTTAAAATATGCATTAGGTTCAAACTTCATTGATAGCAAGTGATTTAGATTTTCCATGGAAATAACATTATTTTTTTGGTGATCTAAGTTGTCAATCCCAAATCCCTAAATGTAGATTTCTTCTTGAGTGTCAGTAGTGTCAAACTTAGGGGAAAAAATTGTAACCTTATAATTAGGTATGGAAACTTAGAACTAGTTATTGAGGTGAGTAGGATCTTCTTCACTTCTAGTTCTATTAAACCAAAGGAGGTTTCCCTAAGGTCACATTTAATATATATCACTATAATGACTAAACACCTACCCTAACACAAACCATTCCCATTGCATAGGGTACCCCCATTTTGGTTGTCACCTCGTGTCTATATGCTGGTTTACATAACTCAATTTAAAGAACCTTATTAACCAGATAAATTTCCATAATAATTATTTAAAATTCCTTTCATGATAGTCCCAATTGTAGTTTCATGCATCTAAATGTGACAGTGACTAAATTTACCTAGAACACAAACTAAAAGGCCTATTTAAAATAAGTTATTTTGAATGTGTTGAGATGTTGGGGATATATAGCTAGTATTAGATTGGTTCCTATATCCAATCAGGTAACAAATTTATTGAATTCATTCACAAAAAATTGATAATTGTAACCAATTGTGACACCTTAATGAAGATGTCACATAAGACTATATTTTCTAGAATACACAAACAAGTTGAGCTCTACACACTTTCATAAATAATGAATATTAGATAATTCTACATAGTAATCCTTGAATATACCTATACATTCCTTTTATTTCTCTAAAAAGATACTCCATAAGAGCTTTGTGAAGATTTTATAGTCTCTTGGTTGGCTAACTAATCGATAGTGCATCCATAAATGAATACAATGCATAAGGAGACACTTAGTCAAGGTTGTTTTTCCTTTTAATTACTCACTCTTCATTTACTGCAAATAGTTATTACAAATATAGGATGAGCCTAGATTATTACAATATTAGATTTCTATACCCAAATTTGAAGATTGAAAACCTACAGTTTTTTTTGAACAAACTCAGAAGTTGCTATACTTAGGGAAGATTGAAATCTTGAATTTGATAAGTAACTTAGTATGAAGGATCGAGGACTTGGGAATTGAGAGTGATTATTACACAATACCAAAACAAGGACAAGGACAAGCTCACATTTTTTATTAAATAGTTATTGAAAAGAGTCAAGGATAGAATCTCAGGGGTATGAAGGGAATGATACTTCGATAAGAGAATTTTTGAAAATTTAACAAAAAAATGATTTCAATGCAATGGGTTAGGTAATCATAGTTTAATTGAAAGGTATGTAGGTAAGGGAAACTCTAAAATCTTGAAACTCCAACAACATCTACATACTTAGGAAATTGAACAACACAAGCTCCCACACTTAGACCTTTTGAGACCTTAACAACTTCTAACACATTCATAGGCACATGGGGGATGAAGAGGGGGAAAACTTAGGCAAAAATGGCATATGGGGACCCAACAAGAGATGTCTAGGATCAATATCGGGTAAATAGGGCCAAAATGCATAAGGGGCCATAATTCAAGCACAAATATTGGAGATAGTCAAATTAGGGGCACTAATAGTCCACTCAAAGGATGTAAGAGAAATTAAATGCCTTAAAGCACTTTTATAAGGAGGTGGGTATGCAACTTTTTGATGGTCAAGGTAACACAACAACGTTAAAACATAATATTTCTACTCTATTTCTCCTGAAAAAGATAAATAACCTAAAGATACCTATCTTCCAAGGTCTTTGTAGTTGGTTCTCAACTGTGTTGATTTTGTTCAGTGGCCTATGCAACTGTAATGTTCAAGGGGCCTGCTGGTAAAGGGTACAAACTGAATAATACAAATTAATCTAACATTTGGGGGGGTGTAAATAAACATCAAAAGATAGAATAGAGCTCATAACAAAAAAAAAATGTAGATTTATTTTAATTCAAACATATAAACTTCATAATGAGCATTTCCTTTCAAACAACTAAAACCATAAAATGATACAATCCACATAATACTCTATACCATTTCATTCATTCATACTGAAAATTCAAGACATACAATCATTCATCATCACTAAACTTCAAAATCAAACAAGAACACATCACAAGCTCGTTACTAAAATTCATAGATCAATAAACACAAAGAAATCTCATTCACAAATAACTCAATGAAATAGTCTCAGATTCAAAATCTTCTATTGATTTTAATCAAATAAGAGACATTTATGCACAACAATCATTGGCATATGAATGCCTATTGTTCATCAACATTACCATTAAAACTCATTCTGGAAATAACATAAACTGTATTGAAACTTGTAAAAATGTCTAAGTATCTTTGCATAAAAACTATAAAATTATCCTAGATCTCTCTTTTAGGCAACTAATCCTTACTTTAATTAGCCAACCTTTACAATATGGAGAGAAATTCTACATTTAGACATGTTCAACACTAATTCCTCTCATCAAAATTGAGATCCACAAATCAAGGAGCAACTAGGGCTAAATGAGGCAATTGCCTATTATGATCTTCAGTTAACAATTGATAACTCCTTATCAAAAATATGCATGCAAAGGGAGGAGGTTGAACTGTAGGGGATCCTCAGTTGAACTTGTGTCATGTTCCTGAAAAGTAGGAGAGAGTTGCCCAGTTGGTCGTATCATTTGATGCTTCATTCAAAAAAGGATATTTCATAGCCACTTCACTCCTCTGTCTTCTGCTCAAGTAGATACTCATCATAACTGTCCAATACTTGTTTAAATATATCTACCTCTGGCCCATCTACCCAATTGTCTTCAAATTTTATTCTTTTCAATTCAGTAGAGGTGAAATTTTGCATATCATCCAACTTAGCTCCTTCCGAGCAATCTTCACTACCTCTTTTACATCCATGAACCTATCAATTAATAAATCATCATCATCATCTCCCTTCTATATTGCCTCTTGGAATCTATTATTCCATTTGTTCCTCAACTCATCAATAGGGAAACCATCCTTTACAGGGACTTCCTCATTCACATTCATAGCTATAATTGCCTCTAACTCCATAATTTGATCTGCCAAATCCTTGCTAGCCTATTGCACTTCATTCCTATGTGCAAAAATGAATGAAGACCGAAATTTGATAATGTTAATAGTTTTATCAACAAAATCCTCATTACCTTCCTTAAGGATGGGTTGTTCTAGAAGTGTTTGTTGAGTGAACTTATTAATTTCTTTCTATTTTTTGACATGTTCTTTGTATTCTTCCTCTTGTTTTCAGAGGGTCTCAACATATGGAGTCATATCATTAACTGATTCCCATGCACCTTCATGAGCCTTATGAATTTCAACAAGTAGTTCCTCCACCTCTTGGTTCAACCTATCAGTCCATCTATCCAACATCCCTACTTTACTTATCATATCAACAAGGTCATCAACTTCTTTCTTAGTCAACAAAATTGGTGTCTCAGGAGCAACAAATTGCAAAGAAACAAGAGAAGATAAGTACTTCAAGAACTTATGCAATTGATCCAATTGAGCTTTGAGCTCATCCTTCCTTTTCTTATCTTTTATCATCCTTGACTTAGTGGAAGATGCCACAATATCAATGAGATCCATCTATTGGTTCCTTGTAGGTCTCCCTAAGTTCACAGTGCCTAGTTGATAATCACTCAACAATATCTCTTGTTTGTCCTTGTCAACCATGGGAATGACACATTCAACTACAATTTCTCCAACATCTATCAATTTGGTGCAATGAAGGACTCGAGCCATTTTCTTGGGCCTTTCCTTCTCAATTTCCTTCATCATATCATCCCAGTTTAGGGATTGAGGTTGGACTATATGTTTCCTCTCCAAGTTGAGCTTTAACCATGTTGGGGCAGTAGGAGGAGTAATCACTTGTTGTGAAGAAGTGGCAAAAGAGAGGGGTTTCCAAAGTCTTACCTTAGGTTGAGAATCAGCCTCTTGTTGCTGCTCCTTTCCTACCATCTCCTTAGCTAACCTATCAACTTCAACTTTCTCTCTTTCTTCTTCCAATCTCCTCTCTTCCAACATGTCATCCCTTTGTTTTTCCAATTCCTTAACCCTCTCCCACATTTTGGCCACTTCTTGTTCATGTTTCGCTTCTTCTTCTGCCTCTATTATTTTTAGTAAGATCTCTTCTTCTTCCTTCTTTATTTGGGCCTCCTCTATATTTTTGGCTTTGGCCTCAAGGTCTTCCTTTTCTCTCCTTTACTAGACCTTTTCCTCTTCAAGGTCATGAATCTTTTGTAGGAGGGCCAAATTATCCCTCTCTGCATTAGCTCTCCATTCATTTTCCTTTTGTTGTTGTAGAAGGTCCTCCTTCTCTTTATGTTGCCTTGCTAACTCTTTAGTTTTTTCTCTAGCTTCCAATTCTTGTTGCTTAACAAGTGCATCAGCTTGTGCTTTGGCATTAGCCTCCTTCTTTGCTTCCTCAAAGAGTTTCCATTGGTCCTTTGGAGTTAGGACATGCTCGGTACCAACATCTTCAAAATCCTCAATAGATGCAATCACAAGAGGTTCATTATCTGATCGTGTGGCCTCTGAATCAGTGTCTATATCATGAATCTTAACCTCCTTTTGCTTATCCTTTTAGCTTGTTCATGGAGGCTTCATGCAAGTACTTATTTAGTAGATTCTTCAGGGAGAGAAGGTTGAGATGAGGCTCCTTCTCCAACTTTTGTAGTCTCTGCACCTTGTGATTCATGGGTTTCTTGAGTAGGTACTCTTGGATCAGCATCTCCTCCAGAGCTACGAGGATAATACTCCAATTGTTCCTTAGGGGTTGTCCTCCTCTTGGTTCTCCTATAACCTTGGGTACCTTTTGCTTTCCTCTTCTTTGAGGATTGAGCTTATGGCTCCTCTATTCTTGTAGACACATAAAAATGACCTAGACCTGCAAGCTCTAGTTTTTAATCTCTTCTTCTAACCCTAATTAGGACATTTTAATTATGTCTGTGACTCACTTTTGACTATTAATTAAATAATTCATAATTATTTAATTAATTCATGTCCACTTTATTCTTCATGATTATTAAATAAATAAATTTTAATTATTTATTTAATGCGTCACTAATTGTCTAAATATCCTCCTATAATTAAATAAATTTCTTAATCTATTTAACCATTTATGTCTTCCTGATTATTAAATAAATAATTTTATTTATTTATTTAATTATGTCACTAATTAGGTCCTCTTCTTCCTAAAATTAAATAAATTCTTATTTATTTAATCCACCTTCCACTATAATTAAATAATTATATTTAATTATCTAATTATTCATTAGCCTCTGCTCTCCTAAATTAAATAAATTTTATTTATTTAATATTGGTCCACTCTCTTGAATTTTGAATTAAATCAGTATATTTAATTTAAAAGGTTCCCTTTGTCACATTCCTCTAATAATTAAATAATATCTCTATTATTTAATTCCCACCTAAATTAAATAACTCTTATTATTTAATTTCTTCTAAATCTTATTTATTTAAAATAAGTCCCATTTAAATTCCCTTCTTTAGTAAATAATTTAGTCACATGACCCCACCTTTTTGAATTAAAATAGTTTTTTAATTCGAAAAGTCAACATCCCCTCTTGAATTAAATAATTTAAAATTATTATTTGATTCCCCCAACTCCGTTTTCCATGCCCAAAATCTCTTGTCACATGCATTGTCAGCCATTGATTTGATTTTCTAAAAATCAATCTTGACCCTTTATTTTGAATCTGACCTATTGTTGCCCTAACCCTAATTGTGGATTGCTATATGGAATCTCATCCATTGATTTTAGGGCACTTGCTAACTTTCAATCTTGGCCATTCACACAAAATTGCATTTTCTATAAACGAGCAATTTTGGTCACATCTTGCATCTCTTACCTCTTGCATTTTTAGATAATCTTACATTTTCATTATTCATCTCTTGCATTTTTCATAATTTTAGCATTTGTTACTTTCATTTGTCATAGCATATTTAGATTTCATTTGATATAACTTAGACATTGTAGATGCTTACTAGTTGCAATAGGGCATAGTATTGCATGTAGTTGTCAAATCCTTCAATATTTGCTTAGGGCTTGTCATTTTTATTGGCTTGCTCTTCTTAAATCTGAGGGAAAATAATTTATTTTCAGCAAATTAAGAAGGTGTAATGGAGGTTAGTCATGGAAGATGAAGACAATCTATGAGATTGCTCATTTATTCCTTTGCACTCCATTACCTACTTTGGGTTTTATATTCAGCATATTATATTGCTAAACCTAGGAAAATACCCATTGTTACATTGGTGAACTTGACATATTTTGACAAAGTTTGAGGAATTTTGGAGTTAGATCTTTTTGTTGCAGGTGTTGTTGGCTTTTTATTGCAGGTTTTGCACCATTTTGGAGATAAAACCCTGGTTTTCAAAGATTCAACCATATCTTTCAAACGGTTGCATATTTTTGAACAATTATTTTTTTGGTAGGTTGGAGACAATATCAAGAGCTTCCCGTCCAAAAACCAGATTTGTTGGAGCTGTTTTCAATTTTTTATAATTTGTTTGGTTATTTTCATGAAAAATCAATTATGAGAGCACATTAGCGATTTTTTTCGGATTTATTTACAGTTTTGGAAAGCTCTCTTAATTTCAATAAGGGTCTGTTTTTTATGTTTTTAATTTTCTTGCAGAATAGATTGACAAAAAACTGATTTTTAAAAATTAGGGTTTTACAAAGATTGACTTATATCTCACACAATTTTGCAGATTTGTTCACAAATTATTTTTTGCAAGTTTGGAATGATGTCAGGCACTTGTAGTAAAAAAATAAAGTTTTTTGAAGCTGTTTTTAATTTTTAATAATTTTTTTATGATTTTTCATAAAAAAATAATTTTGGATGCAAAATAGTGAAATTTTCAGATTTCTTTACATTTCTAGAAATCTCTTTGAATTTTAGGAAGGGTGTAATTTCTGTGTTTTTACTTTTGATGCAAAAACTAGTTCCAAAAATCAGATTTATGTTGACTAGATAACCCTCTAATATTAGTGATCAATAATAGAAGTATCCTCTCCCCTTGCGCACTTGTGCAATCCTGGGTGTAAGAGAAACTATTATTGACTCTAGGAATTGAGCTTGCACTAGGTCAATTCAGGTTAGGGCAAACACTTTTTTTCTACATGGTAGTTTAAAGATTTTAGGTTTACTGATTTTTTGTTTGTAGCTTGTGGTGAGGAGTCTAACATTTATTTACTTGTTTTATTTCACAAATCTTAGACATACTACAAGTTTGCATTTTACATTCATGGGTTAAAATGAACATGCATGCATACTTATTAGATTAAAAAGAACACAATTTTGCATGATAACTCATTGGATTAAAATAAATTTTCATCTCTTCATAGCATTGGGTTAAAATAAACTTTTAGTTAGCTCACACTACAAATGGTTAAAATGAATCTCATGTTTTGGCAAATACTACAAATGGTTAAAATGAACTCCACGTTTTTTATGTTTGTCAACACATTTCATTTTGGGCTTAAAATGAACACCATGCGAGTGTGAGTTAGGATATTCATGTGTTCTCTCTTTGTTTTTAAACAAGGATTGACTGAACTATGAATATTTTGGCTTGCTTTTGTCAACTTTAGAAAATTGGGCCTACTTTGGTGGGAAAAAGTACTCACCCCAAAGCGACTCAAACTGGGAACACGCTAAAGCCAAGCGACGCCCAACCGGTATATAAATTTTAATGTTAAGGAAAGCTTAGCATTACAGAAGCTCCTGCAGACCAGCAATTGACTCCCCAGTACCCTTGTGGTGTATCGAAACCTGCAGAATGTAACCTTTGCAGACTGGGATGATAATGCCTCTTGCGTGGCCTTTTGAACGGGTGCCCGAAATAAATCCTTTGTTATAGCAAGCCAAAAACCTTCTATTCTTTGGTGCAGCAACGGTCATTGCCAAGGCACCCGCACCTGTGCAGTTCTTAGTAGGGATGATCAATCTGCCATGGGAGTTTCATGGAGGTTGAAAGCTTGGTTGCCCTGAGAAGTGAGTGCACTATAAGGGGGAGCCTATGGGGCCAAGCTTCTGAATTCATTCGCTAAGGATATGCAGTTAGTGGGATCCAAAAGAATATTGTCCTTGCAGCCATAGGATTTTGTAAAATGACTTCTATGTGGCTGATTTTTAACACCATGTGTTTGCCAACTATTTTCAGATAAATCAACATCAAACTTGCTAAAATCTTAAACAACTTTTCCAACTGAAGCAAATCTTTGCAATTGGCCTAAAATGTTGTCAAATCACTTCCTGCAACACATTTGCCATCATGAACAACATTTGTCAAATCAAGTCCTCAATTTTGCACACTTTGGGATAGGAAAACTTTCCTTGCTTTGTCAAACCATTGTCTCAAAAAGTAAATTTTCATTGGACCAAGTCAAACAAATAAATCCTTAATCATTGTCCTTTGGTGAGCTACTTCCAACTCATAAGTCTAGTGTGGAAATCTCACCTTGTCATTTTGTCATCTTGTCCTTCAAACCAGTCCTTTGACAATCCAAATTAAGACATTGGACAACTTTTGTATGGTTAAAAAAATCTTTCCTAAAAATCATTTGACATAAGGCATCCCCTTTTATCACTTTGCATTGTCACTTTGCACAATTTAGTCTCATCCCATCCACCATCATGTCTTCAAGTCACTATGACATGCTTGCTAGTCAAATTGAATGTCAATTCATTGGTAATGGTCAAGCACAACTTGATAGGGAATTCAAAACACTATACCTCCAATCCAAGTCCAAATTTATAGCTCCTAGCCCTCCATCCATCTATCCATCTTACCAAAAATCCATGAGTCCTATTTCTCTTTCCATCTACTATCAGGAGTCCCCTAACACCATCCATGGCACTAAGTCACAACAAACTTCCATTAGTCATACCCACCCTAACTTTGACAAGGGAAACCAACCATCCATCAATCCAAACCAACTATCCATGTCATATCCTAGTCCTTCATTCACATCATACCCTAATACTTCATCCACGTCATATTCTAGTCCTCCATCCACATCATATCCTTGTCATGCATTCATATCCTATCCTAGCCCATCATCTCTCAATCAAGTCCAAACCTCCATAACATATCCTAGTCCATCATACACCAATCCATTCCAAGACACTCCATTTGGTCATGAAAACATATCTAATCATGGTCTCCAAAGTCCCATCTTCTTACCTACACTTGAGGATACATGTCAAGAGGCAAGTCCAAAGAACAATGTCATAACATCACCCTCTTGTCTAGATCAAAGTAGTCTATTTGATCCCATCTTTATGTCCATTCAAGAAGTCCTCGTAGACCATCATGGCATACCAAATACACCTATCCTTGGTCAAGAGTCCATCCAAAACCATGTCATTCAAGATGACCCTATTTTTTATCATGTCATTCCAACTGAGCCCATCTTTGATCAAGACACTAATTTTGAAGAAGTCCAAAATGATCCACTCCTTGACCTTTATTCCCTTCATGATGAAATGCTCGAAGATGACCCTCTCCAAGCTTCCAACATTGACACTACCAACAATGAGACACTTGCCTCCATGGGACACATAGATGATCTACCACTAAAACACGAGTCTCTTAGCATGGACATATTTGCAAATGATCAAGCTATAACTGAATTCAGTGGGCTCTATGACCATGACCATGAAGATGGTTTTGACATCAACTTCGAAGCACCAGGAGAATTATCAGAATCTGATATGTCAAAAAATAAAACCGAAGATGTCAGTCAAAAATCTATCCAACATGTCAATGAAGCTACAACATCCTATCAATTAGGATCATCTATCTCTTTTAGAGCAGGCTTTCTCACAGATGAGAAGATTTTGAGCATTAATTTCCACAATAAGGATGGGTTGGCATCTTGCTTCCAAAATAACAAATACCCCATCACAAACAAAATTTGTCAGAACATGCATTATCAAGGAAAAGGACTAGGCCTACATGAGCAAGGAATTATTGAACTAGTACAAGTTCAAGCACATTACAGACATCAAGGTCTTGGCTATTCATCAGTTGGAAAATCAAACGATGTTAGTGGTCCCTCCTCAATATTGGGGGCAACTTTATCTAGTACAAACATCAAAATGGGTGTCATGAGTAGTCCTTGTCATAAGATTGTTGCCAACACCCCTTCCCTCCACACCCCAAACCATCATTCCATCATGACTAAACCTTCCATTTGGAACCAACAAAAGTATTACAAATTCGAAGTTCAAAATCACATGTCAAAGGCCAGGAAATCAGACAAAAAGTCAAGTGGACAAATAAAGCTAAAGTGGATCCCAAAACAAAATGGATCAAGTCAAGAAAAGAATGAATCAGGCAAAGAAAATATGCCAAATCCAAAACTCAATCAAAATGTGGAACCACAAGACAAGAGGACTCCCACATATAATCAATGTCCACCTCCGTCAAAATGGCCATCAAGCAAGACATATAAAAATGTTGGTTCCAAACACTATCCTAATAAAAATTCCCAACTTCGTCATCCAACACCCCAAGTTTGGAAAATAAAAATCAATGCATCCAAACGTCCAACTAACCCATCCACGTCTGCCATCATCCATCATAATCCTACATCTCGCCTAAAGTCCAAATGTCCCATGTCACAAATTCATCGCATCTTGGCAACAACTTTTTATCATAAGGACTCTCATGGCACTTTATCGCGATGTGCGTATTCTGATAAGGGCAACTCTAGTATCAACAAGGATCACAATGACATCAGTCAACTGTATGCAAGCACTATCATCCTAACAAGGCAACTACTTCATAAAGGACATTATTGGCATGTTATGGCACCAGTCTCTACATTGGCACCATCAAAGGCTTGAACACAGTTAGTGGTCATCTAAAGAATCAAGGCTATTTGGTAAAAAATCAAAAATACAAAAACATTGAAAATGACAAAATAGTAAAGAGAAAAATTCCATCCAATAGTGAAAACCATTCTTATGGCGCTCTAGATAAGTACCATGATGAAAACCTGGCAAATAGGCGTCATGTGTAGAATAAATCATCTATGTGGAACATTACACTTGGGGGCAAGTCATCTCATCTCCCATTCCCTTCACATGAAATTTCTTATGACCTTTCCATCTATCCATCCAAGCCCTGTCATTTCGTCCATTGTCCCACCTATTTTTATCTTGACAAAGACTGGGGCAAAAACACAAAGCATGCTTTGGGAAATTTTTTGACATGTCTATCCTTTGACCATACCCTATTTCATATCATGTCATTACCATCATAGCCTCATGTGACATTGTCCTTGACAACTATATGATAATAGTCCTCATGTCTCCTATCTTTTACAGAAGCCATCCATTGTCCTTTTATACCTATCACCCATCTTGGTTTCCCTTGTCAACGGTCTAAAGATCCCTCATCATCCCATCTAATCCTCACGAAGTCATTCCAAATGCGACAATATGGAAAACCTAGCCCATCATCCAAAACTTTCCTTGACTTTGTCCTTGGCCTTGCTACAGACTTTTATCCTCTTGTCATATCATTGTCATCCTCACGTTGTTTCAGGATGTGTCCTTCCCATGTCAAACAAAATTTTCATTTTCATCGTCACCTGTCAATCGGTATTCAGCTTGACTACGGCAAAATCATGGTTGTCCTTGGATTCATGTGCATCAGCATCATTCACATGCATTTGTCACAATTTTCATAAAACATCAAAAATGCCTAAAAATTTGAAAAAGTCCTTAAAAAATCTTAAAAATTTGAAAAAGTCCTGAATAAAATCCTAAAAATCATATAAAGTCCTGAAAAAAGACCTAAAAATTGAAAAATATCTTGAGAAAATACAAAAACGTCCAAATCAATGTCAAAATCCCAAAAATAGAGTCATTGTCTATCTTATCAATTCAGTCAGTCACGCCAGTCAATCTTTTGTCCCTGTCTGAACTACGTTGTCTCTACGCATTTGCTACGTAGGCAAGATTCATCTTTGAATCCCCGAGACATTAGGTTAGTCTTTCTAGGTTGGTAAAAATAAAATCATGATTCAAACTCTTGTCCTTTGGACAACATCATTGGTCGTGTCGAACTACGAGGTCTCTGAGTGCATGATGTAGGTAAGGCCATCAATCAATGAGACCCCGAGGCTGCACTAGGTTAGTCCATTAGGGTTCATGGAACAACGTTTTCACACATGTCAAACTTTCTTCAGATCAAGCAAATCTTCCATCAATCCCGAGCAAACAATCTATCAACCATCTGTTTCATCAACAATTTGTGGTCAATTCAGCGATGGCTTGTAATCAATTTTATCAGGACAATTTATCCTGATAAAGCTTTGGGTTTCTTCTTAAGATTTGTCCTTCTAAAGAGCAACTCTCATGATTTATTTTGGCTTTTGGATGTGTCCTTCCTAAGCATTGTCCTCATCATCTAGCATTTTGATGGATTTTCCTAACTCCGAGAATTGATCTCCTAGATATCAACGTCATTCAGGATGTGCCCTTCCTAAATTTGATATCACTCGACAGTTGGCAACCTTAATCTTGAAACGCTTGGCAAATACTTGGCACTTGTCTTTGGCCTTTTCATCATGTTACTAGGTTTTCAACAAGATCTCGACAACAGGATTTAGAGAAACAACGATGTCTCATGACTTTTTCTTGTCTTCTGACACTCATGTTACTAGTTTCTCAGCGATGTCCTGACTACGAGATTTAGAAAAATAGTGATGTATCATGATGGTGGTGTTATTTTTATTATTTTGGCAATCATGTTACTAGTTTCTCGAGGATGTCCTGGAAACAGGATTTAGAGAAGCAATGACGTTTCATGGTTTATTCTTGTCTTTTTCTGCTTGCGATTGGTTATGACAAAATGACTAGGGCAAATTGTGCTCTTAGTATGAGTCATGATCATCCTTGTCTATGACTGCTTATCTTACGTGATGGTGCAACCTTGCACACCTTGGTTTATTTCATATCATGGTGTTTATTGTCCATTACAATACTCTACCCAATGATGATTAAAGAGCAATAAATATTAAAGTCCTATGGTAAAGGTTGAAGGATTTGGTCTAGGAACTAACATGCATCTCATATAGGCATTGCATCCATATCATCATCCATATATCTTTTTCACTAACATTTCTTTGTCTCTCCATATTCTAGTCTTCTCATCCATTTCGAGAGCACACCCATGTTCTTGGAACCCGTTCGTCCTCTTGAGGGGGCATACTGCAACCTTCCTCGTCATTCTTCCTCATCTTATTTTGCACTGGGGCATATGTTTGACTTATTTTCTTTGCCACAATGCGACAAGTTGCATTATGACAAAGAGGGGCAAATGTAGACACATAAAAATGACCTAGACCTGCAAGCTCTAGTTTTTAATCTCTTCTTCTAACCCTAATTAGGACATTTTAATTATGTCTGTGACTCACTTTCGACTATTAATTAAATAATTCATAATTATTTAATTAATTCATGTCCCCTTTATTCTTCATGATTATTAAATAAATAAATTTTAATTATTTATTTAATGCGTCACTAATTGTCTAAATATCCTCCTATAATTAAATAAATTTCTTAATCTATTTAACCCTTTATGTCTTCCTGATTATTAAATAAATAATTTTATTTATTTATTTAATTATGTCACTAATTAAGTCCTCTTCTTCCTAAAATTAAATAAATTCTTATTTATTTAATCCACCTTCCACTATAATTAAATAATTATATTTAATTATCTAATTATTCATTAGCCTTTGCTCTCCTAAATTAGATAAATTTTATTTATTTAATATTGGTCCACTCTCTTGAATTTTGAATTAAATCAGTATATTTAATTTAAAAGGTTCCCTTTATCACATTCCTCTAATAATTAAATAATATCTCTATTATTTAATTCCCACCTAAATTAAATAACTCTTATTATTTAATTTCTTCTAAATCTTATTTATTTAAAATAAGTCCCAACACCATAATTTTATTATTTAATTTCTCTTCTTTTATTGTGCTCATTTTAAATAAATATTATTTATTTAAAATAAGTCCCATTTAAATTCCCTTCTTTAGTAAATAATTTAGTCACATGACCCCACCTTTTTGAATTAAAATAGTTTTTTAATTCGAAAAGTCAACATCCCCTCTTGAATTAAATAATTTAAAATTATTATTTGATTCCCCCAACAACTCCGTTTTCCATGCCCAGAATCTCTTGTCACATGCATTGTCAGCCATTGATTTGATTTTCTAAAAATCAATCTTGACCCTTTATTTCGAATCTGACCTAATGTTGCCCTAACCCTAATTGTGGGTTGCTATATGGAATCTCGTCCATTGATTCTAGGGCACTTGCTAACTTTCAATCTTGGCCATTCACACAAAATTACATCTTCTATAAAAGAGCAATTTTGGTCACATCTTGCATCTCTTACCTCTTGCATTTTTAGATAATCTTACATTTTCATTATTCATCTCTTGCATTTTTCATAATTTTAGCATTGTTACTTTCATTTGTCATAACATATTTAGATTTCATTTGATATAACTTAGACATTGTAGATGCTTACTAGTTGCAGTAGGGCATAGTATTGCATGTAGTTGTCAAATCCTTCAATATTTGCTTAGGGCTTGTCATTTTTATTGGCTTGCTCTTCTTAAATCTGAGGGCAAACAATTTATTTTCAGCAAATTAAGAAGGTGTAATGGAGGTTAGTCATAGAGGATGAAGACAATCTATGAGATTGTTCATCTATTCCTTTGCACTCCATTACCTACTTTGGGTTTTATGTTCTGCATATTACATTGCTAAACCTAGGAAAATACCCATTGTTACAATTCTCATTATCACCCATTGGATACTCCTATCCATTACTGTCTTGGAGATTTGTTTAATACCTAAAAACTCCTCTTCATCCCAATTTATTGGGTCCAAGTTTTTGGTGCTTACATTTTCTGCTTCATACCCAAGGTCCAAAACTACACCATCATCTGATAGTGTATCAGGAATGTCTTCCTTTACCCCATATTCAATCATCTACGGGATGGTAAGCCTTTCATAGTTCTTTTTCTTTACATCATAATCATCCTGTAAATCTATCCAAAAATCCTCTAACAAGTTATAATGCTTATAAAAAATGGTGAGAGCTAAATCATTTATCTTATGCTCCAGATCAAAGTGTTTTCGGGTTGTATACAATCCCAACTTTAAATAACTTAATTCTTCACACACTGTCTTTGCAGCCAAATTGTGAACACAACAATATTCTCCCAACTTCATGGTAAATTTGTGGCATCCAGGCTTGTGTTTATTGGAAAACTTTGTATTGACTCCCATAGCCTGATATATAAGCTCCATAAGAACAATCCTATCACTGCAACATCTTGGTAGTCAATGAGGATGTCCATCAAAACCTGCCAACCTAAAGTAAGAGAACTTGGGGTGCTAGATATACCAATGTCCCCATTCAGCAATGAAGGCCATAGCCTCCCTACTCATCCTATATCCAACATCTCATATCAACCGATTAATAATGACATAGAGGAATACATCATTAACCCTTCTATAATGTAGCTCTGATGTTTGTAGGGTCAATTGATCATAATGCTCCCATGCCTTCTTTTGTCTAGGAGCTTCTCCCAATATGCCCACTTCATTCAATTCAGGGAATATGCCCATCCTTCTAGCTAAATATACAACATAAGAGGTCATGAGGAAGTTCTTTGTTTGCCCCACCTTAAGCATCTGATTGTGTGAATTATCTAAAAAAATCACACTCCAATCAAACTGTTGCCTACCATCCAAAATGGTTTCAATGAATGGAAACATCCATTCCTTAAAATATGTAGAGTCTTTCTTTCCAAACACCTTGGAAAACATCATGATTAAGTCATCAATTTCCTTCTTGAATTCTCCCCTATTGGGTTGTTCAACAACCTTGGTTAAGGAATTATTCTCAGTCTTCAACCATTTTTTGTTCATGTGAGATTGTAAAGAGCGAAAATCTTTAATTCCAAACATCGACAATTCCTTAAATAAATTCATTTATATTCTGAAGAAAATCGAAAAATCCATTCATTAGCATTTCATAAACTCCAAAAGATTCCATAATATCGACTTAAAGTCTACAATAATATTCAATAATACTTCCAATTAATATCGTAAACATGTCATCTTACACGACATTAAATAATACAAAAGCATTTGTAACAAAAGTTTACAATTCGAGACTTAGGCATTCTGTCATCTTAAGTTCTACATTAATCATACAAGAAATAAATATAATAGGTATATGAAGAAATCTTCCTTTGATCTTCAATCCAATTGCATATCTTCAAACATGAAGATGAGAACAAGGATCAGACGCTTTTTTCGCCCAACCTTGAAGCTTACGCTTCCCTGAAATTCCTTAGTCATTCAAAGAATACCCGACCTTGCACGAATCGCTTAGCAAAAAGCAGTCGACAAGCAAGATGGAATTTGGTGTGTGCCTAGTATAACTAGTAAATCCACAAGCATTTTCATTTTTCTAATTCATTTAAGAAACAAGCAAGTTCGATGCTAGGATATGGTAGAGAGTTAAATTCATTCCATTTATTTCAATGGTCTCTAAGTTACTTGGCCAAGTAAAATGTCATGCACGACAAATAATAATAGTTTTGGAAAAGAAAAACTACACTCTCTAAAAACCCATATTCGGCACCCGTCTCGGAAGGTAACTTTCCAAACACATGTTATGCACATTCATTTATCAAGCATGCATGGTTCCATTCAAAATAAAAATGATCTTTCACAAACATCTTAACTGCACTTTTATTTTCAAGCAAATATGGTTCTAAAGTAGTGATTTCACAGTTTAAATCACAAATAACATAATGTTTATTCAAAATAAATAAAATAGAATAAAAGAAGGTGTATCTCAAATATTTAACTAAGTACATATAAAACCAGAAACGAATAAATGAGCACACATTCTTTTGGGTTCATTTACTCATAAAATTTATCTTCACTTCAAAATAATCCTTTTCTAATTCGTTTCATTTCAAAGTAATTTATATTTTTAATTCCATTTCCTTTTCTTTTCTGTTTTTCCTATTTCTCTAAAATGTTATCTTTTCAAAAACGGAAAACACCTCATATTTACTTCTGTTTCGTAGTAATTTTAGTTTCATTTCTAGAGAATTATTAAGATTCATTCTTACTTTTCAAGCATAAATATTTACACAAAATTATTTAATTTTATCATTCTGGAAAACATTTAGCAGTTTTATTTAAATCAAAACACTATCTTTTCTGATAATTTCCAATTTCCTATTTGTACAAATAACAATTATAATTTTCTGTTGGAGGTTTTCTGTATCTAAAAACATATATTTTTCTATGTGCATCTCTTCAAATATGCAAAAACTAAATTTACTAAACAACAAAATCTACTGTCTCTTGATTGTTTTTTGTTCAAGCTTGTTCTATAGTTTTCTATAAAAAAAATACAATCTGGTGTTTAATCTTCTTTCTAAGCTTGAAAAAAAAATAGTGATATGTTTTCAATAATTTAAATACAAAAATAAAAGAAGAAGAATTAAACTCAAATACAAATTGACTGTGAATTTGGTGAATATTGTTTTTGTTGAATCTACCTGGTAATTTCCTGAATTTGGAGATGAGTTTTTGTGTCTTTTTCTGTCAACTTCCTGTTGAGTGCTTCCCTTTGTCTTCTGGCTGTGCCTTTTAATCTTTTACTTGCATGTGATGGAGACAGTTCTTTGTTCTCCTATCTCCTTCCTACTGTCTTCTCTCCTCCTCTCTTCTACCGATGCATGGTGGAGAGATTTTTCTGTGTGTGAAAGGCAAATTTCTCTCTTCCTATTTCTGGCGCACCTCCTTTCCTTACTTCCCACTCCTAGCCGAATCCTTTCTCCCCACTACCCCTCACACATATGATACCTCTCTTCTCTTCCTTCTGCCACCTTTTCTCTCCTCTTTCCCACACGCCTTCACCTCCTCTCCCTCTCTTTGTGCATGGTGGTGATCAAGGAATAACTCTCCTCTCTTCCTTGCATATGGTTCAACAACATGTCAATAAATAAAAGAAAACAACTCTCCCTCCTAGCCATGCGTGGAATAAGGAGAATGAGTAAAGTCCAAACAAATAAAAGCTCTCTCCTCCAAACTCTTTTCACATGCAAATGGAATAAAATAGTCTTACAAAAAAAGATAAAGATAATTTTTGTTTTTTGCCTGCCCTCTCTAAAAATGGATTTTCTCTCTTTTTAATTTGAATTTCTTCCCCCCAATCTCATGCAAAATGGTGGAGTTTTTTAATAATATCAGATCCACTATTCAAGTTTTTGATCTCCAGAACTCCAAGTTTCATTTTGTGATTGCATGCCAAATTGATTGAAAGATATTTGTTTTCAATTTGTAAACTGTTGTTTTGAATTCAATTTCAATTTTGATTGCAAACGTATTGCTGTTTTCTCTTTGTTTTAAATAACTAATTTTGATATTTATCTATTTTCTATTTAAACAAATCTTTCCTCTTTCATTTATTAAATGAGAAAATAACAATTAAATCAATAACACAATTTTTACATTTTATACATTTTCACAATTAAAAAAAATTATTTCAATTATTTAGAATAAAGCATTATTATTTTCAACTAATAATAAAATATTTACTCAAATAAATCATTCGTGAATAAAAATCAATTTCATCACAAAAATAATCAAATTGCCATTTAAAACAAATATATTCTTTTTCGCAATTATGTTCGAACAAAAGCATAGCCATAATAACCATTAAAATTTAAACCATTTAATCATCAAATTATTGTTTAATTAATTAAGTGGTGTGTGAGATTCCATCATCCTCATTATCATCTAATGGCTAAAACAACTCTACCTGATCAATGTTCTCGCCTTCATTCTCATTCACCCGTTCCTGCGTTCACTTGCACTCAAATTCTCATCAGCAATGACAAACCTTGAATTTCATAATAATGGATTTCAAATCATTTCTTTTGCATTTAAATTTAAATTTAAATAATCATCTATTTTAAACATTAAAAATCTCATGATTAATAATTGCATTTAACTAAATGATAAAATCAGTACGTGATAGAGATCTATTAGCTTTGTTGTCCCTATTGAATAACTACAATGCCTTTGCTTTAGTCAATTGCTTGGGGTTCTTGGGGGTAGGTGCATTGAACAAGAACCTCATAATTTGTGGAGATAGATCAATGATCACATTCCCTTGGAGATCCATACACTGTCTTGATGAAGGATTGTAAGCCCCCGCTATCGTGAGTATAATATCTAGGCACTGAACTAATAAATGGAAGAGTGTGACATGTACTAGTCCAGATTGGGCTATTCTTTAAGTCCTCCCAATCACATCCTCTGAGAAAGTATCTAAAATTGGCTCCTCACAGTTGAATGGCCCTAGATTAGTGTCTGTGATGTCAACCCATTCTGAATCCAACTTGCTGGTTGTAAGAGTGGAATCTTGGTGTTTATATCTTAAGGTGTAAGGCAATTGCTCCACCTTTATCTTCATTGGCTTCACTCCCTTTGAGATTTTTCGCAGCTTGCCCTTCCTTTTGTAAAACATCTTCATATGCTCTTGGCATTGTTTACTCTTGCAAGACAACCCTAGATTAGATCAACAAAAGGTACAGGAATCAACATTGCAAATGTTACCTTTCATACCTCTCTATTCTTCCCTAGGTAACCCTCCATACTTAGTGAAATTTTAAACCTGGTGGGAGCGGGATCGAGAGAAGATCAGGAACTAGAGAGCTGAAATAGTTAACAAAATTGGAACCAAATAAAAAATTGAAACTTTCAAAAGTTCCAATATTTCGTATCGTTTGGTGATCCAATTCTGCCAAACCTGGCGGGATTAGATTCAGAATTAGAATCAAAATTAGAACCTACCGGGAGCAGGATCATTTTATGAACCAAACTCTTAGGCGAAAGTTCATTGGATGAGTTCGTTTCTAACTCTGGTTCTACTATGGATTACAATGGTGAAGCAGATTCTCCCAGCATGTCTACATCATTTTGGACTCAGGTTAGAAAGAAGGCACATGGAGGCAGGATTTAAGCTCAACTCTGCTCGGACAAATGAGATCGAGATCGAGCGAGAAAGGTCATTTATGCAAAAAGGGTGCGACACGCAAACCCTAATTCATACAACTCATCAACTTAAATTAGAACTAGGGCATCAAAACCCATGATTAAATCAATAAGATTGACATAGGCATAAGATTGAAAAGGGTTGAGAGAAAGATTTAAAATAGTTTTAAACACTAGAACCCTTCAAAACGAAGCCCTAATCAAAACTAGGGCATAGTGGAACAGAAACGCCACCAAGAATGGAGAAAACAACAACAAAATAAAAATAAAAATAGAGGAAAGCAAAAAAAAGACAAAAGACAAATGCAAACAAAACGAAAAACACAAACGCACACAAGCGAAGATCTATGAGAAAAGTCCCGTGAATGCGCAAAGAACAAACAAAGCAAGAAAATGGGAAAACACAAAGAGAGAACAGAAGAAACCCACCTACCTTGAAAAACAACCAAAAAGGGTTGAAAATTGACCGAAATCCGCTCACGAACTCTCACCTGCATCCAAATCTTGCTCATCTTCAAGTTACTTTAGCCCTGGCTCGTTAAAATGCTTTGGATAATTGTAATGAGCCAAATAACCTTGATTAAGGTTTTAAAAACCATTTCACGCATGTGAGGAGGTTGCAATTAATACAATTAATGCAATTGGTCGGGGTTGGAATCATAGCGAAGGTGAGTACACAACCACCGCGTACATTAGAGGTAAAACGAGAGCGAAAGCGGAGTTGGGATAGAACCTTGAACTTTGTCAAAGTTCCACATTTTGTTCTGGATCTGTCTCCGGTCCCGCGGTAGGGAAAGGACAACAAAGAAATGGGGGTGGGATCGAGACCAAATATGGATCTGGAGCTTTGCAAAGTTCAAGGTTTGGATTCGACTCCAATTCCGCTCCTGACAAAGAGAAAAAACAACAAAGGAAAACAAAAGAACAAAGGAAAGTGGGACCAGGGTGAAGCCCGTCCCAAACCAGACACAAGAGGAAAAACAAAACACAAGGAAGAACAAATGGCAGCAGGATCAGAATGAAACCCAGACTTGGAACTTTTGCAAAGTTTCGGGTTCAATTTCCATTCCGGTTGTGCTTTCAACAAAAGGAAAAGAAACACAAAGATGTGGAAAACAAAAGAAAACCCAAGGGAGAAAACAACCCAAGAGCCCAAGATAAACAAAACAACAAAGAAACCAACAAGGCAAGAAACGAAGTCGAGACCAGAATGAAAACTAGATCAGAAACTTTGTCAAAGTTCTAAGTCTGGTTTTGGACCATGTTCCGAACCTGCAAAAAAAAAAGAAACAAAGACTTAGGAGGAAAATAAATAAATCCTAAGACCCAAACAAGAACACCAAGGACAAATAAACACAAGGGGGACCCATTTTGACCAAAAACAAAATGGGGTGGTTATGCAAGGTATAACACAACTTAATATTACCAAGGCCAAGATCACGATCTCTTACAATTGAAGGAAACAAATATCTTTTCTATTATATTGATAAGGATATCTTATAAGAAGTAGCATTGTACAAATATCTTGGGATAAACTTCAATAACAATTTTAGTTTGGAATCGTGCACAAGGAAGATAACTTTGGGAGGTTGGAGATCACTTTTTGCATTACAAAATAGAAGTAGAGAGGTCGAGTTATGGGATTGGAAAACTTTGTAAATTCTTTTCAAGTTATTAGCAATTTTGGTGGTGCTTTATAGATGCGAATTGTGGATAGTAGCACTTTAGACATAAAATTAAGATAATTATAAAGGATTGAAAAATGCTTGATCACAAGTAAATTCAAAATAAAATATTCAATACCTTATAAGATTATTCTAATAGAAACACATGCATTAACTCTCAAGGTAATTATTATGGCTCATCTCTTAGGATATCCGAAAACAATTAAATAAATAGAGGCAAAAAGAAGACCCAAGGTTGTCACCAAAGAAGTTTTGAACGAAAGAAAAAAGACTTTGATGAAACAAAACATTAAATGAATGAACAAATGAAATATAAACTTGAATGCATGTCCAAATAATAATAAAGAAATAAAGAGATTTATTATAGATAAAATTTGCAAGATTATTTGAGAAAATGATGTTACAAAAAAAAAAAAAAGAAATGTTATTTTGATGAATTTAATCCCATGTATTATCATAATCGAAAGGTCTATATAAGAACAAATATTACTTGAAGAATAAAAATGCTCACAATCCAATTGAGAACTAACTCACATAATCTTTTGCATAACTAAGATAATTAAGTTAAAATAAACACTTGATTTCAAAATGCAAAATTTATAGTGACATTTAGACTAAATATATAAATACTTTAATAACAATTTAAAATAAATTATTAAAAAGAAAATATAAAAAAATAGAAAAAATCAACATTAAAATAAATAAATTAAAATTTACAATTAAAAAAATTAAATTAAATTAACTAACTATTTTTTAAATTATCCTTTAATTTCATAACATTAAAAACCTTCCATTTTATTCTGTTCTTTTCCAACTATAACTTATGAGAATCTTTAGTCGTGAAAAATTACGACTGTAAGATTGTGAATGCAAACCCATGGATGTACGGTGGAATTTGAATGGCCCAGGAAGTTTTATATCATCGGAAGCCTGACGTATTCATGTTACCTACGTGTGCTCGGTGGTTATGTTTGGAGACCAAACATTGCTGTCGCTGCTTCCGCACCACTATTTTGGTAATGATTTATCGTCTCGACTCTCGACTCTCCAACTATATTCAATATTCCTTTGGGACACTCTTAACAATCTTAACAGAAATGAATATTCCTTATCATACAGAAGAAGCTTCATTTCAACCAAGGAATCTTCATCTTCGATGATATTCCAAATATCAACAAAATAACATTGTTTCTACCCAGCATTTCAAAAATCTAGACTGCAATTTCTTATTATTTTCGTTAAGTTGAATCAAATTTTACCTCTGGTGGAGAATTTGCCACAAAATATAATGGAAATTGGCAGTACTGGCTGCTGAGGGTCATCTGCGTCAATTGACGGAAAAACTTTACACAGATGCGGAAAGAATTGGAAAAAACCTTCAATTAATTGCAGGATTGAAGGATGCCTTTATTATGCAGAATACAGTTGCCCTTAATAGGTCCAGGTCAGCGCTTTACGCCGCTAAACCCTATGGCAATCCGGGGTTCGAAACCCGCAAAGTGCAATTTCTGTTTTCAGGGGTTGCATAAGAATGAAATGAGGAGAAGCGGGGTTGATGTGAGAGGAGTTCTGGAGAAAAATGCAGTTTCGAAGTTGCCTTTTGTGTCGATTAAGTGTGTTATGACTGCGGGAACTGCTCTTGCGGCGGCTGCAACGAGTGGATATTTACATGCTGCGGTCACTTCTACAATAACAAACGTGGCGATTACAGCGGTTGCGATTGCTTCTGGTGCTTGCCTTTCCACAAAGATCGATTGCCTGTGGCCACGAGGGCAGCAAGGACCAGGTATTTTTTAGCCTTCAAATTCAAGGCTTGCAAGTAAAGTCTTAAAGGTATTGAAGATTTTGTGAAGTATAAAATAAGGTGTAGAATTCTTTAAAGCTATTGATAGTTAATTAATTTGGTGAGAACATTGTCGGGTTGATGTGTTAAGCATTCTCTTTTTCTTTCCGTGTAGAAGAAACTATTCAAAAGTAAACCTTACGTGTCATCTTGCTATTCAAGAATAGCCTGCTGTTCTTTACAACCCGACTTGTCCTTTCCTCAATGGAGGTTGCTTTCTTTGGCGTACCGATCAATTGGTCGAAGTGGCTGCTGATCAACCTGATCTTTGGCATATGTGGGAAGTAAAACTTCTCCATCATCATCTGATAAGAAATGAGCGATCTGAGGAAGAGTAAATCTATTGTAATTATGCCTATGCACTTCAAACTCATCTTCACAACTAAACCAAAAATCCTCCATTTTAGGTTTATGTGAAGAATTGTGACCAAGGCGAGCTGCCAAGAGACCCGAAGGGTCATATGAATGCCTCTCTATGAGAAACTTGAGATTAAACTTTGTCATTTCATTGCTCATCGATTTAGCATCAGCTGTTGATTTGCATCTGTATATAGTATATACCCATCTCAAAAGAAAAACTGGCAATTGTTTTGCGTTTGTTACGCAAAAAAGTGTGAAATTCATGCAATTGCCTTAGGAACTCCATGAATACTACCTTATCCGATGGGTATCGAGGTAGCATGGCTAGATTGCCTGAGAAGCCATATACGCGAATGTAGGAGAATGTGGGGAATTGGATAAACCAATCGGCCCAATCCGCCATTGCCAATCTGGCATCTGCTGAAAACCATATATGCAACTCGTTGTCAAGATCCCGCATTGTATGCATTAGGAAAAGATCGTTCGCTCGCTTGAAATGTTGATCTGACTGCAAGAACTCTAACTGTGAGTAATGCTCATACACCCGTTGTACGCCCAGAGTTCCAACGACATCCATACCTCTAAACTTGCCTTGAAAGGCTATTAGATATACGAGGTATGAAATCATATAGAATTTGTGGGCCTTTAAGAATCTTGTCATCTGGCTGTGAAGAGTGTCAAAGATTAAAGCCGGCCAATTGTAGTGTTCTCTATTGCTGACAATCTGAGATATGATGTAGAAAATCTACAGCTGAAACTTATGTGCCTCCGCTTACCTGTGACATGGTTGAGCAGAGTAATCAAGACTGCAAATTCATCTCTGAACTCTCCACATCCAACGTTCCTTGGCAAATTGTTTCGTTTCTCTTTTAACCACCTTTGTGCCATCCTTTTCTAGCACTATTCTTTTTGCGTATTCCACGCCTTTTCACATTCTTCAATTGATATAATGAGGTTATTTGGACATGGTGGAATAGCAAAATACTTCTCAATGTCTCCTGGCTCGAGGCTGCAAATTATTTGCCCATCTACTGATTGGATTTCCCATGAAGTGGGATTGTAATGCTTGACACAAGCAATTACAAATTCGATGTCTTGTGCCATGATGGGAAAAGAGGCTACCTCAAGTAATCCGGATTGTTCAAGATTTTGGATTGTGATGCAATCTATGCCTATCAAAGCGTTCAAATCAACTACTGGGTGTACTTGATGTAAGTCAATGTCAAGTAGTTTCAAGAAATCGTGAAGCAAGATTGATTTGGTCTTGAATTCAATTTGAGATAGTTGCATATTTGAAAACTCGAAGAATGATTGTGAACATGACTATGTTTGAACAACGTCTGCACAAAGGCTTTAGCTTTGTCGAGAGGCAGATTTTTTGAAAAAATCTGAGATATGGGTTTTGTTGAGAATGTCTTTCTGAATAGACCTAGATTGTCCGTTTTTTGAAAAATTGACTTTTTCAAGAACATGCAAGAACCCCTCAGAGGTAGAAGTTGCGAGGCAATTTTTCCTAGAAAATTGTGAGATAT
Source organism: Sequoiadendron giganteum (assembly GCA_007115665.2). Classification (NCBI taxonomy): domain Eukaryota; kingdom Viridiplantae; phylum Streptophyta; class Pinopsida; order Cupressales; family Cupressaceae; genus Sequoiadendron; species Sequoiadendron giganteum. The sequence goes on from CM021103.1 coordinate 265,487,304, forward strand.
GGGTTTTGTAGGTGCCTGTATGTTGAAGAGACCCAAATCGATCGTTTTTTGAAAAAGATTATTTTTTTGGAAACCCTAAAAAATGGAAGCCGCAAAAGCTATTTTTGGGAAAAATTTGGGACGTGGGTTTTGTAGCCAATCTTGTGCTGAGTAAACCCAAAATGCCAAATTTCTTAACAAATTGATTTTTCTTGAACATGCAAGAAACCCTAGAAAAATGGAAGCTAAAGAAGTTGTCGAAATTTTTTCAATCTTAGAGAAGATTGAAAACGAAGAAAACCCAGATCGATAGAAGTTGCAAATTATGAACTTTTGTTTCTAAAAACTAATGCCCTGGAAAAATGGATTCTGGAAAGTTGTTCTTCTATGCAACTTGAACTCGAATCTATGAAGAAATCTGAAAATGGCCTTCATTTGATCCTTCAAATGCTATTGAGAAGAAAATTCTGTGTTCACCTCTTGAAGTCAACCTACAAAATAATGAATTATGGACACCCAAATGCTTGTTAAATAAAGTTTGGAGGTGGAAGCATCGGTTAACTTGCAAAAACCCTAATTTTAGGAGTCTTCCTGTGAAAATATCTGTTAACTTGAAGAATCCCTAAAACTTTGGGTGGCCAAGGCATGAGAAAGTCTTCAAAAATATGTAACTCAAGTTGACTTGGGTGCCACCTTGAGATAAGGTGTCCAAGTTTTGGCAATGTTAGAATTTTTTCAAAGGTTTTCAAATTTTGCTTGTTTTCGGTGATTGGTACCCCCTGTTTGAGTGCTGTTTCCCGCCAATCTGTGAGCAATTAAGACTGAAAGTGAATTGATCTGGCAAGCTTGATCAAGTCTGAGGAGATTGATACCTCACACTAGCCTATGATCCCGCATTTGATTGCTTTTAAATCTGGGCACCCCTGGTTGACTGGGGCGCTTTGCATCACTAGAGTTAGAAGATTTTCTAGATTTTCATCGTTTCATTTGATAAAATGCCTTTGTTTGATCCTCGATTCCGGATGTCTGATAGGTCATATAAACTGGCTGACGGATTCATTGGGGAGTGTGATTAACTCTGAGAAGATCTTCTTGGAAGCTGCAAACCCTAAAAAGTGGTTTTGGTGGCTTGAAATTTTGGGTGCCCTTGGCTAGCAGGGGCGCTTTTGTGCTCTTGACTTAACCAATTTTTAGTGATTTTCAACTTCTCCAATTTGCCTCCCATGCTTTGATCGGCAATTGCTGTCGATTGATGGATCCTGTGATCAGGCTAAGATATTCAATGGAAAGCTTGAAGAATTCCGAAAAGGATGATTGGTTTTGCAAACTCTAAAGATTGTTTTAGAGGGCTCGAATTTCTAGGCGCCCTTGGTTGACTAGGGCACCCATGTGTGCAAAAGGTATAATTTTCACTTTGTCTTCTTGACTAAAACACCTCAATTTGATCTTCATTTCTGGATGTTTGAGAGCTCCGGTGAAGCTACTGACGGACTCATCATGAAGCTTGACAAAATATGAGGACTTGCTGGAGGTCACGAAACTTGAAAACTTAATTTGATGCTTCAAAATTTTGGGCACCCCTGGCTTGCAGGGGTGCTTTTTTGCTATGGACTTATCCAATTTTGTGTTTCTTGACTTTAGCATTTTTGGTTTGATCTTCGTTTGCGAGCGTTTGACTGATCTCGTGAACTGGATGTTGGATTCGTTGGAAAGCTAGCAGAATTTTGAAGAGGATCCCCAAAACTGCAAATCCTAACAACTGTATTTGAACCCTTGAATTCATGGTCGCCCTTGGCTTGCAGGGGCACTTTTCCTCAACTTTTTCTTGTGACCTATGTCTTCACTCAATCTGCATTTCGCGGCGTTTGATGACTCCTTTGGACTGGCTGATGAATTCATTGGAAAGCTTGCTCAAATTTGGAAAGAAACCGTTTGCAGTTGCAAACCTTTAAAGCACTTTTGACTGCCTGAAACCTTGGGCACCCCTAGCCAGTAGGGGCGCTTTTGTGCTCTAGTGTTAGTCCTTTTTTAATGATTTTCAATCTTTTCAAGCTTTGCATTCACGTGTTTGTTGACTGTGTCGATTGCCGCGATCACCATTGTCGACGTGTTGACGGCGTTAACTGTTGTGCGTGCGTGACAAATAGAAACTAAAAGTATTCTAAGGCATTGAGGCCTAGGCGCCTTCCTTGAGGTAAGGCGTCTATCTCCAGACTTAGTTTATTTTCCACAATTTTCAACTTTTTGAAACCCCCTTTGTTCACCATTTTTCGAGCATCTTTCGCCATAGACTGTTCTGTGCAGTGTTTGAAGCTTAGATTTTGACACCTGGTATCTGGCCATCCCCCATTAATGATTTCGGAGGTTCTAGCTTTTCTTTTGAAAAAGTGAAATAGACCCACCAGAGAAAAACTGACTTTTGGACGATTGTGACTGGACTAGTGTGATCGTGATGAAAGATTAACCAATCAAAATCATTTTGAGCCATTTCTGGAAAGATCCTATTTTTAGGGTTTTTCTAAAAATAGGGGTTTGAAACCCTAATTTCAAAATTTTCAAATTTTGTGAGCATTCTCTTGACAATAAACCCAGAAAAAACCTTATGATCCGTTTGTTGTTCAAAAATTTCTAAAAATAGAAAATTGCTATTTTTAGACATCTTTTTGACTTTTGACGACAATTTTACAAGATTTTGACCATTTTTACCAAAATGCCTTAATGAAGCAAAAATTTTAATTTTGGGTACAACATATGGCATTAGTGATTTATCATGAAGTTTGAGCCAATGTCTTGCTCTTGTGAGAGCAACATTGTGTAATTCTGATTTAGGCACTTTAAACTTGAATACCTACAACTTTAATGCCTTGCATTTCCTTCCAAAATCTGAAAGAACAAGAAAACTGGGATTGTGTTCTTGATTGCTGAAGGAAACTTTGTTTTGTGATTTGAATGAATAAATGCCTCATTATATAGGTTTGGATTGCTTTGATTCTTGCTTTCTTTCTATAATTGGCTAACTAGGATAGAGTGCCATGAGTTTTAAGTGTTTTTTTGCTTTTCAAGACTGGAAATAGGTGTTTAGTTTTTTTTGAGCCAACTAAGACCTCATTGCACTTTTCTGCCATCACTCCTATCTTGATTGCCTTTCTTTAGTGGCATTGACACATGATATGTGCGACTTAAATTTAAGTGTTTTAAATGATTTGCACTGGGGCAACTTTACAAGTTCATTGCCACTATTGTCACAACTTTAGTTTGGCATTGCCACAAAGGAAATGCAGTTTTGACTTGTGTTTTAACCTTTATCAACTGGTTGCATTCTCACAAGTTTATTGCCAGTATTTTTTTCTTTTTAGATTGCTATTGCCACTGAGAAAGCATGACTTTAAGTTGTCACTTAAAGCTGTTTATTTCTCATCATGCTTTTTGCACCTCGTAGCTAGTTAAGTTGCTTTTTTAGGATGGTGATGCTAGGGCCAAGATGCAACCACTTAAGTTCTTGTTTTCCTTCTTGTAGATTTCTAGCCACACAATCATTCAAGGTGCAGTTTTCTCCTGGTTGAAACATTTAAAATGTGTGATTCACCTAACACTTTGACTCTTTCCTGCTCGTCACACATTGTCCACCATTCAATCACTTTGGCCACCATTTTTCATTGGCATTTCCAGCATATAGATGTGATTTGAACTTACATGTTTTTCCTCATTCCCTTTGTTGCACTTTTCCTTTGCCATTGGGTTTGAGTTGCTCTTTTGCATTGGCTAAGCCACCAAAAAAGTGTGACAACTTAAACATTGCTATTAGCTTGCCTTCCATTGTAGTGCTGTTGATAACATTCCCTTGCTTGAACAGAGTGTTGAGGAGACTTTGTAAACTATTCCATCCCGTTGTCCTCACTTTTTGGCCTCTATTGATGTATCATTTTCTATTTCATCTTGTACCCGTCGAGCATCAAAAGCTTAGAGTCATCATAACTTGTCATTCTTCATCCATGAATGATTTGTAAACATGGTTATTAGACAACTTAGGCCATGACCTAATAACTTGAGAATGACCACATGACAAACATTGACAAGGATATTGACTATACATCTGACATGAAATGCAAAATTTTGTAGAGGCACCAATTTTTGTACTAACATATCACTTTGACATCTTTAGCATGGTTACCATCTAGTCTTTAAGCATGATGACAAATGTTCCTCTTCAGCAAGCTGAAACAAGTTGTATCCCTAACATTGGATTCTGTGTGGTTTTGCTTGTATTAAGCCTAGAATCTCTGGTATTATATTCTTCTGTTCATTGCAGAGAATGTTCATCAGTAACATTTTCCTTGTGAAGAATGAGCTCTTTCTGAGTCTATTATTTTTTTTTTAATTTGGATGCTGGAAAAGGATGGTATGTTTGTGGCCAAGATTGCAATGAATTAGGTCTTAAAATTTGTAGTTTTAGGGCTTCAAAATTATGATAAACTATCTTGTATATTAGTTCTTTAGATTATATTATTAATTGTGTCTTTTCCTGCAGATTCTGTTGAGTTGGATGGAGTGGACATTACAGGCTATACAATATTCAATGAGTCAAAGGTAATTATATTTTGAACATGGAGTCATCCTAGAAGTCTAATGCTTTCACTATTCAAATGATGTTTTGATGTATGAATATGTGCTACATTGCAGGTCCAAAAAGCAATAACATTTGCTAGAAAAGCACATAGTGGTCAGACAAGAAAAACAGGGGACCCATATTTGACTCATTGTATCCACACAGGGAAAATTCTTGCTGCATTAGTCCCATCTAGTGGGCAAAGGGTAAATTTTATTTAAGAATTGTGTTTCGCTTGAACTTGTATTTGTAAACTAGATTTCTCTTAAAAATGCATCTGAGATACATTTAAATGCCTGTTGCATTCCATTTGTAATCTTTTATTTTTTAATTTAGACTGAACTCTTTGTAGGCTGTCGATACCGTAGTTGCAGGCATACTTCATGATATCATAGATGATACTGGGGAGAATTTGCAAAACGTAGAACAGAATTTTGGTGATGATGTTGCAAGCCTAGTTGCTGGTGTCTCGAAGCTGAGCTACATCAATCAGGTATGTATTGAGACGGGTCTTGTTCATTGTACACACTTTATTTGTTTATAAACATTTTCTCTCATGGACCCACATATGTGATGGCCAATTAAAGTCATCGAGAAACTACAATCTTATTTAAACTTAATTCATGCTTTTCAAATATATTAGTGATATCCTTCTACAGATTTCTTATATATGTAAATTACTCTTTTGAATTTTTGAGATTTCTAGTTGTCTTTATGTGATTATTGTTTGCCACTGATTGATTTCATCCAAAATGAGTATACTTCTTCTGAATGTCCTCCAATGTTGCCAAATATAATTTAAGGCACTACCAATCATAAAAGTTCTAGAATCGCAGAGCATTTATACCACCATTAGACTCCAGTGGGCTATCATCAACAGATTATTTACAGGTACACAGAGGTCTGGGAGTGTCTTCTATAAGGGATAATACCACTTAAGCCGTTTTCAAGGACCTTGCTGTCCAATCCTGTCAGACATCCAATTGCAGACTATATGGATGATAGAACCCAAGATGTCTAGTTGGTTTTATGGGTAGATGAAGGTGAAAATGAATAACATGGTCTGTGAGGTTTATTACACAGTTACCATTTCTATATAACAATGATGTCAGGTGCACCTCATTTCCAGTTCCTCCCAACTGCCACTAAGATGGTGAAACATTTCCACCTTGAGGTTGATCTTGCAACTCTTTGCAACATTCCCTTCACCGAGATCACTTGGATGCCTGCCTAGACTGCTACTGAGGTGCAGAAGAAGGAATAGATGATGCCCAAGCACCACTCTTAGGTGGGTGATTAGATTCCTGCACCCTCGAGTCTGACTAAGAAGGAGCATGGGCCTGCAATCTAGGTTGTCCTTGAAAGCCCTGGGCCAAGTTTTCTTCATTTAACCTAGCCTTCTTTACAACAATCTCTAGGGTTTTTCAGTTGAAACATATTGAACACTACCACCAATATGTGCATTCAAACCTCTTACAAAATTCTGCACCAGCATCCTTTTGTCCTCAACCAAATCTGCATACTATTTCAACTCAAAGAAATGATTCTCATACTAATCCACAATCATGTTTAGTTGACGAAGCTCATGAAACTCATCAGCATGACTTTGCCTAATGTTAATTTTAGGATCAGAAATGCAGATAAGCAGAAAAATACAACACATAGAACAATAACACAGTATTTACCCTGGGAAAACCCTCCTACTTGAGGGAGAAAAACCCAGTAAGATGTTCTCTTATAATCAGAAAAAATAAGTGCAGAAATAGCACTCAAAATCAGGCCCTAGAAAGGCTGAAACTTATACAATGGATCTGCACTTGTATATAGTGCTATTTCTTGAATACACAAAATATTTGACTCTTCTCCTTGAGTTGAAACTGCTGCTATTGAAAGTAGGCCTGCTGCTGAAGGAATTCAAACTTGGAATGAATTGAATTGATCATTAAAATGAGGAGACACCTTCTCCTTTATATAGCAAGACTAGGTGACCTTTCTTCTAGGGCCGACTTAGAAAGTATAATATTTGTTTTACAAAGAGAGAGGCCGACTTGCCTTTGATTAGTTTCTCTTAGGGAAATACCTCCCGACGCTATAAAACACTAACACTCCCTCTTAGCTAGGGAGCTATTCTCAAATATCCTTGTCATGGAGTCTCTCAACATGACGTCCACAATGGCTACACCCAATTGTGAAAAAAAAAACAGCTCAGTCTCAAAGATGTGATCTTGTACAAGCGCTTTCACCTCATATTTCTCAATCTCAGAGAAATATACACTACAAGGGCTTTCACCTCATATTTCTCCGTTTGAGAAATATACACTACAAGGGTTTTCACCTCATATTTCTCCATCTCAGAGCAAGGGCTTTCACCTCATATTTCTCAATCTCAGAGAAATATACGCTACAAGGGCTTTCACTTCATATTTCTCCATCTCAGAGAAATATACACTACAAGGGCTTTCACCTCATATTTCTCATTCTTAGAGAAATATACACTACAAGAAATCTTAATGATGCTGTGACTCCCTTTGGAGCTCCAAGTACTTGCATCAACCTCTTGACCTCCTCGTCCAAGATTGCCTGCAATGCTTGCTCTAGAGGAATGGTTTCCAACGCACACCTCCGACACTACTGACTTGCGAGAATCCAGGACTGTCCTCCTCGACCTCATCCCAGATCACCCTATTCTGAATAGGTTTGTGGTGCTACCAAGTCAAAACAAGGTTGACTACCTTGTGTAATTCCGTTCTCTGCAGCAGAAGAGGCCTTCCAAAACTTGACCTTGCAACACTGCAACCCACTTAGCTGACACCTTCACTTCTTCTCAGTGAGTCACTTTAGTTCCTCGAGTCATAGGACACAGAGCTCCCTCTCAATACAAAGATTACAAAAAAATCCTCTGGAAGTGAACTCCCCTCCATTGATTGATCTCAAAACCTTAATCCTCTTCCCGACAAGATCTCAACTCGTGCCTTGAATTCTTGGAACCTAACTCCCTCTGAATGGCAAGAGTGTAATCGAGGGATGAATCCATATCCATAGGAGCCTCCTGCTCCTCACTGACTAATCTCCAAGAATCATCATCTCAAATAATGAGGTCTTCAATATATCTTCAAATAATCCAACATTCTTTTGCTCCTTGATCCATCCTGCATTTTAAAGAGATTAATAATAGTTCCTAAAATCAAACTACCCCGAAGAGGAATATACAAACCAATGCTAGTAGCATACATGATTCACTATTCCCAATGTTATTGCATGAATTATTATTAACTACATGATTATTTAAATTCATGATCATTATTCAAAGGTACAAACATAAAATACTTATCTCTTTATTGTTGGTCAATTCTACAGATATCTAGCCAGCGATGCCTTTCTAGATTTCGATCTCCATATCTTTCCTTGCTATCAGCACCACAGTCTCTTTCACCATATCGACCACCACTATAGTGGTCATCATAGCGGTCTCCATAACGATCCCCTCCAAAACGATCTCCATGACCCATACTAGCATGCAGGGATAGCGTGAAGAGAAACAAAAGAGTTGGGAGTTGGACGCTATGTGTTGGTTGCTGTTGGAGGGATAGCAAAGAGAGAGTCCATACAAGGATAGTGACGAAACAAGATACAAAATCAGGGCTCAACAACCAACATCATTGAGCATGCATCACAGCCTTCCTGCCAACACCCAAGCCGCCATCACCCAAGCAACTTGAAGCCAAACCAACAGTACCACCCAACTTGCCACCAATGTGTTCCACCATTGATGTTGCGCTAACTGAAGTGCTACCTCTACAATTAACCAAAGCAGAAAACTAAATGCCATGAATGACTTCCTTTGCTGCAATTGAACTAGATGAAGACTGTCTAGGGAGTGCAGAGTAATTCCCCTCCAACACTCCTCTCTGATGAGCCACAAATAAATGCTTTATCACCTTTCCCAAGTCAAGAAAGAAATCTTGCAAAGCCTCGATATGATATTGAACTGATAACAAATGCAGAGGAGGCCAAAGAGACTCGCTTTTGAGAAACACAATTGCATCTTCACCCAAGACTGGCACTGGTTTATTCAACAAAACCTCCTCCATCACAGACCGAACCAGACCTAACACCACCCACCTATCCAATTTGGTGCGTGCAGTTAACAATCCTCTTAGCGATATAAACTCAAATAATTCTAGAATGTCCTATTCCCATGCTTTTATGATACCTGACTAGAATAGGGTAGCAATTTATGACAAGTATCAACAATAATCGCGATTTGCATACAGGGATAATGAATGCGATATCACAAGAACTAGCGATAGTGAGATGCCAGTGACTCTGATGAATGTCCTCGATCCTCCACCAAGCAGCAAAATGACCAAGCGGCTTCAACAATGCCGATGTTAATCACTATCCTCAACATAACAGACCAAATGTCTCCAACGGTAATGTTTTATCAACTTTTTCAAAGGATGGACAAACTCTATGAAGGGCCCGATAATCTCTTTTGCCTTAACGACACCTCCAAGTAAACCCGATATGATTCGATACTTGCATGGGTGATTTGGATAGCTCAACTTCCCCACACTCCTGAATGTCCTAATAATGCTCACGACGGCTAGATGAATTAATATTCATCGCTTCCTCAATATCAATAACCCAATCACAAGTATGTTCCCATACAAAGATTAGATGAACAATGACTATAAGCGAATCCGATGAATCAAATGCAATGAAGTTTATATCTTTAGTGAACGTATGAAAACCATTGAATGCTCCCGCAATGCTCCCACACCGATGGTGAGCACGATCTGGTAATGTGAAATGTAAAACCAATGCCAGAAGAGTTACGCACAACACTTAAGAATGGTGAATATCAGCGACACCAGTGTAGTGTACCAACACTTTGCTGATCTGTTTTTCACTGAGTTTCGCAGATCTGATTTTTGTTTTGGTTTAATTTCTCTTTTTGTGCTTTTGAGTTTGTTTGCTAACAACACTAAAATGGTACAAAAGAGCATATGCATACAATGAAAGCTTCCAATAAACTAAGCTATTGAAACAACTTGAGTACATTGCTCAATTTAGAGGCCAAATCTAATTTCTTCATTACAAAATAAGATGCTTACAACATATAGTTTTCATCAGATTCGAAACTAAGTATTTCATAAACCATACTTTAACTTACAGCCAAACATCACTATGAATAGTGACTTGCTACAGCACCCGTGCCCAAAGAAATGCACACAACTTCCAAATAACGAACTTCTCCCCACCAAAACTCGGATTGGGAGGCTTCTTCTACCTAGGGTGCCCCCTTTGGGTGTGATTGCAGCCACATAAGAGAGGCGTTTTTTTTCCTTTTGCTGGTTGAAACCCTCAATAAAACGCAGTTGGCTGTAGCTTACAAAAAACAGCTCCAAAACTTCTCAAAAGCGAACAGCTCCCTTGCAAATGCCAATGGAGTCTATGGCTGTCAAGAACACTAAAAAACCAGCTCCAAATAACCTGCAAACAACAACACAGGTCTCCAACTGAAGCAATAATAACAGATCAACAACTTTAAGGTGGTGTTTCACACCCTCAAGCAGCTCAAGAACGAAGAACAGAGCCCCACCAGGCTCATCCATTGCAAGAAATTAGGAAACCCTAGCTTCCTTCTTCCTCCAAGCTTCACTCCCAAGTTTCCAACAAGCTAAATCATTCATCTATGAAGAGGGTCGAAATTCTCCTTCTATTTATAAGTTTTTGCATTAAAAAACACTATTCATAAAAGTGAGCACTATTCACTTAAGTTATTTCTTTTTTCACTTTATGAATGAATAGTAACTGAAAAATATAAAGTGACCCCTTCCTTTTAAAGACACATGGTCCTTAGGCCGAGGATGGTGAAATAAAAGGTGAGTATCATTAATTTAAGCACAAGTATCGTGCCAAATGCCACAATTCACCCTGCCATCATACTCCGGAGATCCACACTGCAAATTGACGACCAAGTGCCCGTCTGAGAAACCCTTTATCCAAAACTATTAGCCTACGAGGGTCAGGAAAATAGGCTAATCCCCCAACTCTGATGCTCATGAAAAAGGGGATATTACAGTCCGCCCTCCCTGAAATTGCTTGTCCCAAAGCAATCTCTACTACAAAGAAACCTCACTCCTCGGAAGGCCGAAAAGAAGAACTGTAAAATGTCCCATGCATCACTGACTAACTCTGGAAGCACCAACATAAATGCAACTGTGCCAAATATCCTTGGATCCCAACACTAGAATGGAAGTCTGCCATGTCTGATAACCTCTGACTTCCTCTGTGCAAATCTGATCACAACTTCACCATGCTAGCAAATGGTGAAGCAACTTGTCAGAACCCATCCAACTGCAGTGCCAGCCCTGTCACCACCTGGATCTCTATACGACCAGAACTCACATCCATCTGTCATGAAGAGATAAACATATCTGGAGACATCCACAATACAACATCTCTCTACAGTCTCTCCAAAACACCCATGGAAGTGATAACCAATCCAACCATCATGTCCGTTGACATCATAATCACCCTATAACCATATATCCGTAGGAAATCCCTGTGGCATTAAAGTAGCAACCCCTGTCAGATACATATCAGCATGATGGATAGCTGATTGTTGTCCCTGCAAGTAATCCCCTGCCAACAACTGAGTCAGGTACTTGTAGCCTCTAGTCCCATCTTCTGAAGATGGTAACTCTAGACACAGTAAGGTGTTACTCCCCTTGACTGCACCAAGAAAAACACCCTGCGCACCAGGATTGTGCATCGAATACGAGTCATGTACAGGTGGATTAAAGGCCAAACTGTAAGCATTCCTCGCCTTGCACACACTATTAAACTCCTTTGTGAGCCCTGTTTGGAATCTCGATGCACTAGGACTATTCGAAACACTATGATTACCGCTCAACCCCGAACTAGTATCAGGAGTATGATTGACTTCCAGCTCGAAGAGTGGATTATCATAGATCAAACCGCCATCTAACTCAGATAAGGGATTATCCACAAACTGCGCAATCCCTCTGTGTGGGTCTGAATCATCCAACTTTGAGTCCCTGGAACAATACATTGAATTGTACTCCAAAATTGGCTCATCAAGCTTCCAATCATAATCAATTGTATGGAATGAAATGACAAATTTGCTTCCAGGAGAGGGAAACAAATCGATGTAAGAACCAATCTCCCAACTAGATGTTGCTCTGCATATCTCCTGTGAAGTGGACGAAGTAGTGTCGTGATTTGACACATAACTTTCTGGTGAGTCAACTTCCATGTCACAAGAGCTATCGATGATTTGTTCTGCATCACCCATCATAGGACTAAACTCAGGAGAACCTGGTGCAACACATGGTTCTCTGCAACTCTCAACCAATGCACTTATCCCATTTGTATCAATTGCACCTGAAACCGTGATGGATGTAGTAACCACATCCCCAATCTGCTCACAACCACAATCCGTGGATATATGTGCTTCACCAACTGCTGCCATGGAAACTTGAACTATATCGGAAGAGAGTGAAGACTGTGCCAAACTCGATACCATGGTAAGCTTCGCGTCCAATGACTGTGACTCTTGAAGGGCCAATTGAGTGCTCTTGAAAGAATCCATAGTCGTCTCTAGCTCATAAGTGAGCTCATCAACCTCCTCTTCTTTTCCCTTCAATGCCTTATGACAAATGCAACCCCACTCGAGAAGGAAATCTCTATCCGCAAGTAGCTGTAGGTAATTCTGTTTCATAATTCCAACTGCCTCTCGAAGTGTATGGAACTCTGCGAGGGAAAGATTACTAACACCGTACTCATCTGACATAGGAGTACTCCAACCATAAGTTGCCAGCATTTGTCGAGCAACATTAAAATGCTCCAAAGCTATAGCAATCATATCATCACTAACCTTCAACTGTCCTGCCAGATGATGATACCCCGGTGAGTCATCATTTCCACCCAATTCCACACTATAGTAAGAGGCTGAATCCTCATCGCTCACCTTCTGATCAGCAACATCATGTGTGCTATCATTAGTGCACACATCAACAACTAAGGTACTGCTGCTATGTACCTCAAAGGACGGCTCAACTGATAAGGTAGAAGCTGCTGATATGACAGTATCTTCGTACACTTCTCCTTCCAAGGCATCTGCACATCCACCCGTCTCACGATCTTGGGGTTCATCGCCCTTAAATAAATTTCCTGATTGGTTTCCTACGGTCTGATATGAAAAATCAGACTCACTGTGGCATGAATCGTCACCATACGTTGTATAATTAATGCCCAAATCTCGCGTACCAACATGTGACAATTCTGTAGGAACATCATCCCTCGGTGAAATCACTATCCTCTCATCCTGATGCAAAGTTTCATCCGTGTGGTCATGCAAATCAGAGCTGTTATCAGTGCTGATAACAACTTCTTGCGCGGTGTGAATATCATTCTGGGACTTCACCATACTATTTTCATGTTGTAAGATTTCCTTATCAACAACAACTTCAGTTTCAATCCCATGTCCATTTTTAGATTGTAGGTAATTCTCTGTTGACTTATCATCTTTTAACCCAAACACATCATAGAGACCTTTGGATACAACACCAAGTCCCTCATTTTTGCTTTGTGATAAGGTTCATCTTGAGATGTTACCTGCATACTGCTGCAAGCTACGAGATAATCTTCGTTGTGAAGGCGTGAGTTTCCGCTGGGTGTTATTCAAGATGCTCTCAATGCTGATCCTAACTCCACCATACCAGAAGTGGTGAAGCAATGCACTAGGACCCATCCAAATGGCAGTGCTAACTCTATTTCCACCTGGATCCCAAAATAAACAGAGCTCACATCCATCCATCATGAGGAGGGAAGAATATCTGGAAGCATCTGCTACGCGACATCTCTCCATAACCTTTACTAAACTCTCATGGATGTGATATCCACTTGTGCCATCATGCCTGTTGACATTATAATCCCTCTGTAACCACGTACCCACAAGTAGTCTCTGAGACAAGGAAGTAGCCAACCTGGTTGGATACACATTAGCATGATGGAAAACTAAATACCGATCCTGCAAGCACTCACCCGCCAACAACTGAGTCAGGTACTTGCAACCACTAGTTCCATCTACTGAAGATGGTAACTCTCCATCCCAAAATGGATGGTGTACACTCTGAGCCAATCCACATTGATGCGTCAACCAATCCTCCATGTGTGGACTAAAGGAGAAGTGATGGGTACTCCTCACTATGCAGTCGTGGTAAAAAGTCCCAACCTCTGTCAATGGCTCATCACTAACAACATTGTAGTCAAATGATAGCTCGTGCCTTTGATCCTGCAACTCAGACCCGTGTGATTCATGAATTGACAATCCTTACACATAAACCGAGTTTGCATCTTCAAAATAATCAAAAGTCTCATCGGCAATTGCTGATATAGAAAATTTAGGGAGCTCAAAACCCTCATTGGTTTCATATGGGGCCCTTTTCTCATGCGCATGTCCCTCAACATGATCATCCTGCAATTCTACCTCGTTAAATGGGTTAACATAGGACATATCAGCTTCTATCTCAGAAAGTGGATTATTAGAAATGTGAAAGTTACTTTCAGCATTTTGTTTGGACCCATCATCCTCGTGTTCTAACTCTTCTTCATTTTCAAAAGGACTCAAGTACATTTCCCCTACAGCTGCCTTAGAAATTTCAACTTCATCATCAACTAGTAGATCTTCTAAGGTCTGATTTTTGCTCTCCACAGGATCAGCTGTATGCTGGTCATTAACTGCTGAGAATTCATTGTAGAGGCTTCTGGATACTGAAGTGTCCTCTTGTTTCTTCTTCTCTTCGTTTTGTGATGTAGACCTCTTAAAAATGTAAGCCATACACCAAACTGCTCTGTCTAGTTTTGCAGGGTCTGAAATCAATTTATTCAACCTTTTCTGATTTTCGTACAACTCTTTCAAACTTTGTTTAAGCTTCCCCATATTCTTATCCCACTGCTTCTGGGAAATAGCCATGCTGTTCAACTGAAGCTTTTGTAGCTAAAACTCACCCAACAGGTTGGCAGGAAACCGCTCTGATACCACTGCAGTGTACCAACACTCTGCTGATCTGTTTTTCATTGAGTTTCGTAGATCTGATTTTTGTTTTGGTTTAATTTCTCTCTTTGTGCTTTTGAGTTTGTTTGCTAACAACACTAAAATGGTACTAAAGAGCATATGCATACAATGAAAGCTTCCAATAAACTAAGCTACTGAAACAACTTGAGTACATTGCTCAATTTAGAGGCCAAATATAATTTCTTCATTACAAAATAAGATGCTTACAACATATAGTTTTCATCAGATTCGAAACTAAGTATTTCATAAACCATACTTTAACTTACAGTCAAACATCACTGTGAATAGTGACTTGCTACAGTACTCGCGCCCAAAGAAATGCACACAATTTCCAAATAACGAACTTCTCCCCACCAAAACCTGGATTGGGAGACTTCTTCTACCTAGGGCGCCCCCTTTGGGTGTGATTGCAGCCACATAAGAGAGGCGTCTTTTTTCCTTTTGCTGGTTGAAACCCCCAATAAAACGCAGCTGGTTGTAGCTTACAAAAAACAACTCCAAAACTTCTCAAAAGTGAACAGCTCCCTTGCAAATGCCAATGGAGTCTATGGCTGTTAAGAACACTCAAAAACCAGCTCCAAATAACCTGCAAACAGCAACACAGGTCTCCAACTAAAGCAACAATAACAAATCAGCAACTTTAAGGTGGTGTTTCACACCCTCAAGCAGTTCAAGAATGAAGAACAGAGCCCCACCAGACTCACCCGCTGCAAGAAATCAGGAAATCCTAGCTTCCTCCAAGTTTCACTCCCAAGTTTCCAACAAGCTAAATCATTCATCCATGAAGAGGGTTGAAATTCTCCTTCTATTTATAAGTTTTTGCATTAAAAAACACTATTCATAAAAGTGAACACTATTCACTTAAGTTATTTCTTTTTTCACTTTATGAATGAATAGTAACTGAAAAATATAAAGTGACCCCTTCCTTTTAAAGACACATGGTCCTTAAGCCGAGGATGGTGAAATAAAAGGTGAGTATCATTAATTTAAGCACAAGTATCGTGCCAAACGCCACAATTCACCCTGCCACCATATTCCGGAGATCCACACTGCAAATTGACGACCAAGTGCCCGTCCGAGAAACCCTTTATCTAGAACTATTAGCCTACGAGGGTCAGGAAAATAGGCTAATTCCCCAACTCTGATGCTTGTGAAAAAGGGTATATTACAACTAGCCATCTACCAAAACACGCACAACACTCAAGGATGTTGAATATCAGTGACACTAGCCATGACGGAAGCGATAGGGAAGCACACACGTGAATGCTTGAAACCTTCAGATTATCTCTGAGCCTTAATAAACTGATCTGCCCAGCTATATGTAATGTCCCCATTTTAGCTATAAGCTCTTCAATGATTGATAGCTTATTTTTGGAAGTCCGTAGGCTCGTCGGAGGTTAAATTAGGGTTTTCTATCTTGTAGGGGTTTTGAAGCTGTTTTGAAAGTTTGCACGTTTGAGTTTTTGATGCATGTCTGGTGGAGTTTTCTGGGTTTTTTAAGGTTCAGAATGGTGTAACTTGCATCTCCATCTAGCAACCTTTTCTGGAACTTGCTATTTTAGCTAGCACATTGGAGTTTCAAGATTTGGATTACGGATTCTTTTTGGATTTTAAGAGAGCTTCACAGTGGTATGACATGCAAAGGCATTGGGCAACTTTTCAGAATTTACTATTTTTAGTAAGTTCTATTTCTGGCAGTGCCATCTTGGGCAGTAGCATTAGTAGTCAGCTCAGTTTCTATTTCGGGCAGTGCAGTTTGGAGCATAATTGGCTTTCAACATTTTGAGGCTCATTTTGGTGAAATGATTAATTTTAAGTCATTAATGTTTTAAAATTCATTTTAGGCCCCATGGCCTAGATTAATGACTTAATGTTGTTGTAAAAGGTGGCCATTAAGGGAGGACGCCTCATGAAGGAATTAAACAAATTAAACATTTAAATGTTTAATATTTCTCTAAGGAAACTTGGACGCCAAAATGAAGAGCAGAAAAAGGTCAATCAAATGTTTTAAAAATTAAATTGTTGCAAAATTAAAATGGGCGTCCCTTTTGGAGGAAGATGGAAAGCCAACAATCATCTTCAATTCTATAAAAGCAGGCCATTGCTCATTCATTTCTCATCTTTTAGTTAATTACAACAAAATGTTGCTAGATTGAATTCAGAACCTGGCTAAGGGGAAGCTTAGCTTTTCTACACCATTCTTCGGGCCTGAAACTATGGTCAATTGAGAGTGTGCTTCATTCAAAAGTACATATTGAGTTTCATTGCTGAAGACACAAAAGATTTTTGATAAAATTTCCAGATTCGTGTTTGTTGGTCATATCATGGCTGAAGGAGATTTTCTAATACAGCTCTTTGGACGATTTTTATTTGCTTATGGGTATTGAAGCAATTAATTTCTATGTTGAGGGCGACCTATGCTGCAATTATCACATTTTATTGAGAAGGGATTATTTTTCTAGAGAGGCCGTACTTCCTTTAGGGCCGTACTTCCTCCAATTGCTTGCCTTGGGAATCGAGCTCATTAATAGTGGCTGTTTCATGGTTAAAATCGGGCTTGATGCTGGTCGCTTTGTCATTGGAGAGCTGTAAGTACAGATTGGAGGTTACATTTGAGGTTTTGAACGAAAATATGCATTCTGGGTGATAGATTCATTGCTGCCTTTGAGTTTTCAGTTGCTGCTTTTCTATATCAGATTGCTATTAGTTCAGATTTTGGTCTGATTTTCAGTATTTGAGAAGGTTATTATTGTGAGAGATTATCTTCTTTCATTTGGCTTTGTTAATATTGTAATAGCATTTGTACATTGCAGTTATTTGTCATTGTAAGACTGAAAACAGTAGTACTGTTCCCGTCATTTAATTTGTTGCATTTACTTGTGTTTCATTTCACACATTGTAACCCCTAGATGGTTTACCACCAGTGTGGAGAAAAGAATAGTTAAATCTCTTATTCCTCACCCATTGGAAAAGTGGCGAATTCCCACTATTGAGTGGATGCCTGCTAAAAAGCGAATGAATTGTTTTGTATTATAATATCTTTCCCCCCACTGAATAAGTGGTAGCGTGGAATTCTTTATGGCCGGATCACCGCCTACCTTCATTTCAATTTGTAATTCAATTTTAGTTTCTTCTTAGTTTCCATCGCCATATGCTATCACCTCGCCTTCCAAAGGATCTTGGTGAACATTCTTAGCTTAGATTACATTCAGTTTGATTATCTTTTGGAAGCTAACGCTAACATTTGGCATAGTGTTGGTTGGTATTGTGAAATTATTGAGAAAAAATTAAGGGGCACATTTCACTATACCACTTATAACAACATCACATGATCCGTTCATATGTAAATGCTATAAATGGAACAAGGCCAATGATATGTTGAACTTTCCTCAAACCGCATTTGTGGATGAATGTTTCCTGTAAACCATCATTTTCAATAATATAATCTAAACTATATCACTTGACATGTCCTTCGACTACAACTATTAAATCAAGAGACCGCAAATAAGCAGGAATGTAGACTGAGACCCTAATCGCAATATTACTTTGTATGTTGCCTTATGTCTGAAGCATCATTACTTCTGCCAGTGATCACCATTCAAAACTATGATCAATACGCCAAGCAATCAAAGACTTAAGCAAAATAGCCATGCCGGGGTTATACTGCTTCGCCAAATCTGATCAGATCTTTTCTAAACCTGCTTTGATACCATGTTAATTTTAGGATCAAAAATGCAGATAAGCAGAAAAATACAACATAGAACAATAACACAGTATTTACCCTGAGAAAACCCTCCTACTTGAGGGAGAAAAACCCAACAAGATATTCTCTTATAATCAGAAAAATAAGTGCAGAAATAGCACTCAAAATCAGGCTCTAGAAAGGCTGAAACTTATATGGATCTACACTTGTATATAGTGCTATTTCTTGAATACACAAAATATTTGACTCTTCTCCTTGAGTCGAAACTGCTGCTATTGAAAGTAGGCCTGCTGCTGAAGGAATTCGAACTTGGAATGAATTGAATTGATCATTAAAATGAGGAGACACCTTCTCCTTTATATATCAAGATTAGGTGACCTTTCTTCTAGGGCCGAACTAGAAAGTATAATATTTGTTTTACAAAGAGAGAGGCCGACTTTCCTTTGATTAGTTTCTTTTAGGGAAATACCTCCCGACGCTATAAAACACTAACACTTAAAATGATCAGAAAGGTGTTATGAGTGAAACCTCTCCAAGAAGATCTCCCATGAGACCATTGCAATATCTAGGTGATGTTTTTGCTCATCCTGATGCCATTAGGTGGAAGCAATTCTGCACAAGTGCTCAAGCTTCCAATAGGGTTTTCCAATTAAATGAAAATGTCAAGAATGAATGAAATGAGTCTCCTCAACCTCGTTTTATAACCTCTCTGTGGAACTTTTCGGAAATTATATTTAAAAACCGTTTTTTAAATAATAATCCTTTTAGCTCCTTATAAGTGACTTTTCAAACTTTTTTAATTTGACAATACTTTTAATCCTTATTTTCTAAGCCACTTTTAATATTTCATCTAAAACAACCTTTTATATCAACAGTTTGTACCTCATGCCTAGTATTATCACTTTGGCTCTCTTTTAAAAACACTTATGACAAGGTCACCCTTCTTTAAAATAAACAAACAAACATGAGTTGCCTTTAGGAAAATAATACAAAGTTACTTTAAGACAATTTAAGTTATTTATTTAATTACTTTTTTGCACATCCCAAAGTGTACGAAAAAGCATTTTCCAAGAATGTTGGAATTCCCACAGATATTGGAAAGGCCCTCAAAAAAAAGGACATAACACTTTGTGACAAGAAACCAAGGTTGGCATGAAAAACGAGGAATGGAAGAAAGATAGGATTCCCAAACCTCTAGAACACCCTCCTAACAACTCTACTAAACAACCCTCCAAATTTTACTAAGCTACGACAACCAGAAGGGCCAAAAATGTCATTTTAGACTTCTTGCAAGAACTTGTAGGTGGGTTGGACTTTGGATTGAAAATACAATTTGTAGCATTTTCAAGCCAGATTTCGAACCTCAAATGCATCTTGCTTAAGGCACATAGGTCGGGCTTGGACCTTGGAGTGTAATCACAAACTGCAATCTTGTGCTGCTCAACACTTGTTGACAATTTACAACCCACAAAGACATGTCGAATCCTGAATTTTAGCCTTAGAACTAACTTGGATTTGGAAGGAATCGTAAAATTGTAAACTTGCAATGTGCAAATGACACCAAATTTTAGACGAGAGGAGGTTTAGACCACAAGAACCTTTTGCATTTTACACGTCTACAAAATGCATTTGGACTACATACCTTGAACTAGCTACGCATTGGACCTCAAAACCCGTTTGCACTTTGCGCGTTTTCAAACTACATATGCTTTATGAACTCTGGTTCCACAACACTTTGGACCTTGGGGAATGTTTGACCTTGACACTTGTGAAACTGTAGTCGATTCCCCAACGCCGATGCATGACCTACCTTGGACTTCGAAATCCTAATGTAGCTCACAAATGCCATGTGCGATGGGTTTCTAAACTTTGGCCTTGTTGCACATTGGACTTTAGGATCCGATTGTAGCTTGTAACCTCAAGTGTTGGGATTCAATTGCAACTTGCAACTTCGAATTGGCAAGCTCGACTTACAATTTCGGATTGTGTAAGCGTGTTTGTAAACAAAGCCAAAAATGCACTCCAAGCCAAAAACTGGCAAGCAGCTTTTTCCCATTAGGTAAAGCATAACTTGTTTTTCAAGATATTTGCGAGCGGTCTTAGAGATATGTTCATGAGGATGTGGGATTTGCCTTTGCCACAAGAAAACTTCCTGAAGTACATGAATCCCAAGATAAGGGAAATTTAGCGAAGATCACTTTGAAACCAAGGAAAATGAAAAATATAAGTCAAACAAGAGAAAAGCAACTTGAAAGGCCACATCCAATCAACATCAACATCAAGATGGGCTAAAAGCAATGATGGGCCTCTTCTACTATGATAAGGCAACATAAATCGACACAAACATGAAAACATAAAGCAATGATACGACATACAATTAAGAACTACATGAAGCAATATTAATCATTTCCATTAATAAGATAATGCTACCACATTAACCAATTCCATTACAAGGCAAATAACTATTATCAAACCAACAATCACTTATTCAATTACATGATAGAGTCCATTTCCCAACATGGAAGGATCACATTCTATAACAATTATACAAATAATATTACATTGTTGTTGAGCCATAAAATGATCCAAATACACAAGATGAACAAGGAACTCCACCAGCTACCATGCTATCTTCATGGAAGGACCAATGGGTATTGTTATCGACCACCCAACCATATTCCCATTGTTGAGTGCAATAGATGCTTATGCCACTCTAGGCAACCCTTGAGCTACAAAGAAGAAGATCATGGATACCTATTGCCAAGGCCAAGCTCGCAGAATACAGTCTCATAAGGCATCAACACACAGACACAAGGATCATACAAGATGGTTCCACACACCACACATGACAACAAGGCTTATCTCTATTAGTTTTACATGATCAGATATAACAAACCAGAAAGTACTCAGAAAATGCAACACATGAGACAATGAACACAACCAGATACCTTGGGAAAACCCTCCAACTTGAGGGGAAAACCCAACAAATATATCTCTCATATATTTCAGAATAATAGCAGAAATCTGCTTACAACTCAGGCCCAGCACATGGCTGAATTTGATACAATGAATAATAGCACCTCTCCTAGATGCAAGGATACAATGAATATGCTTCTCCTTGAAATCGGTCTGCTGCAACAGAATGAAGACCTGCTGCTGGAAGATGATGATTCGCTGCTGCTACAAGATGATCTATCGCTCAAGTATGAGCTTCTTCTAGGAATGCGAATTATAACCAAATGAACTTGATCCATGTTCAATAGAAGAAAATGACCTTGTATATACACCAATGTGAGAGAGGTCGCACCTCTTCATGTGCAAGGTCGGCCACAATAAGGAAACATAATTACAAATGATAACAAGGAAGGTTGGCCCAATTAGAAGAATAATAATAATAATAATTATTTCACAATAAGACATTGCTTAATGAGTGACGTGCCTCTTGTTATTGCTACAAACTTGCTGTCCTAGAAGTGTAATTGTTATCATAAATTTGAGAAATGAAATCTTATGCTTGCTTTGTTGCTTTAATCTACTGTCTCAGATTTTGTTTTATATGTTCTTCTTATATAATCTTTATTTCAGCTTGCATCTAAAAGTACAATGAGTCTTAAGGTGTGTGTTGGAAGTGAGTTTATGTGAGTTTTGTGTTGAATCATTCCTTTCTTACTTCTAATACACGAGCTCTGAGTTTACTTGAGTAGCTAGAAGCATCATTAGAGTAGGCTTAGTTGTAGTTGAAGTTCTAAAAGAGAAAATCTCAGCTACGAAGCTAGAGTTTAATAGCCTTGTGCTCTTAGCTGAGAACAAAAAGATTGGCAAATAGTTTAGTTTACTTTCTTTAAGCATCATCAGCAAAGAGGGAGCTTCCCCTCCTAATTTGAAGAGCGGTTTATCTATGCATAGCTTTCCGTTTCTAATTTGCATTCCAGAGGTGCGAATTGAAATGCCAACAAGAAGGATATATCAATTTACATTAAAAGACAATCATGACTTCATCTATGAATGTCAAAGCTTGTAAATTATTATTATTAAACAAGGTATAGAAATGAAATGTAATATAGTTTTGTCAAGCATTTGATCATGTCATTTCCATTGGAAATGTCTCTTTTAGAATTTGTTAAGCACACATTGTTGGAAGAATAAGGAGTTTGTCATTGATGCATTTGTTGGCAACATGAGCATGTGGGATGAGCACAAGTTTTACAGTTATGCAATCCAGTGTTGTCATTGATGTCAACGTTGTATTATGGTACGAAGACCATTGTGTAGATCAGTTTGTACAACTTGAACATGTTTGAAGATGGTAATCCGGTGGTCATTTGCAAGAAGGTTTGATCTGGTGAAAATAGATAAAGGGAAAATTGACTAAGTGTCAATACAGGTATTTTGTGTACGTGTACAGGACATCCAGTTTTTGGGTCCGCATTGGTCCGCTGTATAAGATATTGCTCTGTGGTTTTGATACAATTTTCTTGGTTGTTAAAGAAGCTTATATCCAGAGTTTCATATTGTTTTGGCTTCTGGTGTTGAAGTTATAAGTAACAGTATATTAGTCTGGCAATGACAGGTGTTTTCTAGTTCAGGGCATGTGTTTTGGTGAATCCACACTTCTATGCGGATTGGAATCTGGCTTTGCGTTTTTGTGGAGATGTTGACAAGTGTTGGTAGAGTGTGTATTCCAAATGGCATGGAGTTTGGAGGTCTGCGTGTCCGAATGCAGTTGTATAGCTGGCAAATTTTGTTATTAGGTCCTACTGATGTTGACCTAATGAGTCTTGTGCATCGCAGAGTTTGAATATGTGTTGATCCATTATGTGGGTGCTATTTTGGGTCCATGCCGACCTATTTTGATTTGTTATGAGTTTTGGATCATGGCACGAAGTGTGTATGTATGTATGTTGAGTTGACAAGGTATAATTGGTATACCTAATTAGGTTGACCTAATTGATATTGTAAGTGTTTGTGGATAAAGCAAATATATAGGCAATTTCTTTTTCAGTGTTTTGAATATAAGGAAGTAATGTGATAAATAGTTGATGCAAATTGTGCGAGTATAAGGCTAGTTCAAATCAAAATGAAGTGTGTAAAGTCTGTATTTTGAGCTTCAATGGAACTGTAATTCATACATATGTTAGATGCAACTGTAATAGTTCAAATCTTGGTTGTGTGCCACAATATCTTCTATCTTTTCTTCTTTTAGTGGGCAATGAGTCCACTTGGATAGTGAGTCCATCTGCAGTGAGCAATTTTGTAATATACTATAACCGGTTATAATATATTGTGAGCTAATCCTTATTGTGGTTTTTTCCATTTTGGGTTTTCCACGTAAAAAATTTGGTATTCATGTGTTATGTGCTTTGATGTTTGCTTTCATACTTTCCTTCCCTTTTGCATATTGAATATGCTATGTTGAATAAATGTTTAAATGTTTAAGTGGTTTAAAAGAATACTAATTCGCCCGCCCCTCTCAGTATTTTGAGTGTTCAATAATTGCTATCAGAGCTTGGTTCCTTTGATAGAGCTTAACCGTTTGGGGAAGATCTAGGAGGTTGAACACATGGCTGTTAGAAGATTTCCTACTCAGGAAGAGATAGTTGCTGTTGGGTTTACAAAAGAAGGGTGCATGGTTGACATGAATGGAGAACTCAAAATAGCTCTTGAAGATCTAGAAAGGACTAAAAGTGAGAACAAAGAACAAAGATCTGAAGGAAAATGTCAAAGAAGCAAACGAATGCATCAAAAAGTTGAGAGAGCAAATCAAGAAGTTCAGAGAAAGACATAAGGAAGTCAATGAGCAGTTGAAGCAAGCCAATGAGAGAACTACCAGTTTGAAGGTGCAAGTTGAAGAGGGATAAAGAATTGAAGAATGTTTGAATGCCAAAATGAAGTTGAAGAGGGATAAAGAATTGAAGAATGTTTGAATGCCAAAATGGAAAGCAAATCTGAAGAATGTACAAAGCTTGAAGAAGTTGTGACGTTTAGATCAGATTTGGAGAAAGCAAGGAGTCATGAAGACAAATTTAAGATGAGTTCTACAACTTCTACAAAACTTGATGAAATGATTACAAATTAGAAAGGATTTAAAGACAAAGGTGGATTAGGATTCGAGATAGGAGAAAGCTCAAAGATAGATCAAACTCCAAATCGGGCTGAAAAGAAGACTAAAGACAAGAAGAGCAATGGCAAGCAGATCCGGAATCAAAAGAATCAGGTCAGAAGACCACTTATCAGACAACCAAATGCACAAATGTACCCATCTTTTAATGGTTTCTGTTATTCTTGCAATAAATTTGGATCTAAGGTGAAATATACCAAGCCAAATTTTTTGCTTTTTCAATTACAACAAGGATAGCAATAGTACACAATCGTTAGGGTTAGCATTTAAAACCAAAGGATGCTGATATAACTCGACGTCAAGCATGTGCTTTCCAAACCGAGACGGAGTGGGAGCTACCATATGACGGAGATGTTAAAGATGCTGAATTAACTCGACGTCAAGAATGTGCTTTCCAAACCAAGATGGAATGGGAGCTACCATATGACGGAGATGCTAACTATGCTGAAAGTAAACTCAACACCAAGTATGTGCTACCCAATTCCAGAGTGGAAATGAGGCGACCATATGGCGGAGATATACAGAAATACAATGCAGCTTCAGAATGTAAAGTAAGATTAAGAGAAATGCTGACAGTACTACTGTTCAGCTTACAAAATATCAGAAGATGCCTGCAATAAACAAGATTAGAAGCTCTCCACTGCTGCAGTAATAGATATGATCATTCCAAGGTTAATTATGACCTTCCAGATACAACTCTTCACCAAAATACAGATTACTCAAGACTGATATAACAAAACAGCAACGTAATATGCATAACCAGCAACCCTAGAATCCACTAAAATGCTCACAACTCACTCAATACTTGCCAGAATGACATGAGACCTGATGCAAACGAAAGCTATAATGATGGCAATGAGGACTAGACCAAGAAACAGCTAACAAATCGAAGTATTCTTTTTTCTAAACATTTGCCAGGCAGACCAGAATGGTGCGGCCAATAGAGAGAAGCGATTTTGCTTTTAAAAAATAAACACTCAATATTAAAATCTGAATCTTTGCAAGAAGGGTCGCCCCTATCAAGGAAACTCAATGAATCAATACCCAGAACGACTGTATTTTTATTTTCAGATTTATGAGTGAAACTACAGATTCAGCTTGACTTCAGCAACTTCAAAATGAGACTGAAATGCAAATCTAGAACTCCAAAAATGCAAGATACTCAACTGAAATGCAAGACAAACCTATTACAAACTATCTCTCAACTAGTTGCTATCTTTCAAGCAAGAAGAAAAGCCAAGCTAGGAGGCATTCATTCCTCGAAGCAATCCCAAAGCCATTCCGGTAGCATAACAATATCATAAAACATAAGATGATCCAAAAGAAGAGAAGGAACCTCCTTTATAGAATGAAGAGAAGACTCTGGAGGCCTTTAGAAAGTGTGCCCTAATCCCAAGCTACTTTTAGGTTTAATCTTTGACCAAAACTCTTTCTTCAAAATGGCGTACCTTCCTTGAGAGATATAAATCACTTCTCTTTTTTTAAATAAAATATAAACTCCTTCAAATAGGCGTCCATTTTCCCTTGAACAATTATAAACTTTAGGAATATAAAAATATTTCCTTCATGAGAAAATACCCCTCAAAGTCCCCTTCTTTAAAACAACTGTTAAGTTATATCACTAGGCCAAGGGTATTTTTAAAATAAAACATTTTGACTTAAAATAACTTATTTCTCCAAAATGAACCCCTTAAGCCAAAAAAGAGAATTGCCCAATGAACTACTAGAAGAGGAAAGTCGATTGAGCTAATGCTGATTGGATCACTGCTAAAAATAGAATTTACTAAAAATAGTAAATTCTTGAAGGTGCTCAGAATGCCAAACCGAAACCACCAACGCGAAGCTCTCAGAAAACCCAGAAGGAATCCGAAATCCAAGTTCAACATTTCCAAGTGCAAGCTACGCAAAAAGACGAAAACATCCTCCAAGAAGTTTGGAAACCCTGATTCGAGCTTCTGCTTAGCCTACGAGTTCCCAGAATTAGGCTAAATCCAAAAAAAAAGCATAGGGCTAAATTGGGGACATTACATAAGGCTATGGAATGTAGAAGCAAAATGAATTAGAATGTTTAATCCTTTCCCGGTTAGTGCTTCACATGCAAGAGATTTGGTCATAGAGCTAGTGAATGTAGAGATTTAATGATGAATGGCTATAACAATGGTATGAGGTTTCAATCTTTTAATGGCTATTGTTATGCATGCAATGGATTTGGGCATAAAGCTAATTGATGCAGATCTAGAGTGAATGGAGGTAAACATATTCAAAAAAATGTCATATGTTACAATTGCAGTAGAATTGGACATATCTCTAAGTTTTGCAGAAGCCAAAATGTGAAGAACAATCCGGTAAAGAAGAATAATCTAGTACAAAAGGTTGATCCAGTAGAGATGAAGAAAGAGATGGACAATATTTGGGAAAAAAAGGAAGAGACAAAGACTAAGCCTGAATTTGTACCAGCATTTGGTGCAGATGTCTCCTCAAGAAACTAAGAAGAGAGCTTTGGCTTAGGGAGAGCATTAAAATATTGTTTATCCCCTGCCAAAGAAATGGTGTTGATGTTTTAGCATGTGGATATGATGTGTGGGTCAATATGCTTGACCTACTGAAGAAAGAACCAATGGAAAACAACATGTTGTGGAAGTTTGCAGAGCATTTGAAGTTGACTGCGCAATGTAGTTAGGGTTTTCACCAGCTCTATCAACTTAAGCATTCAATGCTAAATTAGGTTAAGTGGAAAAGGTTTATAAGTGATTTCAAATGCAATCAAAGTCATTTGCAAACAAACATTTGAGAAGGGCAGAGCAGTGAAAGAAGTGAAGTGAAGTGATTGAGATTTGGTACAAGCGAACCCTAATTGGAAAGCGATTTGAAAGGTATTTACAGTATCCATTTTCCCTAGTTTTTCAGAAAGTGTTTTGAATCATTTGAAATGGCCACTCCAAGAGTTGTTGAGGTCTCAGAATGACCCCGAACAAAGTTTAAGAAACATCCAAATAAATCTATGGTAGTTGATTCAGATGGCGCATTCTTGAGGGTCCCATATGGTGTTTTGCACAAAGAAGACATAAGGATCTATATTCAGGGAAAATTGAAAGAGTATGACCACTCAAAGCTTAGTGATGTGTGGGCAAATGAGCTCACTGGTGACGATTTTGCACTAAAACCTAAATATTAGAATTTGGTAACAAAGAAGCTCGATGTATGGCAAGGGTTTCCCAACTTTTGCCATGATAGTGCTTGGGTGAGAATTATTACAAAAACAACACACAAAAAGTTAACCAAGATTGCATAATTAACCAAGATTGCATAATGATCTATTAAGAAATAAGGAGCAAAAGTATCCTTATATAGGATTACAAATATCTTATCCACAAAGGATAAGGATGAAAACTCATAGGATAAGCTTGACAACTCATAAAGCAAAAAGGTAAATATTATCCACAAAGGATAAGGATGACAACTCATAGGAAAAATATCTAAAGTCAACATGACTTTATTAAAGAAGATTCCTAAAGTCTATTCTAAAAGCTAATTGACCATTACAAGATAAAACATTAATAAGAATTGCATTCAGCCGTATTGATGACAAGTTTGTGTGGACATATGTGCCCGACTTGATTACCAAGGAGGTAATTAGGGAGGTGACAGGCTTGTGTTCAACTGGAATAGTTTCGACGCTTAAATCAATGGAATGAGGTTGTGATGGAGCTTATTGGTGTAACGTATGATAAGAGAGCCTTCACCATCAAAAACATCAGAAATCCTGTAGTCAAGTATGCTGCGATGATGATTGGTTACAAGCTATACTTCTCTAATAGAGATAATTGAGTATTCACTACCGACATCAACACCGTGTATGAAATGGTTGAGAAAGGAGTTGATTATGATTTATGCGAACTATTGAGAAACAACTAATGGAAAATTTGCAAAAGACAAAGAATTCCAAATATTCGTTCAAATATGGGACATTGATCATATATTGTTTTACTTCTTAAGAGAACTCCCTGGAACAAAGAGTGTGGTTTGGTTAAAAGACAAACCGATTGCACACCAAATTAAAGACTTTTTGAGAGGACTTGGAGATGCCAAGGCACAAGATGAGGTTCTTGTGGGATTCTTTGTAGTCTTCCAGAAGAAAATGCAAGAACGAGAGAGGATTCCTCAGAAGATGGTGAAGTACAAAAAGGAAATTACGTTTTTGGTGACAAAGGATGAATGCATTATACAGGCTATAGAGCCTAGAATAGTATGGATCCTAGCAATGGGATACAAAATTACAAAAGATGAAATCGCTGGCTCAGTGGACTTTATGCTGAGCAAACTAAAAGATACCTCTAAGGAGAGATATGGAAATTATGAGGAGAAATCCATGCATGTGCACATGGATCAAAGGCAATCGCAGGTAAAGAAGACTGTTGAAAAGATGACTGCAACATTTGTAGAAGCAATGGGGCTCACTAAGAAGCAAGTTGAGCAAGCAAAGGCTATGTCTGGTTAATCATCCAATGTCAAGAGATCCGGTAGAGTAGCTACCACTTTGGTTGCCTAGAAGTCCTTCGGGACTAAGCTTGCCTCAAGAGAGAAGAAAAAAGAACCTTTCAGCGCTCCGGTGAAGAAGACCTCTCTGGTCAAACAACAAATGAGGCTTGAAAAGGAAAAGGTTGCTCTAACAATACAACCAACTGGCCCAGTGAGAAGGAGAGTGAAAACAAAGGCAACAAGGGAGCAGTATTTGGGAGTAAATGTTGAGGATGAAGAAGAAGAAGAAGGACAAAAATTGGTTCGGAAGAGGAAAACAGAAGCTTCACAAGGTGAAGCCAGTGCAAAGAAGACAAGGTTTGATGTTATTGATACAGACAGTGAAGCACAGGTTGAAAAGGAGAAAGGATTCATAATGGAAATGAGAGAGAAGAAAGTAGAGTCTGAAAAAGAGAAGACACTAAAAGACAAGAGAAAGCAAAAGAAGAAGCCTCCGGTAAGGACTCATAGTCCCATGAAGTTAGATGCTTTATTTAATGGTATTGTGTAGCACGAGATGTTAGAAGAAACTGCTGTGCTATACATTGATATTGATGAGGTGGACAAGGTCACCATTGTAGAAGCATTTGTCAAATACATTGTTGCTCTTGAAGTTAATATGCAAAATATTGAGAAGTAATTGCCAAAAGATCTATGGAATGTACTACTTGCAAGGAGGCAAGAGGCTAGAGTGGAAGAAGCTAAGATAAAGGATTTTTCTTTGGAAAAGATTGGTGCATCTCTCTCTGAAGATAATAAAGCCACATTGGCTAAATTATACAGCAAGGAGTTCCGAACAAAGCAAAGTGTGACCACCCTCATGAGCAGTGATTAGAATGATTATGAAAGGCTCCAGAAAGAGATTATAGAGAAGGTTGCAGAGTTAGCACAAAAATTAGGGATGACTTCAGAGAGCAAAGAAGAAATGCATGTTGAGATGCCTGCTCCGAATGTGAGTATTGGAGAAGATACACAACATGACACTAAAGAAGGAGATGTGCAGGATAATATTCCTCCGGAAATGGAAGAATTTGCAGAAGAAAATGTTGAAGTTGAAGAGAATGTTAAAGAAAAAGGAGTTACTGGAGAAGACATTGCAAAGGAAAATACTTCAAAGGAGGATAATACTACAGATTATCAAACTCCTCCGGTATCTAAAACAAATGCTGAGAACATTCAAGGCCAACCAGAGACAATCACTCCTTAGGATAACAAAGAACAATCTACTGTGAAGATGATGTAGAGAAGAGTAATGAACAGAAGGGTGAGAATGCATCTGGAAATGAAGAAAAGAAGGGTGTGGAAACACTAGTTGCCACTGGTGATAAAAAAAAGGATATAAAGGAGAAGGTTGCAGAGGAGGAAGTAAAGCCTACTGGTGAATCTTTTGGTTGCTCCGAAGATTCCTTAAAGAATTTGTTAAATATGTAGTTAGAGTTCCAACCTATTGTGTCCGCTCAATTATTGCAACTTCCAAACAGTAGGGGTATGTGGACATGAACAAGATTTCGCCTCTACACAAGCTCCAATTGGGTGATGTATTCCATGCACCTACCCAAAAAAATCATGAAAACACATTAGAAGAGTGGAGAAATGATAGATGAGTCTGTAAAGGTTTTGCAGGAGGCCATACTCGGTGCTACCATCGACAATTGTCTATCTAGTATGGACAATTTGAAGTTTTTTCTTCATTCTTTTAAGGTGTATGCTACTAGATTGAAGGGAAAATTAGAGGAAAAGGTAAATGATAGGAGATTAATGGATGTAACGGAGAAGTGTGCCAATGCACACAATACATTTCAAGAAAATCTTAAGGGTGTGCAAGCTTGTGCCGGAAGCCAAGGTTTTATTTCAGTTTTGTATGAAGTGGCCAGGATCCACAAAAGAAAAAATGAGATGGACTCAATTGAGTCCCAAATAGACAAAGCTTCCAGTGCTTATGATCCGGCCCATGATTTCGATGGAAGCAAAGGTCTACAATTGAGAACTTGCATGAGCAATACTTCCAACTACAAGCTCAAAAAAAAAAGATCATAATGTAGTTTGGTAATCTTAGGGATCTGGTGAATGCTAAGTTCATATCTGTTTCCAGTGCCTCGTTGAGTGCTAAAAGAGCTTCAAAGCTAAATCTGGTACCCAACACTCCAGATGATGGTGAGGAACTCTTGACGGAGTTGGAGACTTAGAGTAGAATGCTTGGCATAGCCAAGAAGGTTTGGGAAGAAGGGAAGCAAGAGTGGCAAGCCCATCTTGGAAAGCTGCAAGAGTCAAATTCTTCCTTTGGGTGAATACATTTCTTTCTTTTTATGCATTTCAGTTATTGTTTTAGACTTTTGTGTACATATGTGGATGGTATAAGGTAGATTTCTAGTACAATTTTTTTTGGATAGGACTCCTAGGGGGAGTTGGTTAGGTATATATATATATATCTATCAGGGAGAGATCCGGTATATGAGGAAATTGTTGTATGCGCCCTTTGCCCTTGATGTCAAAGGGGGAGAGTAATATTGGATAAATAGTTTTGGAGATAATTGAGGCATGTTGCCATCAATGACAAAGGGGGAGATTGTTGGAAGAATAAGGAGTTTGTCATTGATGCATTTGTGTAATGTCCCTATTTTTAGCACTACGTTTTTCAGTGACTGTTAGCCTATCCCCGGATGCCCGAAGGTTAGTCAGATGCAGAATTAGGGTTTCTACTTGCTTGGAGGATTCTTTTGTGGATTCAGGGGTTTGCATGTTCGAGTTTTGCAGTTTGGTTTATGGATTCTTTTTGGGTTTTTAGAGAGCTTTGTAGTGGTATGACATGCATCTGCATCAAATAACTTTTCCAGACTTACTATTTTTAGTAAGTTACGACGACTGCTTGGTTTGTGCTTAAAATGAGTTTGGAGTCACTTACTATTTTTAGCAGTATGCTATTTTTAGTAAGTACTATTTTTGGTAGTGCTATTTTTAGCAACAAATCAACAGTTTAGTGCAGTGGCTATATCGCGCAGGTTAGTTTGAGCAGTTTGGTTTCCAGCACTTTTCGAGCTCATTTTGGCAAATTCAATATTTTGGCGGAGTTTATATTTTAAGTGAAATATTTGGCTAAGGCATGGTGGATGACTTTGGGAAATATTTAAATTATATTATAATGTATTTCACATATTTATTTGGACGCCTAGCTTGGAGAAATTATTTGCAAGTTATAATGTTATTTCACTTAAATGTTTGAACACCTACTTTATGAGGTATTTTGCATTTTAATAAAGTATTTTCTCTCTCATGTTGGGACGAATTGGAGAAGGAGGTTAATGAAATTTCAAATGCATTTTCATGAGAGGTGAATGTGAATTTCAATTGGGCGCCCTAATTGGAGGGAATTGAATTTGAATTTGAGGAGAAAAAAGTTATAAATAAGAGTGCTTGGCTTCATTCTTGGTATCCATTGCTTATCATAACGAAATGCTGCTGAAATTATTTTAGAACTCTTGCTTCGAGGAATGCATACCTCCTAGCTTATATTAGTTTCAGACTTGAGAGATAGTACCTAGCTGGTTTGAGACTGCTTCTTCATTCAGAGGTTGTAGATAAAGCTTCACAGAGATGGCTTCATTTGATGTTTTCTGATTTTGGAGATTGATTGCTATCAAAACTATCATGCACATATTATTTGGCTATCGATAATTCAGTTCCACTGCTAGTACCGGGCATGTGGCTCTTCATCGCAGACATATGTAGCGAATTGTGTATGAGAGCATAGTCTTTGAAGAATCTGCTAATTCACGAGAATCATATCATGGATATTGATAAATGTATGAAGCGGAACTTAACCTTTGAGTGACGACAAGAGTTCTTTCTGAGACTTACAGATATTGAACTACAAGTCTCTTAAATGGGCGTCAGATGTAGCAATCCGTGTTGTTCATTAGAGCCGTCAACTTATTTATTGTTGGAAATATTGAAATTTACTGATGCTGTCTTCTAATGTATGCAATATCGACACCATCAAGGCACAAGGCCAGGTCTGCCTTGGATAAGTTGCTTCAGCTGTGCGGAAGTCATCACCGAAATATTATATTCTCGGAGTTGCTTTCTGGAGTTGCCAGCACAATTTTGAAGCTGCAGATCGTGGTCAATACAGTCTCCCAGGACAATCGTCAGAATAAGATTTGAATGGTCTTCAGACCGCATTCAAATATTAAGAAGATCCAGCTCTATGGTGTACCATCAAAATATTTAAAGAGATAAGTATTCTTCGTTTTGAAATCACCTTTCTAGGCTGAATTTCAGTTATATCATTTATTTGGATCATGGGTGATTAGTAAAGAGAGATCGTGGTTTCCCTTGAATTGTGTTCATTGACATAAGATCCTTTGAAGATTCAAATTATTCTTTGCAAGTTATTTTCATGCTAGTTGTGAAGATTTCTGAGTGTGACTTTGAAATAAAAAGAGAACTGCAATTTTGATGGTGATTAGTTGGTCACATCGATATCATTCTCTAATGCATGAACTGTGATAGAACCTTGACTCTTGGAGAGGGTTGGTTCTACATGCTAACTGCATAATGCATTCAAGAAATCTGTAGTTGTGCAGTTTGTCTTTTGTTGTGTTGAGTTTAGCACACTCGAGAGGAGTAAAAGATGGAAGAAAGAGTTATAATAAAGATAAGTTTCTTTATTCCTTCATTTTGATCCTTTGATATTTGCTACAAATTTCACTTATAGGTTGATTTCCTTATTTATGTTTTTTTTTAATTTATTTCACAAATTCTTATGTATTCATGCTATAACTTGAGATAGTAAACCTTGCATGATTCTAGCCTTGATATTTCTTTGGATAGTTATAAACTATTAGTAATCTCTCTCTAAAATGCTTCCTGGATAGATCAAGGAGCAAGAAGGTGATGAGAGATTGCTTAGCGAGGAAAAGCTTGAGGCATCTGTGAGGAAGTCATGACGACTGGAATCTTGATCAAGCTTGGAATCATAGCTTGCAGCCATGGGACTGAGTTGATGGCTAGGGACGTCTATTGAAGAGGAAGAACCTATTCAGGTTACCATTGTGACCAGTTACTTCGAAGAGGGAGTTAAAATTCGAGAATTCGAGGCTCGAGTTGAGAGCATGCTCGGAAAAAGTCTTGAAGTCTTGAGATCTATCAATGATAAGATTTCACTTCCTGAGGATTTCTTCGCAATCTCTGAGGTAGGGATCAAAAGGGAGTTCTGTGACTCACTTAGATGAAGTGTAGGTTGCAATATTGCAAGGCCAATGTCCTTGGAAGACCTCTTCAGCTATTGAGATCAGAATTGTACAAGACAATCAATTTGGTTTTGTCATTGGTAGCTCCGCAAACCTTCAGAATAGAGTGATCTGGGATGAGGTTGATGAGGACAACCCTGAATCTCTACAGAGGTGTGCGCTGGAAACCATTTCTCTAAGGCAGGCATTGCAAGAAATCTTGGACGATGAGGTTAGAAGATTGATGCAAGTACTTGAAGATTTAGAGGGTGCTCACTGAACCTGAAGAAGATGGTAATATAGTTGATCTTGGTTCTTTATGTTGATTTAATTCTTACTGGAGAAGATCACCTCTTTATCAAATGCAAGAAGGAGTTAGCTTTTGGATCTTGGATACATGCACTACTGCCTTGGTTTAGAAGTTTGGCAGAGGCCTAATGAGATCATTCTTAGTCAAGGGAAGTATACAATTGACATCCTAGAGAGGTCTGGTATGATGGATTGCAAATCTATGACTACACCTATGGAGACCAACTTACATAAATAGGCTACAGCTAGTTTAGATCTGGTGGATCCCATGATGTACAGGCAATTGATTGGATCGTTGATGTATCTAGTCAATACTAGACCGGATATTTGCTATGCAGTGAGTTCATGTGTGAACCAAGGCAAATACATCTAGATCCTGAGATACTTGCGTGGCACAGTTGGATATGGATTGAGATATTCTTCAGTTTGGGGTCTGCGACGATATCCTGGTGTAGCAGGAAGCAGTCTTCTGTGGCATTGAGTACAACTGAGGTTGAGTATATTGCAGCTTGTATAGCAGCCCGAGAAACAGTGTGGCTTTAGAAGCTCCTTGTAGGATTGTTTGGACAATCAATGGAGCCTACTATCATTCATTGTGATAACCAGAGTTGTGTGAAGCTTTCTGTCAACCTTGTGTTTCATGACATAACTAAACATGTTGAGATCAAATACCACTATATCAGAGATATGGTATTGAGGAAAGCAATTCAGTTGAGATACATTAGCACTGATGAGCAGACGATAGACATTCTCACCAAGCCCCTCTCCAGAGTAAAGTTTGTGTACTTTCGAGACAAGCTTGGTATTGTGGAGAATGAAGCCCTAGCTGAGAGGGAGTCTCAGCATCAGTGATCTTCTATGTTTTGCTTTAATGCATTTCTCTCTATAAGAGAGATTTGAGGTGCAAGCCCTTGTTTCCACCCTCTGGGAGAGCCATGGTGGATGTCATGTGTGTGACTCCATGACAACATCACGTGAGAGAGTCCATGATGATTTTTCTTGTACTTTTGTTTTCACCCTCTGGGAGAGCCATGGTGAACGTCACGATGAGGTGACATCACGTTGAGTGATGAGCACTTGTACATACCATACATGGGTGTAGCCATGATGGTTGATATCACAATGAGGTGGTATCTTTCTTTTCCACATATGGGAGTAGCCATTGTGGTTGACATCACGATGAGGTGATATGTCTTATGCAGCTGGAATTATCCTCCCTAGCTGAGAGGGAGTGTTGATGTTATCATGCAGTGTCGGTTGTCTATTCCAGCCTATCTCCTTTACAATGCTGAATAAATTAAATAATAGCCGTTGGCTATTTAATTTATAGAGATAGCGATATGTTATGAAGAGGCACGCCTCTTGTATTAAATGATAATTAATATTGGTGGCTCGAATTTAATGAAGGGACACATTCTTCTATGAAGGCCGACATGATGCTTTGAAGGGTCACGTCCTCCACTCCATCTTGTATATATATGATCGATGGTGTTTCATTGTTTGATATTCATATTCATTCATTGTTGATTATGAGTTCGATATACTCAAGTGCGAATTTGTGCTTCAAGGAGATTATCAAGTGCAGATCATTATAATCGTAGAAGGTGGAATTGATATCAGCAAGTGCATAAGATAGTTGCTGTGTTAGCATCTGTTTGTGGTGCTTATTCTTGGCCTTAATATCGGCCTCTTTGTAAAGGAGACATTTTGTTGTCATTCAATATATAAGTGATCTATTGTTGCTGGGTTTTTCTCCCTCAAGTGGAGGGTTTTCCCAAGGTATATTTTGTGTTGTGTGTCTGAATTTGAATTAAATTTCTGTTCTTTAATCTGATCATAAAAACTAACAGAAATTCTCCTCTATTAAGCACAATGAGACTTCAGATTTAAAGCCTCCAATAATTGCAAACCTCAGATGATCTTTCACACCTTTGGAAAGCTTGAATCCAAGAGAAGCTATGCTCTCAAAGATCAAAATTATAGAGAAAACCCTTGGTTTTTCCTCCAATGCCAAGCAACAAATCCAAGTGTTTGAAATATATCTTCAATAATCCCCTTTCATTTGCTTTTGATGCTTTTTTATACCTCCATGTAAAAAGCACGACTCCCAATGTTCTTTTAAAATATAAAAATATATTAATCATTTGCTTTTTTAAAGTGACTTTATTATATTTCATTAAATGGGCGCTCAAAAGGTCACTTTTATAATTTGATTTTATAACATTAATGACCCCTCCTTTAATAAAGTCAACTTATATCATTAATATAATCACTTTATAATTAATTATTAATAAAGTATTACTTTATTAATAATTAAAATGTCATAACTCCAAAAATAATCATTGCTTATTGAAATTGACAGCGCTAGGAGGTAATTTACGGAAACAACTGCTCATTTAGGTGCCTTACCAAAAATAGTAAGGTTGGCCTCAATTACTCAACTGACTTACTATAAATAGTAAGTGCATCAAAACGGAGCCAAAAATCTACGAATAACATTGCCTCTGAAAATGCCAAGGGTTTGGAGAGCTAAACATTGCAAATTGCCACCCGAAGAGCTCATTAACGCCCAAACTGGACCCTTTAATCCACAATACTAGCCTATGAGGGTCAGATGATAGGCTAATCCTGAAGACTCTAATGCTCATGAAAAAGGGGACATTACATTGCCACACTTTTCTTCTCACTTTGCCACTTTATAACATTGGTGGAGTTTTCAAGTCACTTGACCACTTTGAAGAAACATGGTGGACCTTTGAGAGGGTAATGCCACTCCAAAATGGTGCCTCATTTGATTGATTTCCTCCTCATAAATTGTTGTACCCAAAATAAATTTTTGGCATTCTGCTTAAATTGAGCTAAATCATGTAAAATGCCGTCAAAAGTCTGTTTTAGGTCAAACCAAACATAACGTTTTTGTGGGTTTCTATCAAGGAACATATGGGTAAAATTCTGAAAAATTGAAAATTAGGGTTTCGTGCCCCTATTTTAGGGAAACCCTTGAAAATAGGACCTTCCTGGAAATGATTGAGAATGATTTTGATAGGATTAATCGACTTCACGATCACACTGGTCAAGTCAAAATCATCAAAAAACATGTTTTACTTTGGTGGGTCTATTCTTATTTTTCAGAAACAAAGCTAGGAGCTCTATAGCCATTAATGGCAAATTGGCTAGTACCAGGTGCTGAGAGCTAAGCTTCAAAAGATTCAACGAAGAAGCCATGGCGGAAAAGGTTAAAAAAGATGCTGTTTGATGAAGGAGATTCTCAAAACGAAAAAGGCCAAAATTTGGCTAACTCTAGAAGGAAGACGCCTTGCTACCAAGGAAGAAATGTAGTCAACAAGTCAAAAGGCGCCCCTCTTGAAGAAAGGTTCCCTTTTGTCTCAAGGGCCAAATTCAGTCATCAGATCCATCTGAAGTAGTCATCCTCTTCATGTTCATGCTAGCTATTCAACGCATCGTTGAGCGAGATCTTCTGATTCCGAGATGTCGGCAAATGTCAACAAATTACGAAGATGCTATAAGCAAGAACATAAGATAAATTAGTGAACTTCATAGAAAAAGCACCCCTGCTGGCCAGGGGCGCCCTTCATTTCAAGGCACCTGATGAAGTTATCAACAATTGCTTTATACAAGGCATTTGTTCAACTCTTCCCCTACTTCGTGATCAATCCGATAGTAGGTTCACATGATATGTCAAACAATCAGATGCTGAGGTCAAGTAGAAAATGCCAAAGGTGAAGGTTGAAAGAACATGCCAAGAAATTAGCTAAGTGTTAGTCAAAAGAGCCCCTACTGAAGAAAGGCGCCCACCTTTTTGAGTAGTTAGATGCGGTCTCTTTGCTTGGTGACCTCCAGGATGAAATTCTCCACTTTGATCAATCTCAACAACGAAAACATCAGCGAAGACATCAGACAACTCAATCACCTGATGACAGAGATCAAATCGAGGCAGTTGATAGCATGAGTATAATTAGTCAATAAGTCAAAAGAGCCCCTGCTGGCCAAGGGCACCCTTAGATTTGAAGGACATAAACAAACCTTCAGGAGCTGAGATACCAGTCATCCTTTCTAGGACTGAGCTGGTTACCCAACGGACGGTCAAGCAAAGCCAATCGACCCATCAATCAACAGTGATGTAAAATCAAAGCACGAAGGGTCTAAATGGTGAAAACAAAGAACAGTCATGAAAAATTGACTAAGTCAGAGCTAAAAGCGCCCCTATTGGAGAAAGGCGCCCATGAATCTAGAGCCTCATACTCAGTTTTCTGACTTAATGACTCCTAGGCATACCTCTTTAGGATGGTTCCAATCTTGACAACAGATTCGTCAACAGCTGCTCAAGATCAACTAAACGACTGAGAGCAAGGATCAAATAGAGGCACTTCAACCTGACAAAATGATGAAAAATGCTCAAAACTCAAGGATGCCTAAAAGGTCAAAGATGAATTTGTTTACTTGAGTTAAGAAATTTTGGAGGCAAAAAGAGCCAAACACCCCACAATCAGTGGAAATCAACTTTTTGAACTCCAATTTAGGCTAAATTAGGCCTAAGTCATGAGTTGGCACCCATACTTGATGGATTCAGACTTGAATCATTATATAATCAAGCTAGGTATCCCTTTTTCATTATTTTTTTTGCAGGTTAAAGATCAAAACAACAATTTGCTCTCAAGGATGTCTTTTCAAGATCTGGCAAAGGTTTTTGACCGTTCTTCAATATTTTTTCGAAGATCAGTGGCAAAAAGAGATTTCTTCTCAAGGGTTGAATACAAAGACAGATTTTTAAAAGGAGGTAGCTAATAACTTCCAATCCACCTCTTGTCTACTTCCTCTCTTTTGTCTTAAAATTCTTGCATGGCACAGAAAACAACAGACTACCATAGATCTGGCCAATTGGGTATGATCAACATAATTTTCCAGTGAAACGCATCTTTTCAAATTTTCCAAAAATAACAGACTTGCTGCCCCTATTTTTAGGGATTTTTCTGGAAAAGTCTTAGAATAAGAAATCTAAGGAACTGGGTCTGTTCAGCATTGAAGCACGAACCAAATCCATGTGCCAAATTTCTCTTGAAAAAATACTTCTCGACAGATGCTATTTTTAAGGGTTTTCGGAAATTGTCAGAACAAGGTCGTGTGCACAATTGATCTTTGGGTTTTTCAAAATGCAGTACTCCCAGGTATAATACAAGACCAAAACGGTCTTGTACCATGATTTCCTGAAAACGACCGACACAGACCTATATCAGAAGAACCCAGAGGTCAATTCAGAGGATTTGGAGGGCATGAATCAAATCACGTTGCAAAACATAGAAGAATCCGGATTATTTCAAGCAGCATTAATCCCTATTACATTACAGAGTGTGGAACTTGTAATTGCTTGCATTAAGCATTACAATCCTACCACACGAGAAATCCGATCAGTGGATGGAAGGGTGATTTGCAGCTTGAAACCAAAGGATGTCGAAGCATGTTTTGCTATTCCACCATGCCCGACCAATAAAGTCATATCCGTGAAAGAATGCGAAAAGGCATTCGAAGCTTCAAAGGATAGGTGTTTGCTAAAAATGGCAGAACAATGGTTAAAGGTGAAAAAGGCCAGCTTACCCAAATTAGTTGGATGAGGAGAATTTAGAGATGAGTATGCAGTGCTAATCACTCTACTCAGCAAGATCACTAAATAGGAAGAGGGCAACCAATTTCAGCCATGGATGTATTACATCATTGCCAAGATTATCAACAAAAGAGAACATTACGACTGGGCCACCTTGATCAGTGATACACTCCACCAACAAATTACCGGGTTTCTAGAGGCTCACAGGTTCGACATGTGTTCCTACCTGGTATACCTGATTGCCTTCCAAGGCGAGTTTAGGACAGTAAGCACTGTGGGGACCTTAGGTGTGTAGAAGGTCCATGAATACTTTCCGCATCTTGAGTTTACTCTAGCAGATTGACACTTCAAACGGATGAACGACCTCTTCATCATGCACACCGTACGAGATCTCGACCATGAGATGCACGTGCGTATATCACCAACAGCCAAGGAGGCAATGGTGGAATGGGCGGATTGGTTTATCCAATTCCCCACCTTCACCTACATACACGTGTATGGTTACAATGGTCGCCCCGCCATGATGCAACACTACCCTTCAGATAAGGTAGTGTTCATGGAATTCCTAAGGTAGTTCACTCTCACCTACGCTTGAAGAAGAAGTTAGTTGCGAACTTTCCCATTTAGATGGGACTCTATAGATGTAAAACAACGGTTGATGCCAAATTGATGAGCCAAGAAACAGTGAGGCTCAATCTCAAGTACCTCATTGAGAGAAGGTCATATGATCCAAGAGGGCTTTATGCAATGCATCTCGAGCAACGCTCATCACATGAATCTTCCATGGAAGATTATTGGGTCAATTGTGACGATGAGTTTGAGGTGCGAAGAAGAAACTATAGCCGGCTTAAGCTCTCACAAATTGTTGACTTTATGTCATAAGACATTGAGGGCCTATTTGATGATGAGGGAGAAATCATTCTTGCCGCCTTCTTCATAGATCAAGTGGACTCACAGCCACTCGGAAGAGTGGATTGGTATGCAAAAGAGAATATATCTATAGAGGAGAGAACGAGTAGAGTTGTCAGAAACAATCAACTTTACCTAGAGAGCAAGAGGACAAGGAAGGTAGTACTTCCCTGAATAGAGCTGCCACCGGTTCAGTCTACACTACCTTCCACGTTCAGGAAGAAGCCCAGACAAAAGCAATGGCGCAATCCTCCCAAAGGGATGTGGATGTCAGGGCTTACATGGGGAAGAACACAAATTGCTGATATAAATCAACAAGAGGTACAGGTGGAGACAACTACCAATTTACTTGAGATAGTAGAGACTGTTACAGCTGAGCCCATGATTGAGACAATCACGGCCAAAACAGAGCCCATGCTAGAAGCAATTGTAGCAGATACGGAGCCAGTGATAGAGATAGAGCTGCCTACTTCACCACAATCACAACAGTCACAAGTCCCCATCGACTTGGACTCTTCACTGGAAGATATCAATGAAGCACAATCTCATTCATCTAGCATTCAGAGGCCTAGCGTTCCTCCTTCCAGTGAGGCTAGTCGGAATTCCATCTGGCTTGAGGGTCTCCTAGGAAGGAAGAGGGATAGGCCATCCTACTAGCTTGACTTCACTGAGTTCAATCATGTCCCTGCAAACATGCCTTCAAAGAAGTTGAAGAAGCAATTACATGTAGGGAAGAATGTGTATAATGAGTTCTTCATAGAGATTGCTGCCCCACCTAAGGATAGAAACATATATTATATAGGATTTGAAGACCTCACATCGTCGAAGATCAACCTTGGAAAGACCACTCGTCAGGTAGAGGCAGGCCTTCTCGAAATTGCCTCAGTGAGCACCCAAGAAAGAATGGCTAAGGATGGCCAAGACAAAGCAGCCTTAAAGGCTGAAAACCGACAATTGAGAATGCACATTTCCAGCTTGATGCACGACACTCCCAACTTCTCTGCTTTGCCACGTGAATTGCTAGACCTCCCCGCGGAGCAAAACCACCACCAGTTGATTACATATGGCAAACACTTGAGAAATCAAGTGGAAGAA
Source organism: Sequoiadendron giganteum (assembly GCA_007115665.2). Classification (NCBI taxonomy): domain Eukaryota; kingdom Viridiplantae; phylum Streptophyta; class Pinopsida; order Cupressales; family Cupressaceae; genus Sequoiadendron; species Sequoiadendron giganteum. The sequence continues at coordinate 265,529,497 of CM021103.1, forward strand.
TTTGTTGTCAAAGGATGGTGTGTACTAGCGGAAACATACCAATTGAGAGATAGAGCACATGGACTCCGCTCAGAGATCCAACAGTCAGAATTGAAGACAGTAGAGAAGAGGCCAGGAGATGAAATGACAGTAGCTGATTTACAATTGGCATACCAATCAGTTGCCACCATAGAGAACAATCAACATCTTTTTGCTTGGAAAGAACAGATGGCATACAAGGTGAAAGCCTATGATGCCAATTCTGTGGAACTGATTGACTACAGACATATTGTCGTTGGTATTATCAACTTCGCAAGAACGTTATAATATCCTTCCCTCACATAGAATATTGGCACGAGGGAGGAGATTACATTGAGCTGGGAATAGTGCAAAATCAATTCTGAGATGTAATGTTCCCCTTTTATCAGTGGTCCTATTAGTTGCTCATCAACCTATTTCAGAGTCCTGTAGGCTCGTTGAGGTGAATCAAAGGGTTCCAGGTTTGGAGGTTTTGTGGTCTTTCCTCAGTATTTACTATTTATAGTAAATACTATGTTTGGCAGTTAGCACTTGTCAGTCTTCAGCTCATCATGTCCTTTGGAGCAGTTGTTCTGAGTTGAGCTTTGGCCTTTTAAAAGTATTATTTTGATGAAATTCTTCATTTAAAGGCAAATTGTTCTAATTTTAAGTTGACCCCTTGGCCTAAGGTGATAACTTAAAGTTGTGTTAAAAGAGGGACTTGAAGGGGGACGCCTTCATAGAGAAATTTAATGTTTTTTTTATTAAAGTCTCTCTTGTCTTAAAATGGACGCCTTTTTGAGAAGATTAATTCTTTTTTGAAAAGTAAAAGATGAGATGGCTTTTGGTGTCCCATCTGAGGGAATTGAAGAGTCATCCCTTTCTCTTTAAAAATGTGGTTTTGCTCCAGCATTTGTTATCTCATGTTTATGCCAAACTTATGTTGTTGAAATGACTACTCATTTTGCATTTCGAGGAATGCTGACCTCCTAGTACCATTCTCAATTTCGTGTTTGCAAGATAACACCTAATTGAATTATTGCTGCTTCTCAATCAGACTAGCAGATAGAGTTCAAAGATGAATTTTTGAAGTGTTTTATCAGTTTTGCAGTTGTTGTTTTGCACACAGCTGAAAGTCGAATTCAATCACAGCTGAGTGTATAAATTTTGTTTTGTTCTGGGCATTTGACCATTTCATTCCTAAGGTCTGGGCGACCATCTCCACCAAGTTTTAGAATTTATTTTGAAGTGTGGAATTTTAAGTTGCAAAATCACCCCTCTCAAGGGCCGTACCTTTTTGTGTGCATTGGGATTTGTGCCATTAATTATTGTTGGTGTTTCGGAGCTGTTTCTTCGTCACAATAGGGGCGCCTATCTTCCAATTGACCATTGCACTTGATTTTAGGCAATTCAGAGGTATTTTGCTTGAGTTATGAGCATTTGATTATTTCTGTAGTTGCTGATATCTCATTTCCAGAATTGCAGATTTCTAAATCAGAATTAATTCAATTGCTGTTTCCATCTTTCTTCTTCATTTCTCATTATGTTATAACATGGAAACATTGTATAGCTTGGTGCTTGAAAAATGGTGAAAAAACATTGTAATTTGCAGCTCTCTTTATTTGTACAAACTGTTAACAGTAGTACTGTTTCAGTTTAACATTGCTGCATTATCTATTTAATTTCACATTAAGCACCCTTGGATGGTATACCGCCAGTGAAGATAAATTGAATTGTAAGCTCCTTCATATCCACTATCAAGTGGTGAATCCCCACTCTTAAGTGGATGCCTGTCGTAGCAGAAGAAGTGTTTTAAATTGTAATCTTTTCCCCCCACTGTTTGGTGGTAGCGTGGAAAGTTCCTTTTGGCTGGTTATCTGCCTTTGTTTCATTTCAATTCAGCATTTAGCACTCCACCATATGTTAGCACCTCGCCTGTCAAAGGATCTTGAGTGCACATTCTTGGTGTTGAGTTAAGTCTCTCTATTTCAGTGTAATCTTTGTAATCTTTGATTTAGTAGATCTTAGGGATCCTCTGACCATATGCCCGCCCCTCCTCCTTAAGTGGTTTTAGGGCGCATTCTTGGTTAGAGTTCTTTCATGCACGTTTTGGGTTATGCTAAGCTTAATGGGTGCTTGGTTACATTGTAATTGTTCATTTAAAAAATCAAAAAAATTGAGAGAGTATATTTCACGAGATGTCATCCATAGCACATTCCTTGATGATCCTGAGGGTTGCAAGCTGGCCAAGGTTGCAGCCATGTCTACCAAGCTGGATGACGCAACTGCCAAGTGCATAGACTATCAGTAGCAGCTTGTGACAGGTAAAAATTTCTAGGACACCATGCCATCGTCTTGCGAAGCATTGATTGCCCAGGGGCTAAAGAGCTCAACGACTGGATAAAGGCACTATTGACCAGTGATGATGAGGTGTAAAGCATCCCAAGAAGGACGTCCTACTTGTTGTGACCTTTTCACACATCACCCCATCCAAGATGGGGACCCCCTAATTTTTGCTCCATTATGGTCTTTTGGCTTTGGTTCTCTCTATCTCTGATCTTTTGTCCTTTTGGGGATGTCCCGTCTTTTGACCTAGGTTGAAATGATTGCCAAGTCTACGAAATTAGGGTTTCTATCCTTCAAGCTTGTTTGAGGTCAAATTGAGTTATCAAGGTAAAATCTGAGTGCAGCAATGCAGTCAGAAGGCCCAAGGCAGGATCCCACTGAAATCTTACTGAAATCTGACAACTTACTATTTTTAGTAAGTACCTAATTTGAGGTCTTTTCCTCAGGATTTCGGGATTCAACTACTTCAGCACATTCAGGCAGCTTCAGAGTGCCTACACGAGAAATTTGAACAAATTTGGACAACTGGCTATGTTTAGCAGTTCAACCTTTAGAGGCCATTTTTAGGGTTTAAACATACAATTCTCCAATGCATGACTGGAGAATGGGTCTGGGTTTTTCAAGACCTTTGCGGTGATATAACATGCAAACCGAGATGGTGACTTTCAACAGTACAACCTTCGAGGGCTATTTTTAGGGTTTGCATGCAGAGATTTTCAGTGTATGTCCGGAAATGCCTTATGGGTTTTGCGAGAGCTTCGCAGTGATGTGACATGCAAGCAAAACGGATCAGTTTTCAGGGACTTACTATTTCTAGCCAATTCCCGCATGTTGACCAATTTTCTAGGTTTTTCTAGGTTTTTTGAGATCCCACGAGCATTGTAACATGAAAACTCGTCCGACATCAGATAGGCAGCTTTTCGGACACTTACTATAAATAACAGTTTCACCCCAGCAGTTACCCCACACTTCAGTCCAACGAGCAGAGTGACAAACAACAAAAATCAAGGGAAGCGGGAGTAGTTCGGAGCGCATGCAAGTCAGATTAGGGTTTCCCCTGCTATGTCTAAAAATAGATGGAACGAAATGCAGAGATGTCAAAGCGAAGCACGCCACCGGGATCATCATCTTTCAGGTCGCCTACTGAAAAATTTGAGCACGATCTGAATACTTACTATTTTTAGTAAGTCATCTCATGGCTATAAATAGCACGTACTGTGCCAGAGGCAAGTGTGAACAGGTCACTTACAACATCAAGAACAATTGGAACGAATTTCAGGTCAAACAGAGATACAAAAATTGATCAATTTTTAGGTTTGCTAAAAATAGCAAATGGCTAAAAATAGCATACCAGTGTGGACAAGGGGTATAAACAAGGTGGCAAAGTCAGTGGAAGCACAACCACGCTTGCTCCAGCTCAGAACAAATGAAATGCAAAGGAACCCTAATTTCTCTGAATTTGCTAAAAATAGAAAGCCAAGGCATGGCTAGGGCGTTGGAAACTTATAAGTGATAACTGGCATGGAGACACATGGAATGCGCCCAGAAGGAATAAGGGGGGGTTAAAAATCTCTAAGTATTGAAATTCCTCCAGTGTGGGTCAAATGCGCCTGAGGTATGAAGAAATTGACAAGAAAAAAATTGCTAAGTGTGGAATTTCCTTCACACTAGGCTAAATGCGCCCTCAAGGGTTGAAATGGAAGCAACATAGGAGAAATGCGCCCAAAATTTCCTTGAGCAGGGGTCAAATGCGCCCACACAAGTGAAGATTAGCAAGAAAATTCTTCTAAGGCATGGAAATTCCTCCTCATACCCCTATTTGCGCCCAAGGAAGGTGAAAGGTCACTAAGTTTTGGCGTTTTCCCTTGCCTAGGCAAAATGCGCCCAAAAGTGGAAGCTATCATGGCAATATGCGCTCAAAGGAGGTGAAGGGTCAATAAGACGTGGGAAATTCCTTCACCACCCCTCATATGCGCCCTCAAGTTCCTACATTACATGGCAAATGCGCTCAAAGAGGAAGGCAAACATCAAATGCGCTAAGGCATGGGAAATTCCTTCATGCTAGGGAAAATGCGCTCGAAGTTTCCCCCTCCACATGTGATATGCGCCCTTGTGATGAAAAGGGTAAAGTGTTAGCCTCTAGGCGTGAAAATGCCTAAGGGGTAAAGGCAAAGGTTGATGCATAAGACGAAGTACACTCCTCATGGGTAATTTACAATGAATTTTCTAGAAATCTTTCCTAAGGCGAAAGGGATTGCTAAGGCGTAGGGAGATAAAATGGAAGCTCACACCCTCAAACGCGCCCTTTATGGGTGAATTAAATTTTAATTATTTTCTAAGGGTGAGAAATATGCCTAGGGGTGATGATAAAACTTTCTTTAGGCAAATGTGGAGTGCGCCTAGAGCCAGACAGAGGGAAAATTCTTCAGGAGAAAATCAAGGAAAAGTGCCAAGGCAGGGAAATGGAGAATTGCAGGCAAGAAATGAGTCCAGAATAAAATGGAATAAACCTTAGCCATTTTATTATTTTAAAGTAATAAAAATTAAAAGTACCCCTTCATTCGGATACACATGAAAATGATTTGTTCTGAAGGGAATTTTCTTCCGGGTATTAAGTGTTTTCGATTGCGAGATGGTTTGAACTTATTCCACGCCTTGCTCACATCATTTCGGTGGATATTTTTGCCCGGTGTCTATTTTGATAAAATTCCTAAGGAAAATTTAAAGAATTCCTCTAAGGCAAATAAAATGAATGAGTTTACTAAAATGTTTCACCGGAGGATTGAACTGGATAATTTTGCCAAGGCAAGAATGAAATGAAATGACTTAGCCAGATGAATTGAAATTGCTCAAAGAGGTGATTAATTTAATATTTTAAGGAAGCAAATATGCTGAAGCAGGCCTGTGCAGGGGTGATGAAATTTCGAAATTCTAGAAGCTCAAGATTCTGATGCTTCGGATGACAAGTGTTGCAACTGGCCAAAAGGGGGGAAAATGAATTCAAAAATGTGCTAAGTATAGCCTCTACTGGATTTCGACCTAGCTATAATATTCTGAGTCCTCTCCATATCTCTCACAAGTTGCTGAATGCAAAGCACTCTCTGGGGCTGAAGTACGCATTTGTGAAGAAAACTCTCAAGTTGCTGAAGAATTCGAAGTTGTGAAGGAAGCTTGAGGTTGCTGAGAGGTGCGAGTTGGCAAGAGGTTGAATTGACTGGGACGTGGCTAAGCAAGTTTGGAGTTTGAAGCTGCTGAAGTACGGATTTGTAAGGAAAGTCCCAAGTTGCTGAGAAGTCTTGAAGTTGTTGAAGAGTTCGAATTTGGAGTCTTGAAGCTTCTCAAATTGCTGAAGTGCGACTTGAGGTTAAAAGAGTGAAGTTACTGAGAAGTACGAAGCTATAGGCAAAGGTCCCAAGTTGCTGAATACTGAGAAGTACGATTTGAGAAGGAAGTCCTAAACTGCTGAGAAAGGCAAACTTGAAGAGAGAAGTTTCAAATCTGCTAAGGGCAAATTGCTGCAAGCAAACTTTTCCAAGCATTAGGCATTGTGTTGCAGCAAGTAGAGAGACTTTTAAAAACGTTGAAGTGAACAAGAGTGTTGAGGTTTGCAGCTGAAAGTGACAAAGCGTTGCAACCTTTTTATTTAAAAATCTGCTGGCACCCTCAATGGCGATTATTTTATTATTTTACTATCTTGTTTTCTAATGACTTTTATTCCTTGCAGAATGGCTGAATCAAGCAAAAGAGATGCAGGCAGAGGGAACCACATTGAATCCGCAAAGGCAAACACATCAAGACAAGCAGTGATCAAGAAATTGAGCAAGTCCTTCTTGCCAGAATCAAAATTTTCTTCAAAGTTGGGCAAGCTGGTTGACATGAACTTGGGATCGTTCAACCTGGAGGCATTTAGGAGAAGGATAATGGGGACTGGAGGCCATCACCCATTAGTTACCTCACACAACATCGTAAGGAGCGGATTGTATGTAGCTGCCAGTTTTCCACCAACTATTCGGTGTCCAGAGCTCATCATAGAATGCACCAACCACTACAACATAGAGCAAAGCACGATCACTTCGCTAGATGGCAAGATTTTGGCCAACCTTACACCTGAAGCAATCGGAGAAGCATTTTGGATTCCAATTCATGAGAAGATGATCTATAAAACAAGGGAAAGGGTTGAAAGGATGTACTCATTCACAACTGACTGGTGTGCTGATTTGATAAATACCAGGTGGATGATCAAACCCAAGCCAACTCGTACAAAAATTACCCAAACAGATAATCTCAGAGGATTTAATGCAAGAGTTTGGTGATCTGATAATGATGCTGAGCAGAGTTGGAGGATGCCCCCAAGCGTTCATCTTTGAACCTTGGATGTTTTATTATGTCAACTTGGTGTTGGAGGGCAAAGATTACGTGGATTGGGCACTGATGATAAGTGACAACATAAATGAGCAGCTCCGTGGTGTGAGGAGAACAAAAACGTTTTACATGGGCTCTTACATTGTTTACATGCTGTCTCGCATGACGAAGTATAGGGGAATTTCCTATAAGGAACCAATCGAGTGTGGTTCCCATCAATTTAGGATACATGAGGCTTGTCCACAGTTGCATCTGACAAGCACCACCAACTACAAAAAGGTCAATGATGCCTTCACTATGCACATAACGAGGACCTTGCAGCAAAGGACCCATCATAGAATATCTAGGGAAGCACAAGAGTTGATTGAGAAGTTCGGGTGTTGGTTTATTCAATTTCCGAAGTTTACCTACATAAGGCTGCAAGGATTTTCTTCTTATCCTTATAGATTGCCTCGGTATCCCACAAACAAAATAGTGATGTTGGAAGTATCTAGGCAACTTATTGCCTATGATAAGATTCAAAAAAAGAAGAAGAAAGGTGGACTTGGATTCCCAATTACCATGGGGAATTCAGATGAAATCTGCCCATCGCTACAAGCAGCTAAGGAGGCAGAAAATGAGCTCCAATTCTTCCACCTTTCCTACCACACCAACAGGCATCACTACGATCCCCACAGGAACATCAGATGAATATTGTCAGAAGAGTTTAGGCACAAGGCACAGATTGAGGACTTCTGGGCAAGTGTAGTGGATGAGATCGAGATTAGGAAGAGAATGTTCTCTCGGATATCGTTGGTGATGATCAGGGAATGCAAGATTGTCCCAGTGCCAGATCAAATTGAAGAAGACATAAACGTTGTACAGGCTGATTACGAGACAGTAAGGGATACGCCTCTACCACTCCCAAATTGGTCGGAGCCAGAGATTACCAGCTTGGATACGCTTTGTATCCCAGTCTGAACATTCACACGGAGTTGGGTAGAGAGACATGCCAGCCGACTTAAGGGAAGATCAATTCCCCTTACATATAATTTGATGGGAGACCACAGGTCGCCAGCAGCTAGACAGAGAAGGCAGGTGGATCAAACTCCAGAGGCAAGAGGGAAAGAGCCAGTTCGGCCTGAGCCTTTGAGGGTTGAGGAATCCGCACATACACCATCACAGGCACATTCCCCGAGTTTGCTGGAGGTGTCGCTATTTGCTGATCAGAGAGAGAGATTAAATGCAGAACAGGTAGTGCAAGTAGCAAGTCAGCCACCTCATAGAGAGTCAGTGGGCTAGAGCATCAACATGCCCCGGGAAGAAAATCAACAAGAGACGGATGAGGGGACGACCATTGATACTTAGTTTCAGTAGGAGATTGAGGCAGCTCTCGAGGATGATGCTACTTCAGATCAGGATGCCCAGAGCTGAGGAGATACTGAGCTTATAGATAATGATGAGCCTCGTCAGAACGATGGCAGGGGAGAAGTTCATGAGGTAGAAGCCGAGGTTGAGCAACCTTTTGTTATATCAGACATGTGGTAGGAGGTGCCAGAAGGGCTAAGGGATAGGATGAGACGTGACCCTGTAGATGAGACTGATCCTGCAGCCGAGATGGAGGAGTTGTTACAGAGGATCAGTGCACCTCCAACGAGGAAGAAGGCCAGGAAGTTCTCCAAGATCTCAATAGATGAGGATGGCTCTCGAACTTTGCATATGGCAGTGCCTTGGGAAGAGTGTGATTGAGACGAGGCCGTTTCAGAAAATTATGTGATTACGACCATGGAACTTGGCCGCCCCACTGGAGCACAAGTGGTTGAGGAGTGCGATAATTCCTATCCAGCACTCAAGGATAAATTGTCCTATGTTGAGGGCAAGTACAAAAAATTGAAGGTAGAGCACAAGACATTGATTGGCTACGTGCAACACTTGTCCCGTCCTTGTGGGCAAGAGAATCCGGCAATTGAGCTTCCAGTTGAATTTTTCAGGGAGTCAATCAGTGGGTTAGAGGATTTGAAAAAGATGGCACAACAGGTAGACAAGTGGGTTGCCAGCGTCTGTACTGAAACAGGAAAGTTTATGGAGAATCTTGCACATGCCTATCGGCAAGCCTCCGATATTATGGTAAGGATGGACGCAGTTAACCATGCTTGGGGTGAGGCTCGTATCTATCAGACGAGAGTTGTTCTCTATTTAGGGGCTTTGATGAGCATACCTCTACAAATGTTGGTTGAGGGAGGTGTGATTCAAGAGAGGGATAGATATGACTTTGCTGGATGGTACTCTTCAGTGGTCACAGGCTGAGGATTCTACGATGCATCACAAACGGATTCTGTCAGGGTCAAAAAGGCCATGAAGAATATCTTGGATGGGGTTCTCAATACGTTGGAGGCAATATTTGCCAGGAGGCTGACATCTGAAGAGGTGACTGCAGATGGTTTGAAGAACAGATTAACACCATTCTTTTCTGAGGTGAAGACCTTCACACAGGATGATTTCGAGAACACTTCTACGTTCTCTAGCATTATACAGAACACCCAGGACGCCCTTGTTGCCTGGAAGAAATCTTGTGCTCGGCATGGGCAAACAGTTACAGTTTTAGAATTTTAGTTGGATCACATTCCTCCCATTTCGGATCAGGAAGTTGAGGCAGTATTGGCCAGGTTCATCAGATTTGCAGCTAGCGAGAAGGAGAAAGGAAACGCCCTTCTGGACGATGATCTTCTGGAAGGGGATGATGTGCATTGATGGCAGATAGTGGTTCATTAATGAGGAGTGGAGAATCTTCAGCGCATTCATTGCCCCACTCCTCTCAGTGGCGGTTTTTAGGGCTAGAACCCTAATCGGGGCTTAGGTGGCTCAATTTGGGCCTTCCATTGTATTTGAATCTAAGCCGTCCACTGGACTGGGCTAGATATAAAAGGGGTATCCCCCCTCATTTGTAATAGATCAGAGTTAGACAAAAACCAGAGATAGAGTTGAGCTAGATAGAAGTTAAAGAGTAGAGCTAGGAGTTATCTTAGTTTGGAAAGGAAAGAAAGACTTTCACTTTGAAGGTTTTTGTAAAAGATTGTTGTTTAAGACTCTCATAATATAAGGATTTTCATTGATTGGTGATTCTATCTTGCATTGTGGGTAGTTGATGAGATCTTTTCGTCTTTCCAATTCAAGTAGAGTAGAGTAAAGTAGACTTTGTTTTATGCAAGTAGCTGTTAACTGTGGAATGTGGTGTTGGTTTGAACAAATCTTCCTTTATCCATACCACTAGCGGGCTTGCTGATGGTAAGTCTGCCCTGCGTGTTCAACTGGAATATCAATACATAACTTTGGTTGTGATTCGTGTGTCCACTTGCATCGTTGTGATGGAGTGCGCATGTTGAATCACAATTTGAACATCTTATCCATCCTTTGAAGATTGCACCAACTTTGTCATAGTTGTCCGAAGGGGAGACGAAACAAAGTTTGGTTTGAAGATTGTTTAAGTCGATCCTCGCATTCCACCCTTAGAAATAGATTGTAGACTCCCTATCCCTATTCCCTTTAAATTTAGTATTTCCTGGTCAGTTCAAGTATCAAAGCATCATAGTCAAAGCCCTTCATTTGCTTGGCAAAAAAAATCGAACAATTACGTAAGTCCTTTTGGAATACCCAGCATATTCACATCAACCAACTGAGTCTATTCACAATAAAATGAACCTTGGAGTTGAACACATGAACTTTCACGCAATCTTAGCATGCAGAATACTTTGATCAAAAGAGAATAGAGTGACCGTTGGACATTTTATTCTGTGTTGGTGTTGTCATAAAACACACGTCAACACTACCCTCCAGAAAGACATTAATTATGATTGAAGTTAACTTGATGCCCCTTTTGAAGTTAACTCCAGATCCCACAGATCATGCATGTCAGATCCCACTAATTAAGGATGTCTAAATTAACTTTCATGATTTGGGGATCTCAGATCTCCACTAAATGTGGATGTCTATTTTGGAGGCACATTTGTAATTTAAGTTCACTTATAGTTAGGTTTCAATCAACTGAGGTAGATTTCCAGTTTGAATTTTGTTTAGTTTCAGTTAACTGAAGTAGATTTTCAGTTAACTGCTTGCTCACCTACATTTAGACATAGGAATAATTCTTGTTGATTGGCAAGAACTGATTGTTAACTCAAGGAGATTTTAGGGTTGCCTACTCCTTTGAGTTCTATAAATAAGAGCCTTGGGCTTTGAAATGTGCTAACCAATTTTTTCGAGTTTTAAATGACAACTCAATACAACAAGCACCTGTTAAGGTTAGCTCAAATCCAAATCAATTGCTGGAATGTAACCCTACACCAAGAATGTACACCAGAATCCCAATGCTGGGCAAGGTGTGAGCATATGGTGTTGGGGGTCGTTAGACTTCAAATCAAGAAAGTACAATGTTGGAAAGTAAATGTATGCAAATCAACCGCATATTTCAGCGGGAGCAAGATGACGGCTAAGCCGATCAACAGTATGATGATTACAGTGCAAGTGCTAAAAGTAAATGGGCGGCTTGCTGACCCCTTCCGCTTGTTCAGCGGGCAATACAAAAAGTAAATGCAATAAAGAAAGACTGGAACAAGACCAGTCTCTTCCACAATCGTGGGAATTACAATGTAACTCAGCAAGAAGAGAAGATAGCTGACAGTACTACTATTCAGCTTTACAATGAGATAGAAAGTCCTGCCAGTAACACTGAATTAGAAATATATCAACGCTACAAATGTGTTTTATGCCTCTCCTATCACCAGATGACTCAATCCACACAAACCCAACCCAAAATGACAAGCTTTCTAAATCTGATATGACAGACCAACAACTAGAAAATGCAGACCAGCAACATAGAGACCCACTAAAATGCATCTAACTCACTCCTAACTCATCCAAATGATCTCAAATAAAATACAGTTTCTTCTAGTAATGATGGCGCCCAAATCCCAATGCATAAACCTCATCAAATAGACAATTTATTTGGCACAAATCCCAATGCTGCTCCAAAAGGTACGACCCTCAAGGAAGGGCGATTTCTTGACATAAAATTCAGTTCTTGATATTAAAATCTGCAATTTGGCAAGAAGGGTCGCCCCTAGCAGAGAAACATGATTAGCAAATACCCAGAACAAAACAAAATTCACTCATTGACTTATGAGCAAAATTGACTTTCAGCAATACATGACCAGCAACTCAAAAAAACATCAAAACCTCACAAAACTCCATTGAAAGTCAATCTATCTCTCTGGATGAGAAATAGTCTTCAATCAGATAGGTGTTATCTTTCAAACACAAATACTAATCCTTGCTAGGAGGTATGCATTCCTTGAAGCACCTTGCCTGGAATCATTCCTGCAGCATAATGGTATAGTAGACATGAGATTAGAAAATGAAGAACAAGCACCCCCCTTATATAGATTCTGCAAGGAGCCTCTAGATACTTCTAGAAGGTACGCCCATCTAGGTTTTGACTTGACTTTGACTCCTCCGTCAAGATGGCGTCCCAATTTAGAATGAAATAATTCTTTATTAAAATCAATATCTTCTTCAAAGATGGCGTCCCCTTCCTTAGGCATCATTTTCACTTTAGAAATATTTCAAGTAACCTCCTGATGAGGCGTCAAAACAATAAAGTGAAATATAAATATAATTGACCACTTATTTCTCCAAGGCATCCAAACATGCCTTTAAATATTTCACTTAATAAAATATTATTTCCTCACCAAGTGAAGCGCCAAGCACAAGCTCAAACCTGCCAAAAATAACTTCGAAAATGCTGAAGACCACATTGCTCAAACTGACTTGCCAAAAATAGCCATTGCTTCAAGCTGTTGAGCTGTTGCTAAAAATAGCACTGCCAAAAATAGAACTTACTAAAAATAGCATATTGCTAAAAATAGTAAGTTGTTCCAAGCTCATTTTGAGCACAAACCGAGCAGCCGTCGTAATTTACTAAAAATAGCAAGTTTAGAAAATATCCCTGATTCATTTGCATGTCACACCATCGCGAAGCTCTCTGAAAACCCATAAGGAATCCAGAGTTAGAACTGTAAAACTCCAACATGCAAGCCTCCAAAAGCAGCCAAGAATGCAAGTCAACATCTTGTCAAGCATGCTACCTCATCACGAGGCTCTCCAAAAACCGAGAAAGCTCCACCAGACATGCGTCAGAAAAACTCGCATGCAAGACCTCAAAACCTCCTCTGAAAGTGGAAACCCTAATTTCAACTTCTGAGTGGCCTATGGGCTTCCAGAAATAGTCTATTAGACACGAAAGAGCGTCTAGCTAAAATGAGGATATTATAGGCTCATTATTTGTTAACCTTTATTTACTTCGCAAAATTGTTGCGCCATTGTTGCCACAAGCTTGCAAAGTTATATTTGTTCACTCTTGGATGAGAGTTAGTTGGTTGATCGCAATTGTGCATGATTTCGTGCCTTTGCTGTCCCAATCTTTGTAATTCATTGGAAAAGCTTGAAGAAGAAAATCAGATGGCACATGCTTGTTTGATCTAAATATTTGAGTTGTTTCAAAGTCTTGTTTCCAATAGCTTATTGTTTCAATCTCCTCCTCGAACAGGGGTTCCTCCTCCTTGGATATTTTGTCATCGATAGTTATCGTTTGATGTTGTTTAAAGATTCCGATTTCAGCCTATACTTCAGACAGGGGTTCCTCCTCCTTAGCAATCCTGATATCCAAATCTTTGTACCTTGTTGTTTGTAGTAAGTTGTTTCCTAGCCTATACCTCGGATAGGGGTTCCTCCTCCTTGGAAAATCTTTGATCCAACCTACCGTAAAGAGTGTTCGCTTGTATAAAACCTTATCCCAGCGTATATCCGAAAGTTCAGAGCCTCGACCATATTCTAAGGAGACGATGGATTCGAGTGATCCAACCCATCCATTTCGCTCCTATGCGCTCATGCTCTGTTCATCTTGAGGAGATAGGATAGTTTAGAAGCTAGTTTAGTCGTAGTTAAGATTTGCAGAAACTAGATAAAAGCTTAGCTATAACGCATTGTGTTTATGCACCCTTGTGTCCTGCCGCTGATTAAAAAATATAGGAACCTTAGTACCCTTTTTTACATACAATATCAAGAAAGAGAGATCTTCCTCTCTATAATCCGAAGAGCAATACTATAACACCTGCAATAGCTGTCCGTTTCCAATAAGCACTCCAGAGGTGCTAATTGAAACGCCAACATAAACAATAGGCATGCTTTCTTCATCACATTGCCACCTTTCTTCATGCTTAGGCGAAACTTTGAAATGGTTAAGCCACTTGAAGAGTGCACTTCTCTTTATCTTGTCTAAATTTGCTTTGTGTTCATGTTATGCTAACATTGTTCCTTAGATGGTGTGTTGGAGTTATCTTTGACATTTTCTAATCTTGCATTCATATTCAAGTCTTTGACAATTTCATTCGTCTTCTTTCTATGCTGGAGCTATCAAACTATTAGGAGATTTATCATCTTCATTTTGCATACCTCATCCTTGAGTAATTTGCAAACATTGTTAATTGTCAAACTCGTACAAGGCTTGATACCTTTGCAATTTAACAAAAAAGTTGGTTGACATTGATAACATGACAAGAATGGCATGGCTATTTACTACACACTTGACTGAGTGGAAAGTTTCATAGGTGTACCAACAACACATGCATAAGAATAGCAATCTGACCTCTTTGGAACCTTCAGTGGTCAATCTTCAGCTCTATATGTGCAATGATAAGCAAGAAAGAAAGTGCAACAAGTGTATGTGGTTTGTGTGTTTGTTTTTAAAATGAGGTAAATGTATTTGTTTTTGTGTTGCAAGTAGCTTGAGGTCAAATTTTGGATTTAGGTTTTCTTTTTCAAGTTGATTGATCAATCTAGGAAGTCAACAAATCAAAACAAATGAAAAACAAGTGAAATGGTGCCTGGTTCTGCATAGATTTGCCCAACGTGCTGCAAAATTCACTTGGGTATGCTATAGGGTGTACTTGGATGAACCCGAGTGCACTTTATAGTGCATTGTTTGCACCTAGAGCGGGCCAGTACATGCATCTAGATAGGCATGATTTGGGCTGGAAAACCAATGGACCAGTGATTTAGGTTATATCATATGTTTTAAATACTTGGTTTGATGATGAACCTAATCATCATCTAGATGCAAGGATGTGTTGCACTCAAACCCTAAAATAGATAATCTTGTCTTTGTGTGTGCATGTATTAATAAGATGGAGGGAGAGGATGTTTTGTAGAAAATTACAAAAAATAATGGTGAAAGCATAGCTCTGTCTTTTGTAACCTTTCTATTTTTACTACACCACCATATGTTTGGCACATTTTGGAAATTACCTCGATATTAAAAAATTTGGTCGAACCAACCTTGCACAAATGAGTTACATCACTCTATTTGATTCCTTGCAAGGTATGAAGGTTTTCTTGTACATGGAACTTGAATACTCTCTAAGAAGGAGGAATTCAACTTTGTGAAAGTACCAGTTGATATGTACTTTTTGTTTTTTGCATTGGCTTTTGTGTTATATTTGTCTTCAATTTGTAGTGTATTTGTTTGCATCCATGCTCATTACTTTTCAGGGCCATAGCAATATAGCATTGCAAAACATTGTTGAATATGGAAATCACAATGGTTCCTAATATGCTTTTTATATATAGTTTTAATAATCCGGTATTATTCCAATCTGATCAACCAAATGCTAAAACCTAGGTTGTAAAACTGCAAAAAGTAAGGATTGGTTGTTTACATAAAACTTTTTTAGATCTTAATATATATAATTTTTGAAAATTCTGCTTATAGTAAGGGCTTCTCATTTATTTCCTTTATCTCTTTGTTTATTTTTCATCTGCAGATCTGATTTTCACCAGCAACTCCATTTCCCAGATTAGCCTTTTTCACTATTCCTTGAGCACTCATATACAGCACATTGTACATGGTATATTGATTTTGGCATTAGATATGTATTTTTTGTTTTCCTTTGTGCAAAACTGTGAATTCCATCTTTATGATTTTTTCTTATTACATTCAAGCTCATTGTGGTCTATTTAGAATCCTTTTGGAATGACCTGTGGAACTCTAAGTCTCTAACCTTTGTCAATAGAAGCTTTAGATGTAAATTGCAACATGATATAGTTGAAGTCAGCACCAGAAAGCAAGTAGAAACCATAAGAAAACATAAATAGTGGAGTGGTTGTTAACAGTTAAACTACAAAGCATTCTGAAATTTACTTGATAGGAATATCCTGTAAATTTTAAGGCAGGTAAACTAAAAAATCTTGTCAAACTAGTCTGAATCCACATGCACTTAAATTGCAATATGGTTTCCTAAGTAAGCTAAAGAATATTGGCAAGAAAGTCTAATAAATAAAGAAATGTCCTAGATGATGGTAAATAAAATTTGTCAATAGGAGGTCATAATCCAAGAAGCTATATGGAAAAAAAATCTATTCAATTATGTTTATTGAAGTGTTGA